>CAWUFW010003629.1:1365000-1764885 GCA_963921515.1 Calotriton arnoldi
GTGGCAAGTTTACAAGGACACTGGGGCCGCAGTAAGAAACTGATGCATCACCTCCCCGCACAGTAAGAAACTGACGCATCACCTCCCCTCCAGTAAGGAACCGACGCATCACCTTCCCTGCGTGTAAGGAACTGACACATCACCTTCCCTGTGGTTGTTCTTGCTTTTGATTTGGACGCATCCAAGGTAGTTTGTGTTGAAAGTGTAGCATCTGTAATCTGCTTTGAATAGAACTGTTACTACCTTTTGAAAGTCATATTTTTATTACAGTATTATGGAATTTTGTCGTTTTGGTCTTGTTTGGTTTAGATAAAGATTACTTATTTTTCTAAAGTCGTGTGGTGTCCATTTGTAGTATTTTCACTGTATTACTGTATGCATGCACAGATGCTTTACACACTGCCTCCGAGATAAGCCTGTCTGCTCATGCCAAGCTACCTAGGGGGTGAGCAGGGGTTATTTTAGAAGTGTATCCCCCTTACCCTGACTAGGAAGAAGGGTCCTATTTGGACAAAGGTGCAAACCATTGCCAACTAGAGACCCCCATTTCTAACATTGGTGGTCAGCGGTGAGGACCAGGTCTTGCATTTGTGCCTTACATACAGTGATTGGTGTACACTATTAGTATAGTGCAGACCATTACACAACCGCATACTGCTTTTTCAGTTTTCTGGTGTCCTCCTGGAAGTTTTTTTGATACTGAGACTCTTGTTAGTTGTTGCACCTGTGAAGTCTTGAGAAAATGGAACTTGACTTCTGGCACATGTTCATTTATACGATGAGGGAGCTACGTGTATTCTGCAAGGAAAGGGGGCTGCCTGTGAAGAGAAGGTCCAGGGAGGATCTAGAGGCAGCCCTATTTCAGTATGAGCTACCCCGCTTGGGGCTAACACTACCAGATGATTCTGAGGAGGAGGACTTCTCTGAAAGGGAGGGAGCAACAGAAAAAGATGGCTGGCTTCTAGCTTGTGAGCAGAGGCTGAGATAGCTTGATGAGGAGCTCGAGAGGGCCGAGGCCAATACAGCCTTAACCCAAGAAGAAGAAATGTGTGTAGCTCAGGAAGTAAGCTTGGCTGGGCTGGATGTGGAGTCCAGCTCAGATGGTGGCAGCAAAAAGGTGTTAACTAGTGCTGAGGAAGAAGTACACTCACCCGGAGATGACTTGAAGGAGGGGGGTAACATACACCAGGGGGTTCAGGTTTATGAGGCAGCTCCAGTGGTGCGCAGTGTCCCTGAAGCGGATTGGGGAACTGGCACAGGGGATCATATTCCTAGTGGTGGGAGGGACACTCTACTGACTCTAGAAGAGAGGTGCAGGGAGAGGGGTTCCCCCATGGTAGAAGTCCTGGTATGTGAGTGAGGAGACCATCCAGAAGAGTGTAAGTTGAGTGACAGAGACAGTCAGACACTGTCTTGCCAGTCTCAGGAGAGTGATGTGGGGTACTTTTGCGAGGCACTGGATGGTGAGGCAAAGGGTAGCTGTGTGGGGCTGTGTGATTCAATTGGTGGAGAGCATATCTTAAGTCTCTGTTTTTCAGAGCTATGCCAACCCCTAGTGGAGTGTGAGTTCTCTGACCCCAGGGAGCTCACACTGGAGGCAGACCTTTTGGTGGATTCCCAAGGGTCTGAAGAAGCATCTGGGGCTGATCCTAAAGGAGGTGGCTCAGGTTTTCCCCAACCAAGTGAGGTAGGGGAATGTTGTGGTGGCTCAGATAGGTCCCAGAGTAATGGGAGGTGTAGAGGGTCCCATGTCCTGTCTCAGAGTAGAATGAGTGGGAGGGGACTGTGTCCCGAGGTGCCTGAAACCCAGTCCCAAGGCCTGGTTGGTTCCATGAGGGAACACCAGGAGGGGGGCCTGGTCTGTACCGGGAGGCCATCCCCTGAGGGGGATCCCAAGGTGTCAGTTGAGCTGGGGGAGACTGCTGTACCTAGCACTCAACCAGCTCTGGTGTCTGGCAGCACCTCTCCAGTTGGGAGAGGGCATGAGTCCAGAGAGAGGGGTGAGGGGGGACGCAGTCCCGAGTGGAAGGACCAGTGGGTCAGGGGTTGCTAGCTCTGAGGTCAGAGCACCCCAGGACTGACCCTGGTGAGGCCACTTCTGGCCTGGGAGGTCTTCATGCTCTGTCAGGTGGACAGGAGGCTGGAGACCTGCGCCAGGCAGACTCTCACACAACCCCAGAGGAGTGTGTTTCCCTTGGGGGGGAGCGGTTGGTGTACTCCCTCAGAAATACTGGGTTGCCAGGCACAGGTCCGGTATGCAGACATAATATCGATTTTTTTATTATCGACCTACACTAATATCGAGTTTTAAATATCGTAGGGACAGAATATCGATGTCAAGAATATCGGTGACCAGAATATCAACCTTAAGGTAAGTAATATCGTTTTTTTTTATATCGAAGTAAGTAATATCGAAGTAAGTAATATCGTTTGCAAAAATATCGTTGTTAATAATATCAATATTTATATTAGTGTTATGTATTTTAGTATGTATTTTATATGTATGTGTTTAACATTTTTTGTAATGTTTTTTAATTATTTTTAAATATATGTATTAAATGTTTAGAAATTAGTAATTATTTTTTAAAGTAAATTTTGCGTTTTAGTATCAGAGCGGGTTGTGGGTTTATAGGGGAATATGGTGGGAAGTAATTTAATGATAATTAATGAATTAATATTTTTATTTGTTATTGATTATTAATTTATTGTTAATTAATTGGTCATTCTTTTTTATTAATTGATTAATTTATAATTATATTAATTATGATTAATTTATTATTTGTTATTTATTGTTATTGTTAATTAATTAATTGTTAATTAATTATTAATTGAAATTAATTTTATTAATTGATTAGTGGATAATTAAATTAAATGTGTTATTTTTTATGTGTAGGGGGTTGTGGGTTTATAGGGGAATAGGGTGGGAAGTAATTTATTATAATTAAGTACATTTTAATTTTTATTAATTGGTATTGATCATTAATTTATTGTTAATTATTTATTAATTGGTAATTAATTTTTATTAATTGATTAATTGATAATTAAATTAAATGTGTTATGTTTTATGTGTAGTGGGTTGTGGGTTTATAGGGGACTAGGGTGGGAAGCAATTTATTATAATTAATTAATTATAAATTTTTCTTAATTGGTATTGATTATTAATTTATTGTTAGTTAATTTTTCATTGGTAATTAATTTTTATTAATTGATTAATTGATAATTAAATAAATTGTGTTATTTGTTGTGTAGCGGGTTGTGCGTTTATAGGGGAATAGGGTGGGAAGTAATTTAATGTTATTTACGTAAATATTAATTTTATTTTATTGGTGTTTATTATAAAAAAAATGTTAATTAATTTTTAATATTTTATTTATTTTACAAACATTATTTAATTTATAAGTATGTTAATTTAATCCCTCCGGTATCCTACATTTTTCACACTGTTACACTCACTGGAGTTGGAATAGTAATTTTAACCCTAACGCTATCCAACACTTTCCATACTGTTGCACTCACTGGAGTGGGAATAGTAATTTTACCCCTATGCTATCCAACAATTTCTCTACTGTTGCACTCACTGGAGTGGGAATAGTAATTTTACCCCTACGCTGTCCAACACTTTCCCTACTGTTGCACTCACTGTAGTGGGAATAGTAATTTTAACCCCTACGCTATCCAACACTTTCCCTACTGTTGCACTCACTGGAGTGGGAATAGTAATTTTTACTACTACGCTATCCAACACTTTCCCTACTGTTGCACTCACTGGAGTGGGAATAGTAATTTTAACCCCTACGCTATCCAACACTTTCCCTACTGTTGCACTCACTGGAGTGGGAATAGTAATTTTTACCCCTACGCTATCCAACACTTTCCCTACTGTTGCACTCACTGGAGTGGGAATAGTAATTTTTACCCCTACGCTATCCAACACTTTCCCTACTGTTGCACTCACTGGAGTGGGAATAGTAATTTTTACCCCTACGCTATCCAACATTTTGCCTACTGTTGCACTCACTGGAGTTGGAATAGTAATTTTATTCCCTCCGGTGTCAAATATTATTTGTATTATTTTAGTTAATGTAGTATATAATTAATTTGAAAAAGATTGAAAATATTTGTAATTTTTTTAATTTGTTATATATATTTAATTTTTATTTATATTATTGTTTTATGTGTATAGATGTATTTGTAATTTATAAGATATTTTTAAACAATTTGTAAGTTATTAAAATAATTATTAAAAAATATTATTAAGTATATATATTATATATTATATGTATATGTTTCATTTATTTTTACATTATATATTAGTAAAATTTTTAAACATTTTAAAATATTTTTAACTATGTTTATTTTAATTATATGTATTATTTACTTTATTTTACTTTATTTTTGTAACTAAAAAAACGATATTTTTAACGATATTTTTGACATCGATATTTTTTTCTCTATATTTTTGTACTTACCATAATGTAGATAGTATGTCGATATTCTTGACTTCGATATTTTTGAGTCGATATTTCTGTAGGTCGATATTCTGACTCTCGATATTCTGTCAGTGATCCACAGGTCCAGCCTAAGGGTACAGACCCTGGGTTGCGGGGCCAGGTTCAGGGTGTCCCCCTGACCTGGAAGAAGGGGCGACTGCTAACAGTGCCACTACCGGTTTATCTTGTGGGGGCCCCGCTCCAGGTGGGACCCTTCCCAGTAGGGGGGCGGGGAGAGGGCAGCCTCAACCCTGACCCCTGCCCAGTCTAAGGGTACAGACTCTAGGCTGGGATCCCAGTTGCAGGATAGAACCCCTGAACTGGTGGCGAATTGTGCAGGACACCTGCCACAGGTGCCCTGATAATTCTGGAAGGGGGTACCGCTCCAGGTGGGAGGGTGCAGAGCCCCAAGGGGGAAGACCGGGTGTGGGAGAGCCCACTTCAGTACCCTGTCCAGTCTCAGGGTGCAGACCCTGGTCTGGAGGATCAGTGTCAGCATGTCATCCCTGACAGGAGGGAGAGTGGACAAAGGGTGCCAAACACCTGGGGCTACTGCCCCCCACTCTCTGATGCCACAGAGGTTCGAGAGCCCTGAGAGGCATAAGGCCTGGGTCTCATCACTAACAGCTGTCGGTGGCCACTGTGACTTGCTGTCCTGGTGGACAGAGTTGCCCCTGGGAGGGGGACAGGAGTCACACCCCAGGGGTGGACTGGGCCACACCACCGTGTTGGCCATGTGGTTACTGTCTGCCTGCTGGGACACACCTGTGAGCAAGCTAAGGTTAGGTGCTACACAGATGGTGTCCACAGGTGAAGAGAAGGGTCCCCCATGGGTTAGCTTTGTGGGCCCTGAGAGTATGGACCAAGGGATCCAACTAGTTTCAGATAGGCGTAGAACCAGAACGTGCCCCAGCTGTTGTGGGCCAGGTCTAGGTTCTATCGCCTCAAGCATTTAAGTCTATCAAGGGACTGATTAGTCTACCCTGGCTTTAGGCTGAAAGGTGGTTGTGTTAGACCTGGCTTGTCCAGCGGTTTTATCCCCAAACTTTTTGCTTTTTGGCCTCCTGTTTTGGACCTGTTTTCATAGGTTTTATGACTCTGGGCACTTTACCACTGCTGATCAGTGCTAAAGTGTACATGCTCTCACTGTAAATTGGTATGATGGATTGGTGATTCCATGAATGGCATATTTGATTTACTGGTGAGTCCCTAGTATAGTGCACTGTGTGTGCCATGGGCCTGTAAATCAATTGCTGCTAGTGGGCCTTCAGCACTGATTGTGCCACCCACATGAACAGCCTGTAAATGTAACTCAACCCTGCCACTGCAGTGTCTGTGCGCAGTTTGGTATGGCCATGTCGACCTGGCAAGTGCACCCACTTGCCAGGCCCTAACCTTCCTTTTTCTTACATGTGAGTCACCCCTAAGGTAGGCCCAAGGTACCCCTGTGGGCAGAGTGCAGTGTATGTGAAAAGCCAGACATGCCCTGATGTGTGTGGCATGTCCTGATAGTGAAATACTGCCAATTTAGTTCTTCACTATTGAAAGGCTATCTGTCCCATAGGATAGAATGGGAGTTTATTTATAACATCTTATAAATATAACTTCCCATTGGGCCAAGATAGAAAGATGGAGTTTAGTATGCCTGAACTCAGAATATAAAAATACATATTTTAGTAAAGATGATTTTTATATTGTATGTTTGAAAATACCACTTTTAGAAAGTGGGTATTTTCTTGTTTAGCCATCCTGTGTGCCTCTGCTGGTTTGTGTATTCTGTCTGGCTTTGGAGTGACAGGGGCTGGGGAGGTGCATTCTCTCAGACTGCCACCGGGGGTGGGGTTGTGTGTCCTGCCTTTCCTGAATGAGTCAGGGCTGGGCTGAATAGACCTGGGCTGCATTCAGAGTAGGGGGAGGAGTTCTCACTAGCACCTGAATAGGCCCGGTCTGCATTTAGAGTGGTGGGAGGAGATTTCCCTCGCACCTGAATAGACACTGTCTGCCTTACACAATGCTGTCTCCACCTCCTGCCGGGCAGCTGCACCAGAGAGGACAGAACTGGATTTGGCTGGGCAAAGAGCTTCTCTGCCACTAGAGAACAAAGGAATTTGTGCTATAAAAAGTGGGGCCCAGACCCCTGAATTTTAGATTACTGCTGAACTAAGGAATCTGACCCGAAGAAGAACCAGGAAAGCTGAAGGAGGAGTACTGCCCCTGTGCTGTGTGCTGTTGGGGTTGGCCTGCAGTGGTTGTTTCTGTCTTGGGCAGGGAAGGGACTGAACTGTGCTTTCATCATCTTGCTGTTAGAGTTTTCTCCAAGGGCTTGAAGTAGAGTTTGCCTCTTGTTGGAAGTCTCAGGGATAGAAAAGACTTCAGAGATCATTTCTGGAATTCAAGAGGAGCCTTTGCCAAGGAGAAGAGCTGGAGAAACTGATAAGTACTGCCCCTTTGCTGTGTGCTGTCTGGGGTAGGCCTGCAGTGGCTGTTTCTGCCAAGGAAAGGACAAGGACTTTGCTGTGTGCTGTGTCCCCTGCTTGAGGAAGATCTCCAAGGGCTTGAAGTAGAGCTTCCCTCCTGTTTTTGAAGTCCCAGGGATACAAAGACTTCACCCCCAGTTCCCCTGAACTCCCTTGCTGAGAGTTCTGACCTGACCTGCCAAGAGGTGCCTGCTGCTGTTCTGGGCCTCTAGAGGTTGTTCCTGCCGTTGAGAGCTGGAAAAGTAACGCAACGAGGAGAAGCGCAATGCATTCGTACCTGTTCCCGATGCATCGCCGTAGAAACCGACGAAGCGCCTGCCCGTGGCTCGAGAAATCGCTGCATGCCTCATCGAGTGCACCGATCTATGAAGAGTGAGATCACCGCACCAATTCCGATGCAGGCCCTGCTGTGTGGCTGCAAGAACCAACGCATCGTGGGACCGTGGCTGAAGAAATCAACGCAAGCGATGTTGCCGCCGCCGTATCGAGAACCGACGCATTCCCGATCCTCACGCATCGCACCGGGTTGGCAAGTCTACAAGGACGCTGGGGCCGCAGTAAGAAACCAATGCATCACCTCCCCCACAGTAAGAAACTGACGCATCACCTCCGCTCCTCTCAGTAAGGAACCGATGCATCGCCTCCCTTGCATGGCAGTAAGGAACCGATGCATCACCTCCCCTGGAGTAAGGAATCAACGCATCACCTTCCCTGCACGTAAGGAACCGACGCATCACCTTCCCTCCGCCCCCTTCCGATCCAAGGCCACCAAGATCATCTGCGGCGTACCCCAAGGCTCCTCCCTCAGCCCAACGCTGTTCAACATCTACATGGCACCCCTCGCCCACGTCGCCCGACAGCACAACCTCAACATCATCTCCTACGCCGACGACACCCAGCTGATCCTCTCCCTCACCAAAGACCCTCACACCGCCAAAGCCCACCTCCACGAAGGAATGAAGGCTGTCGCCGAATGGATGAGGACCAGCCGCCTGAAGCTGAACTCGGACAAGACGGAGGTCCTCATCCTTGGTTCCAACCCTTCAGCCTGGGACGACTCCTGGTGGCCAACATCACTGGGAACAGCCCCGCCACCCACCGACCACGTACGCAACCTAGGGGTCATCCTCGACCCCACCATCTCCATGACTAAGCAGGTCAACGCCGTTTCCTCATCCTGCTTCAACATCCTCCGAATGCTCCGCAGGATCTTCAAGTGGATCCCCACCGAAACAAGAAAAACAGTCACCCAGGCCCTCGTCACCAGCAGGCTGGACTACGGAAACGCCCTCTACGCAGGAACGACGGCTAAGCTCCTGAGACGGCTGCAACGCATCCAGAACGCCTCTGCACGTCTTATCCTCGACATCCCCCGACGCAGCCACATCACACCCCACCTGAGAGACCTGCACTGGCTCCCTGTCAACAAGAGGATAACCTTCAAGCTCCTCACCCACGCACACAAAGCACTCCACAACTCCGGACCAGCCTACCTCAATAGACGACTCAGCTTCTACACCCCCACCCGCCAGCTCCGCTCGACCAGCCTCGCCCTCGCCACAGTCCCCCGCATCCGGAAAACGACCGCCGGCGGCAGATCCTTCTCCCACCTCGCCGCCAAGACCTGGAACACCCTCCCCACCAACCTCCGACAGACCCAAGACCTACTGGCCTTCAGAAGACTCCTCAAGACCTGGCTCTTCGATCAGTAGCAGCACCACCCCCCTCTTCCCCCAGCGCCTTGAGACCCTCGCGGGTATGTAGTGCGCTTTATAAGTGACATGATTGATTGATTGATTCTTGCGTTTGATTTTCACGCATCCAAGGTACTTTGTGTTGAAAGTGTCGCATCTGCAACTTGCTTTGACCAGAACTGTTTCTACCTTTTGAAAGTCATATTTTTATTACTGTATATTGGATTTTTTTTGTTTTGGTCTTGATTGGTTTAGATAAAGATTACTTATTTTTCTAAACTGGTGTGGTGTCCATTTGTAGTGTTTTCACTGTAATACTGTATGCATGCACAAATGCTTTCCACTCTGCCTCTGAGATAAGCCTCTCTGCTCGTGCAAAGCTACCAAGGGGGTGAGCAGGGATTATTTTAGAAGTGTATCCCCTTACCTGACTAGGAAGAAGGGTCCCTATTTGGACAAAGGTGCAAACCATTGCCAACTAGAGACCCCATTTCTAACAGAAGACAATCCATACAGGCAGCTATCGCTAGACCTATTGGTTCTGTCAATGGTTGCTCCTAGCTCACTGCATAATAAATGAGGTGCAGTGTAGTATTACATAGGTAAGGTTTTTCATGCAAACTGACCCCAAACTGTATGCGTGCTTCTTAGTGAAGTGCTTAATTCTGACTGACACTTGTCTGTTTTAGCCCCACTGGAATACGCACCTTGGTCTGTGAATAGTTCATGTCAACATAGCGCCTACTTAAATCATTTCAAAGCTGTTTATTTTCGGAAAATGTCTACCTGGCCCCCGAAGGTGCACCATGATCTGTCCAGGAAGCCATGTTGAGTCCAGCAAGAGAAAACTGAAGGTGCAAACTGACAGACTCCAGATGTAGCTCCTTAGGTAAACGTGCAGGATTGCAAGTAGCAGTCACATTTGTTGGCTCAACACAATGACTCAAGCAAGGCAAGGTGGGCTCTAACTGAAGGAGCGAGCTCAGTGACAACCCGTCTCTTCTGTAAGCAAAGAGCAATGTGTGTAGGACTAGGGTCACCCCTTATTTAATATACAGAGTAAATAATGGCATGGGCGTGTGCTACATTGAATGTTTAAAGACTTTATTTTATTACACCTTTTATGGATGGGTCAGCACACCTCACTGCAGATGCAAAGAGATAAACAGGATCAGTAAAGCATGACAACGTTTCCTTTTCATCTTAGTTTAACGAGGGCTACTTGTAATAGTTTTTATCCTGTTTATCCCTTTGATGCTACAAAGAGGAATGTTAGTGGAGCTATAAAAAGAAATAAAAAGAGACATGTATTGCACACAAGGAAGACGTCTTTAGAGAAACCAACACGAAAAGAAACTTCTTGTACTGCGACCAGCCTTTCAGGGGATGAATGCCACGTTCAGATCGAAGTAAATGAAAGAAGAGAACAAGGTGACCCTCAGAGCTCACAGCATTAAGAAGCAATATTAATCAAGCAATAAAAAAACCCTCTCCACTGAGTCATTCTTTAACAGTAACTGGGGTCACAGGGAGGCACAGAGGCATGAGACCATTAATCACTTGTGCCATGTTTAAATGCGCCAAAGCGTTGTGATTCTGAAAGCTGTGTTTGGCTTACAGGTTCACTTGGAATAATACTGCTTTGCTTGTTTGGCGTACTCCATGCGCGCCATATTGTTTCTGCCTCATATAAAATGCCCATGTAGTGGTGAACATAAACAAAGGACTTTTCTTTGTCCATGCGGTTAAATGGTGCGCTGTGTGGCAGCCATATTTAGATGAACGTCTTGTTATTTCGGTCTTCGCAAATTAATCAACTTGAGAAAAGATAATGTCAAACTGAGATAACGAGTAACAAGCAACGAGTAAAACGTGTAATCAAAGTGATAATCTTCTAAATGTGTTTCGCATTAGTTCATCTAAGTTCATTCTCTGAGTGTAGCTTTGAACAAGCACAGCGCAGCCGTAGACCACAGTCCTGCCAAGTATCACGCATCAGGTGTGATGCTCACGCATTTCAGTGCGGTGTTCCGCATCACCGCACTGAAATGCATTGTCACGCATTTTGCCGACTCGCCAGCGCGCGCCACCGGCGGCGCCTGTGCACCGGCTCTGCTGCTCAGAGAGACGTGCTGTATGTAGCCTGTGCCAATGCCAGCAGCTGCTTAAATACTGGGCTCTAGTTCATAAATGGTTAATCCATGTGCTATCAGCTCTGGAGAGGCCGAGAGCGCTACAATGTAGCAATCCCAGCTGTGTCGTGCCTGGCTCCAGGCTGGCACTACAATATTATTTCTGCCGCACCGCGCGGCTTTGACACACACACACACACTGCTGCCAATAATTACGGGGGGCGGGGCCTGCCCTCTCAGCAGTCGATGCTACTGGCTCAGTCAGGCACTCACCATCAGGCGCCCGGGATGGTTATAATCCGGATGAACGTCGGAGGAAGAGGAAGTAGACGGCTTACTACTTGAGTGAGGCAGGCCTCACGAGTCGCCGGTTAAACAAGTGCAGCAATATAGGAGCAGAGCTGCTGGCATCTGACTTCACGGCACCTGCGCAAATGCGGTATCACTCACATTCGCGTGGATACGATACCAGCTTGCCGCCGCAGCACGTGCAGCCAGGCTCAGCTGCCACAAGAAGTCATTGGTCATCAGAATTATGTAAGTACCTTAAAAGTGAAGTGATTCATATAGTTGCCCATGCAAATGTGGCGATTGTGCATATCATAAAATGAAGCGCATTTTCCGGAATTTTCGAACTTTTCCAATGTGCGCAATAAAACTGCAGCATCAAAACATCAACTGGATAGAATTTATGGACAAAAAAACGGTTAAAAGGTGAATCCATTCATGCAATTATGAATGAAATACAACACGTAGAATGTAACAGGGCAAGGCTACTTAAAAGTTCCAGAGTATTGACAAAAGAAGGATACAGTAAGAAAATAGACATTCACCGATTAAGTATGCCCTGTATGACGACGGTGCAAGGAAAACTAAGAGCAGAAAAAGGAGTAAGGACAGTGGTATTAACACAGACAAATTACTTAAATTGTGTTTGAACGTTTTTTAATAGATGCCGTCATGTAAATGTTTCCGTACATTTGTTTAGCATTTGTCTGTGTTAATACCACTATCCTTAAATTTCAGTGTTGCTGTCTGTGTGTAAATCCGAACTTTTTTGACGATGCATCCTACCTGTCCTTACTCCTTCGGCGATGGACATTGAGGAGTGTGAAAGGAACGCCAGCGCTGCATGCTTATTAAACACAGTTTGATGCGAGCAGGCCCCTCTCTAAGTAAACATCCTTGTATATTGCAATGCAGAAGTGGCGCCTGGGGGTTTACTGCAGTCTGCACCTGCCAATCATGCGGCCTGGTGAGAAGGGGCGCAAAGGGTGGCATGGATGTACCTGCTCTAAAGCCATCACGGTGGGGTTGGGGGCATGGACAGAGTGGTTAGTGCCCTTCCATTTCCGCTGATTTGCAACAGTTGAAAGCTCTTCTTGGAGTTTCTTGTTGCTGAAATGGGTGTAATTTATGGTATTTTTATGTTTCCCTCGTCTTCATTGCTTGATTTTGCATGCAAAAAGTGTCACTCATAGTTGTTGAAATGTCACTCATAATTTCAATGAAATTATGAAAATGTCACACATAGCAATCTGAAACCTTGGCAGCTATGAGACCACAGTTCCTTTGAGAGGGGGGCAGCATTGAGGGCGGTTTGCGAGGTGGGGTGGCGAAGTGAGCCAACGTGATTCAGTCCCCCTATAAGCATGTTTCTTATATTGATGATATGAACATCTATTAAGAATGCGTGATTCAACAAATAATTAAATGCTAAATGTGAGAGTTGGTGGCAGACGGCCATATTAAAGTC
This sequence comes from Calotriton arnoldi, assembly GCA_963921515.1. Classification (NCBI taxonomy): domain Eukaryota; kingdom Metazoa; phylum Chordata; class Amphibia; order Caudata; family Salamandridae; genus Calotriton; species Calotriton arnoldi. The sequence goes on from CAWUFW010003629.1 coordinate 1,377,550, forward strand.
AGGCTGTGTGAGTTCCACAAAAGCTGATGGAAACAGTATTTCTGCGACAGGAAACTGATAAGAGAGACGAGGAACAACACAGTAACAAGCATTGGTAAATGCAGGAAACAGTGTGCTACAGCCAATAGAAATGGAGGAAAAGTAAGTGGCAAGCACAGGAACCAATGAGAAGCAAGGAAAGCAAGGGAGCAGGAGTTAAGCCCCTTTTAAGATATATTTAATACAGTAGATTTCACAAGCACAGCACAAGCGCCGTGCAGGCAAAACCTAAAAAAGACTACAGGCAGATTAAAAGTTATTCAAGAACAAATGCTCAGTTGAGGTGGTGAGTCTTCATTTGTTTATAAAATGATTTGCTCTTGGATTCCCGGGTAAGAGTCAAAGAAAGAGTTCCACAAAAAGGAACCTTCATGGTGCAACAACATTATCCCTTAGCATTTGAATCGCAGCAGGATGCCGGCCTTAGACATCTGATTGGAAGGTATGGAAAGAATACTCTAGAATAGTGGTGGGTCGTAAGCCGATTTTTGGTGAGTGCAAAATCGAAGCAATAAATTAAGATGTCTTTAAATTCTGTATTTATCTTACCATGTTTGCTGCGCTTTAAAGACAAAGGTCAAATGCCAGTATGTCTGCTGACAAATTGGTGCTTATGTTTTTTAACATGGGTAATGGTGTTTACAAACTCCTCTCACTTTGCAGACAAAGAAAGAAAAGTAAAGTGAATTATGCAGCAATCTTGCCGTGGTACAGGTAGCGTGAAAGGAAAGGCTGTAGGGTGTCATTTTTTTGTAACACACAGCAAAATGTAAATTGCTGTAAATGAACTGTACACAGTCAGCAGTTTGGAAAGCAAAAACAATAAAGCACCTTTTTTGCAATACAGAAGTGTAATGGAAACAAAGATTTTAATAGGATCAGAAGAAACTGGTGAGGCATAACTGAAAATATTCACTGAACCCCGATATCCACACACTATTATGTGCATGCAATATAGTTTTATCAGTAAAGCTGTATGTCTGTGCAAATTTAGTGGCTATTTTAAAGGCAAATGTGCTGCCTGTAAATGGCAGTGAGCTACAACACAATGCTTTATTTACTTTAAAAAATTGCCTGCCTCATGTCTATTAAAACTAAGTGGATCGCAAAAGTTTTAGTTCTAAAAATTGGGTCATGGATGTAAAAGTCTGGGAAGCACTGCTTTAGAAAGACAGTCCAGGATTATGCAGAACAAGGTTTTGTGTATCCAACAGAGAGTTATAAATTCAATCCCTGGTTTGATGATCAGAGAGTCGATTTTGATGATGGAATGATGTAATCAGAGACCACAGAAAAAGTCAATTGCAGTAGTGAATGTGAAATGGGCACCTGCCACGATAAGGGCAATTCAGTTTTAGATTTGCAGGAGAAGAGTCCCACAGATGAATAATAATAAGTTGACACAAGTGCAGGGTAACAGATCTGGGTTTGAGAATGACTCTCAAATTTGTGACTGAATTGGAAGGAATTGAAAAGGCCAAAAGAGTGAGGCAAGATCCAAGTCAGAGCCTCAGTTTGTACAGGATCAATGAGTAAGTTATCAGTATTTGCACCATTCAGGCATGGTGAATTCTAGGTTTTCCATTTTTGCAAGTGGCGGAAAAAATTCATAAATTAGCTATATATGTTTTGTTCTTCCTGTATCCTTTTGTGTATTTGAGTGTCATCAGCATTCATGTCAGCTAGCTACATTTAGCTGATGTGTACCTAATAAATGCTGTAAAGGAATGGCTCAGCTAAAACAGGTATATATATATATATATATATATATATATATATATATATATATATATATATACATATATATATATTCACTGAAAAAACCATAGGTTTCATGGACGTTATAGTTACAAATTAGCATTTAAAAAACCTTTTAAATTCACTGAAAAAACCATAGGTTTTAGGGACAGTTATAGTTAGTTGGACATTGCACTCGTACAAAACCCGTGAAATTCCCCGTTATAGTTAGTCCAGCTAACTATAACTCGCGCCCCGCAATGCACTGCTGATGACGTCACATATTACATCACTCATGACATGGTCAGTGACATCACTGATGACATCACTGATGACATCTCAAATGACATCACTGATGACATCATCCAGTGACTGTGTGTTTCTGTAAAGTTTAAATATTTTTAATATATATAGGAAAAGACGTATTGAAGAATGAGTGGGTGTGTAAGTGTCTGTATGGATGATTTAGTAGGTGCGTGACTGACTCTATAAGTGAGTGATTTAACGTATCTTACTGAATGCATGGGTTAGTGACTAAACTGGGTGAATGTCTGTATCCGTCTGTCTGTTGCTGTGTAAGTGGCTGCATGTGTTTGTGAATAGCTACATGAGTGTCTATATGAGTTATTGAATGCTTGTCTGAGTATCTGTATGGGTGCCTGATTGTTTGTGTGGGAGGGGTGTGTGCAACTCTGTGCATAGATGTGTGAGTGGGTGATTCACTGGGTGGATGGTTTCAAGAGTGCATCTGTGATAGACTGTATGGGTGGGTAAGTGTGTGTAAGAGTGTGTTAGTGAGTGAATGTATGTCCCAGTGGTACATGTGTGAGTAACTACATATGTGAAAGGCAGTATATATGTGTGTTGGAGTATATAAATAGCTATAAGCGAGAGTGAGTGATTGTGATAGTGGCTGTATGGATGAGTGTGTGCTTGTATCAGTGATTGTATAAGAGCGTAAGAATGTGCTAGTATTTGTATGAGTAAGTGAGCTGGTGTGTGTATAACTGTATAGGTGAGTAAATGGTAGTGTGTTTAATTATTTGCATGACTGACTAGGTGTGTGAGTACCTCTATGGATGAGTGGCGGTGTTTGAGTGTCTATATAGGAGTATGAGTGCATATGATAGTCCTGTACTGAGTGACCGTAAGTATGAGTGACTGTACGGGTGAGTGAGTGGATGTGTGCGTAGACCTAAGAATCAGTGAGTGGGTATGTAGTTATTGGTGTTGGAGTGTCTATGGTTTTGCGAATGGCAGTCTGTAATTTAGAGTGGGTGTATCAAAGGTTATATTAAGGTGTGAGGAGGTGCATCAGATTATCACGTGGATGATGTCATCAGTGATGTCATCAGTGATGTCATTTGAGATGTCATCAGTGATGTCATCAGTGATGTCATTTGAGATGTCATCAGTGATGTCACTGACCATGTCATGAGTGATGTAATATGTGACGTCATCAGCAGTGCATTGCGGGGGCGCGAGTTATAGTTAGCTGGACTAACTATAACGGGGGAATTTCACGGGTTTTGTACGAGTGCAATGTCCAACTAACTATAACTGTCCCTAAAACCTATGGTTTTTTCAGTGAATTTCAAAGGTTTTTAAATGCTAATTTGTAACTATAACATCCATGAAACCTATGGTTTTTTCAGTGAATTTCAAAGGTTTTTTAAATGCTAATTTGTAACTATAACATGTCTGAAACCTACGGTTTTTTCAGTGAATTTCAAAGGTTTTGTAAATGTCAATTTTTAAATGTATTAATTGTTATATACATTTTTTTCATACTGATTTACTACATTTTTAGAAACAATTTTTTTTTACATATTTTATTTTTAAATTACATTGTAATTACATTATACATTACATTACAAAAAATACTTTCTCAGAATGAATTACTTTAGTTTAAATACTTTGCACATAGGCAATAGACTTTTAAGTACAGTAGTTACAGTTGTTGCAATGGGCAACACATTTTCAAACACAATGCAACATTCAGCTCAATGTGAATTTCTAGTTAAATGCAATTAGTTACTTTATGGATTACTTTTCTAACCACAGGACTGGATCCTAGATTCAGTCCTGGGACATCTCCTGTAAACAGTTGAGTAAAAGCGTTTTGGTTACAGTCGTGATTTTTAAGGAATATTATTGTACTTTAAAAGTTCACACTTAGAAACTTTTCTCATAGAATCACCAATGTTATCCTATGGAAGGAAATTCATTTAGAAGTTAAAAACTGTTATCGTTACTTTTTCTTACTCAGTGTTGGATCCTGGATCCAGCACTGGTGCATCTCCTGTAAACAGTTGAAAGAATGCGTTTAAGTCATACAGGCGATTTTTAGGAATATTTGTAGTTTGTGAAAATCGACACTTTGAAACTTTTCTGCTGAAAACCAGACAATGGATTCCTATGGAAGAAAATATAAGTTACTGGTAAGTACGGTTAAAATTACTTTTCAGGGTCAGTGCTGGGCTAAAAGATGCAGCACTGGGTTCTCTCCTGATAACAGGTGAGTAAATTGGAATTCGTACTTTGGTTGATTTTAGAGGAATATTATAAAGTTCCAAAACTCCACACTTAGAAGAATGTCCAAGTGAAACCAGTCAATGTTAGCCTATGAAGGAAATTCAAGTTACTGGTAAGTACGGTTAAAATTACTTTTCAGGATTAGTACTGGGCTGAAAGATGCAGCACTGAGGTCTCTCCTGATAACAGGTGAGTAAATCGGAATTCGTATTTTGGCTGATTTTAGATGAATATTTTAAAGTTCCAAAACTCCACACTTAGAAGAATTTCCAAGTGAAACCAGTCAATGTTAGCCTATGGAAGGAAATTCAAGTTACTGGTAAGTACGGTTAAAATTACTTTTCAGGACCAGTACTGGGCTAAAAGATGCAGCACTGAGGTCTCTCCTTATAACAGGTGAGTAAATCGGAATTCGGATTACGGCTGATTTTAGAGGAATATTTGTATGTTTCAAAAATCAAGACAGAAACTTTTTCAGCAAAAGCAGGCAATGATATCCTATGGAAGGAAATTCAAGTTACTGGTAAGTACGGTTAAAATTACTTTTCAGGATTAGTACTGGGCTGAAAGATGCAGCACTGAGGTCTCTCCTGATAACAGGTGAGTAAATCGGAATTCGTATTTCGGCTGATTTTAGAGGAATATTTTAAAGTTCCAAAACTCCACACTTAGAAGAATTTCCAAGTGAAACCAGTCAATGATATCCTATGGAAGGAAATTCAAGTTACTGGTAAGTACGGTTAAAATTACTTTTCAGGATTAGTACTGGGCTGAAAGATACAGCACTGAGGTCTCTCCTTATAACAGGTGAGTAAATCGGAATTCGTATTTCGGATGATTTTAGAAGAATATTTGCACAATGGTGAAGGGAGGGGCGGGGCCTGAGGTGACATCTGTGCAAACGCGCCCCGTGGCGCGTTTTAAGTTGGGGGATTAAGTCCCCTTGAATCATGTGGGTCCCTACGGGCCAACTAGCCCACCAGGAACCTCCAGTATGCGCCAGAGGGCTGCGTTGCAGAGACATGTAGAGAGGCCACACCCCTTTTACACCTCTCTGCAACGCAGCTCTGTGGCGCTTTCTGGATGTACCTGTTGGGCTAGTTGGCCCCCAGAGACCCTCAGGATTGAAGGGGATTTAATTCCCCATCTTAAAACGCGCCACGGGGCCTGTTTGCACACATGTCACCTGAAGCCCCGCCCCCTCCCTTCACCACTGTGCAAACGCGCCCCGTGGCGCGTTTTAAGTCGGAGGATTAAGTCCCCTTAAATCCTGAGGGTCCCTGGGGTGCAACTAGCCCACCAGCTACCTCCATTAAGCGCCACAGAGCTGCGTTGCAGAGAGGTGTAAAGGGGCGTGGCCTCTGTACACCTCTATGCAAGGCAGCCCCTGGCGCATACTGGAGGTTCCTGGTGGGCTAGTTGGCCCCAGGGACCCCAGTATTGAACGGGAATTACTTCCCCATCTGCAAACGCGCCAGGGCGCGTTTGCAGAGTGGTGAAGGAAGGGGCGGGGCCTGCGGGCCCGATCGTTTAAAAAAAAAAAAAATGTTTTGTCCCCTGAAGGGAGGCTCTGTAGCCCCCCTTCCTTTTTCCAGTTTTTATGCCCTGGGGACCCCATCCCCCAGGGCCTTACCCCTTTTTTTTTATTAAATATTAAAAAAAAAACGGGAAGGGGGCCGCGTGGCCCCCCTTCCCTGGGCCTGTATTATCCCCGGGGACCCCATCCCCCGGGGCATGGCCTCGTTTTTTTTTCTTTGGAGGGGGCTGTGTGGCCCCCTCCTCAGGCCATTATGGCCCCGGGGACCCCATCCCCGGGGCCGGCCTTTCCGTTTTTTTTATTTTTTTATTTTTTGGGGAGGGGGCCGCGTGGCCCCCTCCCGGGCCACTACTTGCCCCGGGGATCCCATCCCCCGGGGCTGGCCCTCTCCGTTGGGGACTGTGGGGGTCCCCAATCCCCCACAGTCCCGCCGACTCCCGCGTCCCTTGGGAGCCGGCATTGCTTTTCCACATGGGGAGCTGCTAAGATGCAGCTCCCCATGTGGAAAAGCAATGTGCTTGGATATTGGAAGAGAGAGCAGGTTTCCCTGCTCTCTCTTCCAATATCCAAAGCAGTTTGCTATGGCAGGACGGGAGCCGCGAGGCTCCCGTCCTGCCATAGCAAACTACAGTGTCCCGGGGGTAGGCACCCGGGACACTGCAGGAGCCGGCCCTGGGGGTGGCGGTCCCCAGGGCCATCAAGGGCTCCAGGAGGGGGCCGCGCGGCCCCCTCCCTACATCAGCACAGCCCCGGGGAGGTGGTGGTCCCCGGGGCTTTGGGGGTCCAAAACGGACCCCCATTTTAATTTGTTAGTGCCCCGGGAGGTGGCGGTCCCCGGGGCGTGTGGGGGCTGGAGCCCCCACACAGGTTTTTAAATGGCAAAAAAGAAGCCCCAGGGAGGTGGTGGTCCCCGGGGCTGCGGGAAGGCTCAGAGCCCTCCCGCACCATTTTCAAAAGAAAGCCCCGGGGGTGGCGGTCCCCGGGGCTTAGGGGGCCCTTTGAGGCCCCCATACATAAATTTAACCCCCTCACCATGCCCCCGGGACTTGGGCCACCCGGGGGCAAAATGCAATCGAAGCGCGGGAGACCGCGCTTCGATTTTTTTTTTTTCGGCAGGATTCGCGCACCCTGAGCGCATCCTGCCGATTTTTAAAAAAAACATTTTTTTTTTTTTTGCCCAGGGGGTCCTTGTGGGACCCCTGAGCAAACCTAGAGGGTCAGGGTGTTTCTACCCTGCCCCTTTGTGCGCTTTGTGCACTTGTTTCTGTCCCTCGGTTCTACCGAGGGACAAAATGGCTGCCAACATTTCCTGAATCGGAATGTTGACAGCCAGCTGACAGCCAATTAACATGCAGCTCGTGATCGGGACGGTGCGCGCAGGGTGCGCTGAGGGTACGCGGACCCTACTCGGCCATAGATATCACTATCTTTTTACTTTTGATTTTCTCAGCAACTACTGAACGGATTTACACCATTTAACAAAAGGGTTCTTTCTGAACCAAGAACTACCTCTTTGCCAAATTTGGTGTAATTCCGTTCAGCAGTTCGGGCTGTAGCCGTGTCTAAAGTTTCCTATGGAAAATTGCATGGGGAAAACGCGTTGTGGGACCCCCTTTTTCTCGGCCCCCGCTTGACGAATCCCCCGAGACTTTCAGGGTAGGAGCGGACCGGAGCGGGCCATAAAGTTTGAAAATTTTGCGAAGATACGTCAACCGGCAAGAGAGTTATTTCAAATAGAATGTCGCGGATTTCCTATGGATAATAGGTTGTAACTATAACTATCTACTGGCGACCGCCAGTAGATAATATATACATATATATATACATATATATATATATATATATATATATATATATATATATATATATATATATATATATATATATATATATATATATATATATATATATATATATATATATATATATATATATATAAAAATAATTTGGCCTGACCATGAGTAACCTAACCTATGCATACACAACTATGCATTATACAATTTTAAAAAAAAATCTTTGTACATTTGAGTTTGCTTAATAATAATATGGGTTGCCCAATAATGTCCGTGAATAGCACATAACCACAGAGCATTGAGGCTGTTCTCAGTTTCACATAAATACATATCAAACTTGCCATCTCATCTACATTTCAGAAATGTATTTCTAGACAAATGGGAAATTGAAATCAGAATTCACTGTTACCAATTTACCAACATGCCAGGTAAACACAAAGGCCAACACACACCTTTTTATGTTCTCCATTGACATCACATGAGGTGACATAACATGCTGTTTGGAGCCCACATCTTTACTTGAAGGGTTGTGCACAAATGGGCATATCTTGTTTAAAACACACAGTGGTAATGCCAGTCATTTTAGCATTTGTTTATGAAAACATTTTAGCCACAGAATATGTGCAGGACCTGCACAATCCTCCTTAAGCTAGGCAGTACTTTCTTCTGTGGAAAAGAACCTTCATCGTGGTACACCTCTAGTAGTACAATGCCATCTTTTCTGGTCTCCTTAATGTACTCATAGTCAAGGTCCAAAGACATCAAAACCAGAGGATGTTTCTGAACCTTTTTAACAGGGACCTCAACAAACTGACTGTTAGACCTGCCAGCCTTAGGGTGATCTTTCTGCTAACCGTTTGCCTTCACTCATCCTGTTTTGCCGAATTTGTTTTTTGTTGGCCTTAGGATTATGGACACTTTACCACTTTTAACCAGTGCTAAAGTGCTTCTGCTCTGTCCTTTAAAAAAATGGTGAAATTGGCATACACCCATTTTGCACATTTAATTTACTTGTGATTCCCTAGTAAAGTGCTACTACAGATATCCAGGGTCTGTAAATTAAATGCTACTAGTGGGCTTGCAGCACTGATTGTACTTCCCACTAATGTAGACTTTTAAACATGTCCCAGGCCTGCCATTGTAGCCTGTGAGTGCAGTTTTAAACTTCCATTTCGACCTGGCAAAAGAAACCTTTTGCCAGGCCTAAACCTTCCTTTTGCATACATATAAGTCAATCCTAGGGTAGGCCCTAAAGAGTCCACATGGCAGGGTGCATTGTATTCAAAAAGTCGGTTAAGTACTTTTACATTTTACATGTCCTGGTAGTGAAAAACTCTTACATTCGCTTTTCACTACTGCAAGGCCTACCTCTCCCATAGGATAATATTGGGTTACTTTATTACAATGAATAAGTGATAACATTTGCATGGAACCAGGTAGGAAAGTCATGTTTGGTGTCTGAGATATTGTGATTTAAAACCTTCTTTAATGTTAAAGTCGTATTTTAAGCCACTATTCTGAAAATGGCACTTTTATTACCACCCTGCAGAAAGTCTCTGATGGTTTGTAATTGAGAGAATACTGCTCAACCCTAGAGGAGGAAACATTTCTAATGCCATCAATATGCGTGAAGGCAAATGGACCCATGTACAAGACACCGTAAATAAGTGGGTGAATGAATTTGAAGAGATTGCCTGACAGGTAGCCACGTTAAGCAATGGCTAAAGATCTATACACTAGGCTTATGTTCCTAGATTTATATTTTGCATACAAAGATAGATTGTGCGGGAAGTATGTGGTCCCAGTACGATTTTGAAGTGTCTGTTTTGCATGTACTGAACTTGTGTATTTCACAATGTATAACTTGTTCATAAACATCACTGTACCCTGTCACGTATTACCAAACAGCATCTCCTTGAATTATGTACATTGCTATTATTAGCTTGTGTGACATTACTGTTCTTGAGTATGGACTCGTTTTTGAATTGATTTGTCCATTTCGTGATTGACTCTGAGGGAGCAACCTTTATTCCCCTTTTATTTGCTCCAAGACAATGTTTTGATTACTAATGTGAATTATATATGCTCCATTTGGAGCCCTTTTGCTCAATGTATACAAGAGTTTTATTGTATTCACCCATATGTGACCATTTAGCACACTAGCAACACATGATTTGCTTCAGTGCATGCATCGCTATTGTGCCCTTATCTTTTATGGCTTGTTAAATGGTCTTTTATACCACCGAGCTCTTTGTATGCCCCCGGTCACTTTAAAGCATTTCAAAAGAACGTTTTCTGTGCACATCGTGCGTTCAAGTGTGGCATGTAAATCCACTTTTCAAATTCATTTTACAATTATGGCATTGAACACAGACTCTCCCTCTGGACACCGTCATCAAATCCGTGTGAGCAGCGCCTACGGGTCCTCATCACAAGGTATAGACTGCCTCCACTCCTATCGGCTTTCTTGGGAGTCAGAACCACTAGCGAGCGTGCTGGCTCACGCTGCGTGGGTGGATCCCTTTATCTGTTAGCTGTCGACCGTAGTCTGGTTGCTCGCATTCGAATCGCCAGACTGGCCAGCGGTGAGTGATTACATGGATATCCCTGCCCGCTTTATATCTCGTTTTTAGAGACAACACTAAATATCGTTGATGACTGATTCTGACTACAGTCTTTTTTGACTCCTTTTCCACAGATAATTTCCCCATACCTTTTGGAAGGATTTTTCCTCCATTAGGTAAGCCTTAATTTACTCTTGTGATGTATTAATAAGTATTCATTTTTGTTTGCCTAAAAGGACACCTTTGCCTATTTATGCAATTATTTGTTTCCAGAGCCCATTCATTTGCATTTATTGTTCTGAAGGGCACATACTGAGCTTCCAACACTGAACAACTGCTTGGTGAGTTTTCTTTTATTGATTTATTCGACTGTTAGGTCACCTTTTGTGGGACCCCCCCATTGACTGTTTTAATTAATTCTATTTAGAACTCTCTTAAAGTTGAGCTGGGCAGTCGTCTTTCTCCCCCCTCATAGAACCTCATGGATGATTACTTTTTATGTGACTCAAAGTGAGTTTTCGCATGAAACCCACCCCAATGAGAGAAAATACACTTATTCTATTTCATTTAATCAAACCCTGTCCTTACCGCACAGGTTTCCCATCTCCCTTGCCTCCTCCTTGTCCTGATGAAGACCCTCAGAGTCTAAATGTCGACAATATATATTGACTGCACTAAAGCTAAAATCCCTCTTGGACTTCTAAGAAACCTCTAGAACCCCTCAGTTTTTGGGTTTTCAGCTTGCAGGCTGCTTTAGCACTGTGTCACATGTTTTATTCATTTTTATTTGCACAGTCACTTTATCCCTTGCGTTACTTTGTTCCCACCATTTGGAGCAGCTGTTAATTTATTGTGCATAGAGTCTTCCATGTACTTGTGGTAAAATACAAGCAAAAAATATAATAATACATGCATTGTTGCGATTTACTTATCTTTTTTTTGGTTGTGCTTTCTTTCCTCCTTGTTGTTGATTTACTCCTTACTTGACCTTTATCTTCTCCTTGGTTATCTTTGTGATTGATTACCGACAGGATTTGTTTTTCGTTTATACTAATTGTTACCCAGATCCTGAGGTTTACTGGGCCAGCCCATTAGAAAGTAATGGTTTATATGGGCAGGTGCATACCTGCGATGGTTCATAGTTCTTTTTAAGTATCTTTTGTTGAACTCTCAACTGTACCAAGAAATGTCTGATAAAGAGACTCTCTCATACAGTGAAGATTACATCAACAGACTTATACAGGGACAAGCGAGTACCAGTTTCCTTGCTACTGCTGTTCCCTTGTGGATGCTACTCTACATGAGAAACTTAACTAGAAAAACTAGAGAAGAAGCTAATTAAAACAAGCTTTCATGGCCACCTACTCACAAACTACCTACAATCGAACATCATACCGATCAGGTTACAAGTCAAAAACGAACCTGCTATCATTATAGAGGACCCCAGGTTTAGGGAGAATATCAGCTTTGTAGCTAATAATTGCTCCCGGCATTTGATGGTCTTTGGGATTGACACTGCACTTGAATACGTGAATAAATTGATAAATGAGATTGCAGACCTTAAGAGAGAGATTTTGGATGGTAGATCATTTGTGAAGGAGGCCCTAGAGAAAAAACATTCAGGACTTTGAAATTATCACCCAATCCCATAATCCCAAATTAGCCAAAGGCATCAGGCTGTGTAATAAGAAGGTCACCTACCCTTACTTACATGAGCACTATTATAAGCAAGACACTCAGGGGAGGTACACTTACAAGGGGAAACCATTTGCCCACAAATATACTAACTTTTCGGAATCTTTAGGAGTCAGTGGGTCTGATAGCAAGAACGAGAAATCCAGCTGCTTGAGGCCTGCCTTGATTGCTGAGAAGGAAGACTGGACCTGCACCCTTCATTCCAGGCTGAAGTGATTCCAATCGTCAGCTCACTGGCCTTCTGTTCTAAGCTACATGTACATAACAAGCTCCAGAGGCCTCTCTGCATTTGCTCAAATGACTTGCTGCAACCAGACCTGCCTGAGCCATGCTGGCCTCTGCTGGAGTGAGTTACTGATTCCCAAGATGTGCCTCTCAGGTCCCGGGCAATTGGTGTGACATCAGTTGAGCTCCTTAAAAAAAAAGAGAGAAATCCTGCAGTTTTGGGCTTTTAGCGACAGCGAACGTGTACGTTTACACCAAGATTTTGCCACCCGCACCGACCACCAACACAAAGCTCCAGTGAACCAGACTCTTCACGCTACAGCGACGACCAGCAATGCAAGATCTGCATTTCATGCTACATCGTTGATAGTTCGTGATGACCACCAACGCTAATCTCCAGCAATGACCGTCCGCAACGCCCAACAGGATCTTTGTGGTACAGCGATGACAGTCCCCGGAGCCTGGCCTGCTCTTTGTGCTACAGCAACATCCATTTGCTGCGCTCTCCCTGCTCCTCATGACCCTCTGCACCAGAACCAATGGAATTCTTTGCACTGGACTTAAGAATGTAAATTTTTCAGTGGTACTAATCTGGTGCATGTATCCCGCCCACACTCTATTGTGGTCGTGCCTGAATTTATGACAGCAAACACCAAAAAAGCGGTGATGACACCAATATACTGCACCAGTGGAAGTCCACCTATAGTCAACAATAATGTGTGCTGCCACCCTTAGGGTCCCACTGCCAAAACACCCCCTGTATAACTCCAAGATAAACACATTATCAAGTGGAGCACTTAGAAAAGGATCACTGACAGAATATTAGAAACACAAATATTGTGTCGACAGAATATTGTGTCAAAAATATCGAGGACCAAAATATCGAGAAGGTAAGTGCAAATAGGTAAGTATAGATTTACTATTCTTAACTCCCCATCTATGTACCTTGCAGATATATATATATATATATATATATATATATATATATATATATATAAATATGCAGAGACACACTCCTGATACCACAGCACAACGGCACGTAGAAAGCAGGTACGGACCACCAAATGGATTTTCCAACTTGCAGTGCTTTATTGCTCAAAAAATCATCCCACAGCAACCAGTCAGTTATGGCCAGTGCCCAGCATGACGCGTTTCGACCGTGTTGCCACGGTCTTGATCACATGACGCGCTAGTGAACTCTAAAAGTTTAAATAGTGACAAATACCCCACTCGTAATTGGTTGCACAGGAAACACACCCAGAGCGCAATGAACATGGGCAAAAGACTATAGACTCAGCGTACTGCTGAGTCAATAAATAGGATACAATAAATACAGTGATTTATATGCAACCCAATTTGTTAAAATGAGGAATATGAGAAATCTGATACATATAACAAGGATATTAGGCAATAATAAATCCAAAGTGTATTTAGAATCTAACCGTAGTGGTCAATAAATATGTCAAATCCTAAAAGTCATAAGTAATTGATAAACAGACTTTAAATATAAAAACCTCATAATAAATAGATGTAAAATGCTTAAGCTCAGTTAATATTCGCTCCCTAAAGCGCTTGAAATAAAATGCCAGTGCAAGAAAGTGCAAATAACAAAAAACTATTCGGAACACAGTACTTAAACTGAAGCGAAGCCACCAGTAAGCCATCTAGTTCAAGATAAAATGCAAGTGCATAATAACACAACTAGAAGTAAATTGTGGAAACAATACTAAAAATTGACTGAATCAAAACTGCCTAAATGGCAGGTTTAAGACAGATAGCAGAAAAAGGGGGAATAAGTCCAAACAAAAACACATGACAGGGTAACATCAGGGTCACAGCATCACAATCATGGAAGTTTGAATAGTCTCTTTGATAAAATGTAAACACATTGAGAGACGTTGTGCACAAACAGATTACAAGAAATTGTGTAAATCATCTCCCATATTAAGCCCATTAGGCATCCTTGTGTCTAACTGCAGAATAAAATGCGACTCAAGTTGACTGAAGTTGTTTTTCCCTATTGCCACCTCGAATTGATTTTGCCACTGCCCCTATTACAAAATACTTAAGTTCATTTAGATTGTTGTTATGGACAAGTTTCATATGGCGAGCAACAGGGTAATTCGGGTCTGAGTTAACCACTGCGCGCAGATGTTGGAGTACTCTGTTAAATACTTGGAGCTTAGTGCTCCCTACATATTTGAGTTTACAAGTGCACTCCAAAACATACACTGCGTGATCAGTGCGGCAAGTGTAATGCCCCTGAATTTTGGTCGGTTTACTGTCAAAAGCAGTGGTATACTCTGTGGTATTGATCCAGAATTTACAAGCTCGGCTGGAGCTGCATTTAAAAAAACCAGTCTTAGTGGACAACCAGGTGGTAGAAGATCTAATCTCAGGACTGCTTTTAACCAATGCATCCCTCATAGAGGGAGCACGCCTGAAAGTTAGGGAGGATAGGTCAGGCAATATTTGAGACAATGTTACATCAGTTAGAACTATTGGCCAATTGGTATACATGATTTTCCTAATCTGTTTTTGTTGTCGGCTAAATGAGGTGATCAACCTAACCTCATCTGATGTATTAATGGCCATGGTGGAATCAGACAAAGCTGAAACTCTAATATTGGAAACTCCCTCAAGGCAACTTTCTCTAGAGTGACTATTGGCTCTGATAAGTGCTGAGTTCAAATCTTTGCTCTTGTATCCTCGTGCTAGGAAGCGCTGGAACGCTTGATGCTGGCAGACCTCTAAATCATGTGGGGAACTGCAAATGCAGCAGATTCTCAGGAACTCCCCATATGGAATGCTCCGAATAAGGTGATTGGGATGGGAACTCTTAGCATGAAGAATAGAGTTCCCCGCCGTGGTCTTTCTGTGCAGTTTAGTCTGTATTCTGCCTTCATCTATATACATCTCAACATCTAGAAACTCAACACTAGTGTTGCTAATGCTGGCAGTAAACCTTAGATTGAGATTGTTAGTGTTGATGGAATTAATAAACATTTCAGCTGATTCAAAAGAACCCCTCCATACCACACACACATCGTCGATGAACCTCCACCAGTGTTGGACATGGGCATGGTACATAGTTTTGTGTTGGATCTTTAGGACATGCTCCTCCCACCAGCCAATGTGTAAACAGGCGTAGCTGGGGGAGAAGCATGCCCCCATCGCCACTCCTCTCAGTTGTTGATAAACCTCTGTGTTGAATAAAAAGTAATTGTTTTTCAAACACGTGTCAATCATATTCAATAGCATGAGATTGTGTTCATAGAGGCGAATGTTTCGTCGACCCAAAAAGTGCCTGACTGCTTCAATGCCATCACTGTGATGGATACTGGTGTATAATGAGGTGATGTCCATAACAATAAACAAACAATCACTGTCCCATACTACAGATTGAAGTTTCATGAGGAAATGCCCAGTGTCTTTGATGAATGAAGGGAGGGCCAGAACATGCTCCTGGAGGAAAAAATCAACATACTTGGACATTGGTTCAAATAGACTTCTCTGAGCCGAAATAATAGGTCTCCCTGGGATAGGTGTAAAATTTTTGTGTACTTTAGGAATAAAGTGCAATACTGGGGTTATTGGAAAATCGTTCCTCAGGAAGTTGATTTCATTCTTACTGAGAAGCCCCATGCGTTTCCATTGTGCCAGATCCTTGAAAGCCTTCTCCTTGATGTTTCTTAAATCTTTAAACGTTGCTTTTCTGTAGCAGGCTGTGTCATTTAGGTGACGCATGGCTTCCTCCATATGTTGGTCCCTAGGCCACAACACTATATTACCACCTTTATCGGCCTTGTTAATAATAAGGTAATTGTTCTCTCTTAGCTTGAGCATCAGTTTGGAGTATTGCATATCAAAATAAAGCCTACGATGGTTAGTACGGTTGACCGCTCTGTTGAGTTTCTTAAGTTCATTAATGACACAATCACTGAAAATATCAATTGCATCTTTGGGCATAACAGGTACGAACGTAGAGGCAGGGCGAAAAGGACTGCTGGTGGAACTACTACAGCTGATACCTGTTGCCATAAGATCCTCCTGTGTGGAAGTAATGTCATCCTCCATCTCATGGCCAGTGAATGTAGGAGCCTCAATATGCTGATGTCTGTTACTTGTAAATTGGACGGCACAGTGTTTGTTGAAGGTAAACTAATGTTGGTCTCAGCTGAGTTCTTAAGTTTGTAGAATTTGAGGAGTTTGCGTTTACGAATACATTTAAATACATCCACCCTGGACTGACAGTATTTGAAATTACTTTCCGGGCAGTAAGTGAGACCGAGGGATAATAGTTGTACTTCGGCTGTGCTTAAAACAGTATCAGGCAAATTGATTATGGTGTTGTCAGTGGCATTTACTGATGGAGCCATTTCTTGGCTCGTGTGCCCTGCCCCTGTTGTTGTAACTTGTGTTGCTTCCGCCTTTCCCTCCTGCGCTGATTTCTACTTCGCCCTGTTTTGTCTGAGGGTTCCGAGGCCGGATATATATGTGTGTATATATATATATATATATATATATATATATATATAGGGACTCAATGCGGATGCAGAACTGCACAATTTTCTGTAAACTTGCACTCTCAGAAGCATCCCCTGTCTATCTCTAACAAATCTAGAAAATATTTTGAATAGGCTAAACTAAAGCTAGTCTTTAGATTTTTTCTACTGTATATACTTTGGTTCGTACTTTACTTGAGTTGTTTTTAGCCGGCGCTTGCACATTAAGAAGACAGTTTTGTTCTACACTAAGTAAATAATTATAACCTGAGGTCATCGTTAAAACCACAATGAGAAATAGCAAAAGTATAAGATGAGATCCATAGTTGTTTCATAACTCGTTTAATCAAGAAAACTTGCAGATAGTGTTTGTTTTTAGCTTTGTTATCATGAGGCAATTAGGACATGTATGACCGGTAACTGTGAAGAGCATAATATTTTCAGAAGCCAAATACAATAGGTACTTCATTGAAATTTTGAAAATTGCACTTTGAATTTTACATCTACCTTTTCTATATACTTGAACTTGCATCTTTGCACATTTTGCAAACTCAATATTGATATTGTAAACAACTGTATATTATGCAAGAACAGGGTTTTATTGTTATTTATATCTGAGGTACTTTACCATCTTCATTTATTTTGCCTCCTCTATCAAATTTGCACTTACACTTGTCATGCACATTTCTTAAAATTGACAATGTGATCAACTGTATGTAATGAAAGCACATGGTTTTCAGGTAATTTATACCTATGGTACTTCACCATTCTCATTTTGGCCTTTTTTTTAGATCAAATTACCATTTTTAATGAAATTATAAGGTTTTACTAAAGGTACTTCACCACCCGAATACTGTGTGATTAAGTTACAAAACCTGTCTTCTAAAGATAAGTGCCTTTTTGCAATGGCTATGAATCACTGTTAAACTGTCATTATATGATACTGTTCCTTTAAAGAAGATGCTTTTAACTTGGGACGTTTTTTTGTAAATGAGGGCGGGTCAACCAACCTCTTTATAATCACCCTGCACTTGTAATCATGTGACCCGGACGAAGGCCTCTGGCCGAAACGCGTAGGTCGATTGTTTTTTCCTTTGCACGTTTTAAATGGAGAATAATGGAGAAAATAAACAAAAACTAAAAAAATAAAACTATGATCGCCTAAAACAACTACGACTTGCCTGGATTTTGCTGGCGTGAGTGCTGCCTTTCTGTGCCCCTCTGGGATTTTGGTACAAACAAATCGAGGGAAAACACAGGAAACCCCATATAGATATATATATATAGGCGGAAAGGAAGGGGCCCATTCACTGGTACAGACCTACACGGGCAACCTACCCTTTTCATTCTCCTCCTTTTTCACTGAATACTTCCCTTGTCACTGTTCACTTTTGTATATTTGAGATGTTACGGTAGTTGATGAATATCAGATGCACGAGTTTGTTTTGCCACCTATGGATGTTGAATTTAGTGGCTTCGTCATTACATCACGTGATTTATTAAGAGCCACTGTATTATGCCAGGGCACTTGCCCTTTAGCTCATTTGGTTCGACTAAAAAACTATATTAAATTAATATGTCGATCATGTAGGCAGATTGAGGATAATTGGTAAGCGGCATAGCCCCTTCGAATTTGTCGTTTTCATCAGCGTGACTATAGGCTGCAGCCAGAGTATAGACGCGTTTTCTAATTTGGATTGTGACTTTGCATGAATATGTGCGCATATTTTGTTTTGATTATAAATGTATAATAATTTTTTGTATGCGGCTATATTCTTCATTTGGTGATATGCATAGGAGATGGTATTGTATTATTTTACTGTTCCATCATGGCCGCCAAGTTTCTGTCCTCTGACATGTCCTCTTTTGATTTCTAGTGTTTGTACTCGTGAAAACTTTATCAGCTACCGTAGTCTGTGTGTTAGTTTTAAAGTGATCAAGGCTGTTTACAGCCGAAACGCGTTGTGGAATAAACTTGGATTAACTACATTTGTGTCCTGCTTCTTATCCTGAGAGCGTACTTCATTGGACTTTTGTTTTGGGATATTATTGCCGGTACGCTCTGCCGGCGTGTACGCCACCCTCCTTGGGTCCCTGCACTCCAGAAGGAGCTTTGTGCGTTTTTGGATATTGACTGAGGAGTGCTTTTGGACCGGCCTGGCGTGTGTACTTCACTGAGGAATTAGAAGCCCTGAGTTTGGCAAGCTTCACACAGAGGTAAGCCTGCTTTCTACTCGTCCGTCCCTTGTGGGGGTGTCGGTGACGGGCATCGGCGGATGCGGGTCCGCGACGCTTCCCCGGGGCAGCGGCGATACGAGCAGTCACTGCCTTTGTGAGCGCCGTACTTACGTGGAGGTGGGTTTAGTGGCTCATCTGTGCCTGTTTATATCTCCCCCCTGCCTTCTCGGGGTTACTTGTACTGTTGTGATACGCTGTGATCACTACCGGCATCACACTTCTTAGAGGATGGTGCAAGGATGAGATTTTCGGCTCATAAATAACATTTTCTTTCGTATGTGAAGTACTACAGTGTTCGTGATACTATCTACCTACGGCAGATAATAGAGACACGACGCATTAGGCAGAGGGAACTTTCCACTTTATTGGAAAGGGGATTCGAAGCTTGAGATACTGTATTACGAGTCCAAGTGAAGCACAGTATGGAGGAGGAAGCGGAGAGGAGAGCGGCTGCTCTAACGTTATTTAGCAGAAAGCCTGGAACTAGTAACAAAGCAGACAAATCAATTCCAGCTATACAGCCACTTGAGGAGAAAATTAGAAAACTAGAAAAATTAAAACGTTCGGAAACATCTAAGTGGTGGGAGGCAATCTCCCTTCAGAATTATGTTGACCAGGCAATGGTACCTAGGGGACTCAGGATATTCATAACTCCAACCTATGAGGCACCAAATCCTAGAATGCTCGAAGAGTGGTCTGAGCATTCGGCGATGAGCTCCAAGAAAATGTTGGAAATACTAATCAAGTATGCCTGGCTGGACAGGGATGAGATACTTAAACAGATCAAAGACATCCTGGCCGAATTACAACAGGTGATGGACTCTGAAACTCTGAAAAAAACACTTGAATCGATGAAAGAGCGGCTTAGGAGATATGAAGATGAAATCAAGGCAAGGAAACAAAGAAAACTAAATCGGGACTATGTGGATTATGAGTCTGGGAGGATACTCACTTTCAGCAAGAAATATGATCATTTGTATCTAGATCAAGACACCAATGATGAGGTACCGGTAGACACGATAACTCCGATAGTCACAGTGAATTCAACTATAAGTGATACGGAATCTGACATATCTGCTGGTAACACAACAGGTGAAGAACGTAATCCAAGACAGGTGAATTTTTTAGACGAGTTCCGGGTCCTACGCAAGGGCCAAAAAATAGCGAGGGACAATCAACCACCGAGAGCACGAGGACGAGGACGAGGCAGAGGCCAATCAAACGCCGAAACAGAAAAAAGAGACTCCATCAACGCTGGCAATACAGGCAGAGGAAGGGGCACCATGGGAAATCGCAGGACACGCTCCAACAGGAACTATTAATGGATACCGAAATGGTAAATAGAACAGTTGTCAACCTCTCTAAAAGACCTATGAGTGATGTGGAGAAACGGACTCTGTGTTTAGGGCTCTCCTTCTGTCCCTCCTCCCCTTCAATTATACTAGCACTCGTATTGATCTTTTTAAATTTGTGAGAAAGCTGAAATTGAAGAAATGGCATACATTGAAGAGATTGGGACATAGTCATGTTAGGAGTAATAGTAACAGGGGGACTGAAAGTAATCTTTTGATTAGTGATGTAGACACGCTTATTACCTTGATTGAATTGGAACAGAATACGGGAGAGAGCAGTGATCCTATTGGTGCCACGCAAACTCTTGAGAGTATGGATATTGAGTATGATGCAGCCGCACGAACTGATTTTAGGGTTAAATCAACTTTTGTACCTTTACTCCCACATGATAATATCGATACATTTCACGACTGTACTGTCAGGGCACTCAGTGATTTGAGACAGAAAATTAGAAAACAACAAGGACGTTTTAACAACAATCTCTCTCTCTTGCAGAGACAGGCACTTAAGGCTCTTATTGAGGATCCCAACATTGTCATTCGTCCAGCAGACAAGGGTGGCAATGTGGTCATCCTTGATAGGGATGACTACATTAATGAGGCCTTAAGACAACTTGAAGACAACAGATTTTACATGCAGGTTACCCATGAAATATACAATCTTAGTATTATTGATATATGGGACAAGCTGGTTATTTGGAGGGACAAAGGTCTTCTGGAGTGGGAGGAGTTCTGTTATTTGAAGAATGACCATCCCAGACTACCTATATTGTATCTTCTGCCCAAACTCCACAAAGACAGCACTAGACCACCAGGGCGCCCTATTGTGTCATCTATAGGGAGTGTCACCGAACATATTTCTAAATATGTCGATAATTTTTTGAGGAATTTTGTCACACAATTACCAAGCTACATAAGGGACACAAAGGATTTTCTGTGCAAAATGGAAAATCTGACATGGAATCCGGACTATTTTATCATTGTCCTTGATGTACATTCCCTTTACACCATAATTGATCATCAGCAGGGTCTGGAGGCCTGTGAACATTTTTTGAAGCATAGACCACTGAAGTATCGTGAGCATAGTCGTATGATCATTGAGATGACAGAATTCTGTCTTAAAAATAATATTTTTTCCTTCAATGGCGCCCTCTACAGGCAGACTACAGGCACGGCGATGGGTTCTTGTTTCGCTCCCAGTTTTGCTAATTTGTTCATGGGCTACTGGGAGGAGGAAATCTTGCCAGCCTCACCCTCAAAGAGGACCTCCGGAAAGTCATCATGTGGTTACGTTACATTGATGACCTTTTCATCATCTGGAGGGGCTCTAGGGGTGAGGCTGAGGTTTTCATCAACAAACTGAATATCAACAAGTATAACATCTTCCTCGCTGGGAACATCGATGCCACTAAAGCAGAATATCTTGATGTTTGCCTTGAAATAAAAGAAGGGAAAGTATGTACTTCTCTGTTTCGGAAGGCAACGGCAGGTAACAGTATCCTACATGCCCTCAGCAGTCACCCTGAGGCACTAAAATGGAGTATACCATATGGAGAACTGCTGAGGGCGAAAAGGAATTGTAACAATGCTGTAGCCTATGCTGAGGAGAGCAAGATCATCATCAGCAGGTTCAGAACCAGGGGTTATCCAAACTGGGTCCTGAATAAAGCTAGGGAGAGGGTGGCGGGGGTAGAGAGATCTCATACTCTGCGAGATAAACCAGTGGATGAAGGGGAACAGGAGATGGACAGTACACGTATGATTCTTACCTACAATTCTGACTCTCAGGAAGTCAAACGTATTTTAGCAAAAAACTGGGACATTTTGAAAAGTGATGGGATCATAGGCAATACCATGACAGACAGACCTAACGTGACATACAGACGGGATAGAAATATCCGTGATTTGGTGGTTAAGAATGATATCACCCACTACCCCACTACCGCTAGCCATGGCCTCATAGGGTTTTTCCCGTGTGGCCATTGCAAAGCGTGTAGACATAGTAAATTCAGGGGTACATTAGAGTATAGGGGTGTTACCAAGAAAATCACCCAATTTCTAACCTGTAGCACTAGCTTTGTCATCTATGCTATTGAGTGCAGTTGTAAGCTATGGTATATTGGGAGCACCACATGTACAGCAAAGAAAAGGGTCCTCGAGCATCTGAGGGCAATTACTAATAATGATCCTAAATATCCTGTGGCACGTCATTTTTATGAAAAACATTTTTCTAACATAGCAGAGTTAAGTTATCTAATTCTCGAACAAATTCCTAAAAATCCTAGAGGAGGAGACAGAGTGCTTACACTCAGACAACGTGAATCTAGGTATATTATTGATTTTCACACTAAAACCCCTGGAGGGTTGAATATGGACGAGGAATTATCTATACATCTTAGGGAAAGCTGCTGAATTCTCCCTTGTGTCTGATTTGCTGAGCTGTATGAGTGTACTCTGTTCCGTATAGGCTTTGTTGACAAGAGGATTCTTGAAATTTTTTGCCGCTTCCTCCTTGCAAAGTGTGCATTAGAAGTATGTTTTTAATGGATCTTCATATTTGTTATGTGATAATGTTTGTTTAACATTATGTTACTTGGTTTTAACCTATATAATTTTCTTTTGTTTTTGTTGCAGGCGGAAAGGAAGGGGCCCATTCACTGGTACAGACCTACACGGGCAACCTACCCTTTTCATTCTCCTCCTTTTTCACTGAATACTTCCCTTGTCACTGTTCACTTTTGTATATTTGAGATGTTACGGTAGTTGATGAATATAAGATGCACGAGTTTGTTTTGCCACCTATGGATGTTGAATTTAGTGGCTTCGTCATTACATCACGTGATTTATTAAGAGCCACTGTATTATGCCAGGGCACTTGCCCTTTAGCTCATTTGGTTCGACTAAAAAACTATATTAAATTAATATGTCGATCATGTAGGCAGATTGAGGATAATTGGTAAGCGGCATAGCCCCTTCGAATTTGTCGTTTTCATCAGCGTGACTATAGGCTGCAGCCAGAGTATAGACGCGTTTTCTAATTTGGATTGTGACTTTGCATGAATATGTGCGCATATTTTGTTTTGATTATAAATGTATAATAATTTTTTGTATGCGGCTATATTCTTCATTTGGTGATATGCATAGGAGATGGTATTGTATTATTTTACTGTTCCATCATGGCCGCCAAGTTTCTGTCCTCTGACATGTCCTCTTTTGATTTCTAGTGTTTGTACTCGTGAAAACTTTATCAGCTACCGTAGTCTGTGTGTTCTTTTCACGTGATCAAGGCTGTTTACAGCCGAAACGCGTTGTGGAATAAACTTGGATTAACTACATTTGTGTCCTGCTTCTTATCCTGAGAGCGTACTTCATTGGACTTTTGTTTTGGGATATATATATATATATATATATATATATAATCTACTGGCGGTCGCCAGTAGATAGTTATAGTTAGGACCTATTTTCCATAGGAAATCCGCAACATTCTATTTAAAATAACTTTGGCGCCGGTTGACGAATCTTCACGAAATTTTCAAAACTCGTGGGGCGCTCCGGTCCGCTCCTATCCTGAAACTCTCGGGGTGATTCGTCAATTGGGGGCCGAGAAAAAAGGGGGGTCCCAAAACGTGTTTTCCCCATGCAATTTTCCATAGGAACTTTTCATCGCAGCTACAGCCCGAACTGCTGAACGGAATTACACCAAATTTGGCAAAAAGGTAGTCCTTGGTTCAGAGTCGTGCCTTTTGGTTAAATGGTGTAAATCCGTTCAGTAGTTCCTGAGAAATTTGAAAAAGAAAACACATATATATCTGGGCGGAGCCTAACCACACATGTCATCGTGAGATCTGATTGGCTGTCAGCACTTCATCCTGGAATTGCTGGCTGCCATCTTGGGACCAATATAAATTATAGTACCCCATTGAAAT
This sequence comes from Calotriton arnoldi, assembly GCA_963921515.1. Taxonomy (NCBI): domain Eukaryota; kingdom Metazoa; phylum Chordata; class Amphibia; order Caudata; family Salamandridae; genus Calotriton; species Calotriton arnoldi. The sequence goes on from CAWUFW010003629.1 coordinate 1,401,696, forward strand.
GCATTGTAGTGAATCGAAGATTTTGAGGGTTACCAAAAGGAGAACTATAAAGGGTGATAACAGACTTTAGTTACATTAGAATTCATTTGTTGATGGTGCCATACTAATTTCAGGAATTGTGGTGTGTTCTAAGGTGATTTTACCCTGTGAAAAACCTTCTACTGGGATATCATGAATCATGTTTGAGAGAAAACTATTTTCACATGCTTGTCCCATACAGTTTTGGAAGGTGCTCCAGAAGCTAAAATGAGAGCATATTTTCTGTAAATTCACATTATCTTTCTCAGTCATGTGAGAATAAAGTCTGACATTCTCAGTAAAACATGTACATCCAACAAGGGCAGAGACTGTCAGTTGATTCCTTTGTGTTCTACTGCAGCTTCCCAGAGTGTTCTAAAGAACAACTAGAGTGCTAACAGCCTTACTTATGTCAAAAGTATGGCACACCTGAAGCCATCTTGATTGGAATAAACTGGTAACACTTAAAACATTTAATTTAAAAAGGAACAAAATGATGGGGTTCATTTTGTCATAGAAATTATGGTTAGTGCTGTAGAAAGAAAAATTAGGACATGTTTCAAGTGTGATCTCAAATATCTTCCTGTTATATTTCAACAGGAGCAGCCTGTCAGTTGATGCCTTTGTGTTCTGCTGCAGCTTCCCAGAGTGTTCTAAAGAACAACTAGAGTGCTAACAGTCTTACTTATGACAAAATTATGGCACACCTGAAGCCATCTTGATTGGAGTAAACTGGTAACTCTTAAAACATTTAATTTAAAAAGGAACAAAATGAGGGGGTTCATTTTGCCATAGAAATTATGGTTAGTGCTGTAGAAAGAAACATTAGGACGTGTTTTAAGTGAGATCTCAAATATCTTCCTGTTATATTTCAACAGGAGCAGCCTGTCAGTTGATGCCTTTGTGTTCTACTGCAGCTTCCCAGAGTGTTCTAAAGAACAACTAGAGTGCTAACAGCCTTACTTATGACAAAAGTATGGCACACCTGAAGCCATCTTGATTGGAATAAACTGGTAACACTTAAAACATTTAATTTAAAAAGGAACAAAATGATGGGGTTCATTTTGTCATAGAAATTATGGATAGTGCTGTAGAAAGAAAAATTAGGACATGTTTCAAGTGTGATCTCAAATATCTTCCTGTTATATTTCAACAGGAGCAGCCTGTCAGTTGATGCCTTTGTGTTCTACTGCAGCTTCCCAGAGTGTTCTAAAGAACAACTAGAGCGCTAACAGTCTTACTTATGACAAAATTATGGCACACCTGAAGCCATCTTGATTGGAATAAACTGGTAACTCTTAAAACATTTAATTTAAAAAGGAACAAAATGAGGGGGTTCATTTTGTTATAGAAATTATGGTTAGTGCTGTAGAAAGAAAAATTAGGACATGTTTTAAGTGAGATCTCAAATATCTTCCTGTTATATTTCAACAGGAGCAGCCTGTCAGTTGATGCCTTTGTGTTCTACTGCAGCTTCCCAGAGTGTTCTAAAGAACAACTAGAGCGCTAACAGTCTTACTTATGACAAAAGTATGGCACAGCTGAAGCCATCTTGATTGGAATAAACTGGTAACACTTAAAACATTTAATTTAAAAAGGAACAAAATGAGGGGTTCATTTTGCCATAGAAATTATGGTTAGTGCTGCAGAAAGAAAATTTAGGGCATGTTTTAAGTGAGATCTCAAATCCTCTTCTATTTCATTAGACAATTCTGACATGCAGACTGAAACAATCACTTTCAATACCAGCAGTAGACTTCCAGTTAACTCCCTGGTGAGCAGTAGCTTTACTACAGTGATCTAATGAACAACTAGAGTACTAACATTCTGAATTTATGGCAAATGTGTGACACATCTGAATGCCTTCTTGATGGAATCAAAGTAAAAACTGAAAGCATTTCCTACTGAGGAGACTGCAGTAAATGACGAAATTAGGAAACTTCATAACAAATAAGTCTCCCAAGATGGCCACCAGAGAAAAAAGAGCCCAAATGTAGCACAAATATCACGCAGATGTAGCCCACATATAGCCCAATGACAGAAGTGTGCAAAACACTTTTTATTTTTAGTTTTTCTGCAGTTTTATATAGTGCAAACTGGTCAGGTATTGGAGCGTTACATCTTACTTGGACCCCTTATTGCGTATTTTGCACGAAGTACATGAGATTGATCTTGCGAAACATTGAACTTTACGATTCTGTTAACCTGAAGTTGCTCTGAACCGGGCTTTGTAACACCCGTTTTTACCTACTGGTTTTAATTAATTCTCACTGTATTGTATTAGGAAAGAGGATTTACTCTTTTTATGTACACTTTTATGATCTATGTTTCTAAATCAGATCAAATAAATTTTAATGAATTCTATGGCAGGACGGAGGCGAGGATTATGCATATCTTTCCTCACTTTATTTGCATAGCAGTTCAAAGAAAACGTAACACAACAATCATTAAACAAAAGACTACACAACCCATGAACCATTAGGGGGTAGTCTCCAAGGCAACTATAGTCCAATCATATCACAGTCCATCGTATATAATATCGTGACGTCCCTTCCGCTTCTTCTTTCTTCACTGCTCGTCAGTTAAGTGCATTCCTTACATTCTTGGCTTAATCTGACGTTGTTGCTGTTTGTATAGCGGTTTCTTGTGCACGTTATTAGCATTATTGCCTTGGTATTGTTTCATATTCCCTGCGCAGCAGGCTCTTGCCCGAGCGCGTTCTCCCCCTCGCAGTTTCTCCCGCTGTATGCTCTGCGCGTGGTGAGATCCTGTCAGGCACGTCTGGTCCGAGCGAGGCAGCTCCGTCGAGCGCTCCCGCTGGTCTTTACGCGCGTTTGGGAATCCGGTCACTCCTTTAGTGTCCGCTTGATTCCCGACCAACCCTCGCCTAATTTTGACACCGCTACGCGGTGATTTCCCCACACGGCCACGTTAGTGACCAGCGCCACCTGGTTTTGGTAATTGGTATTGCGCCTCAGTCTATTCTTATAACAGCTTCGGGGAAAGCCCAGCTGTTGGAGCACCGGCGAGGGGGCTGTCTTAAGGATTTTAAGGGCATTTGTTCTGTGCTCACACCCTCTGCTATCATGTCTTCTCCAGAAGACCATTTTTACTCCTCCTACCAGGAAGTGGAGGAGGAATGGCCCCCAACTTCTCCCTTCAGCAGTGGACCAAGCCTCTCTCTGGCTATTTCTAGGCGCTGGCTCCTCTTAGGGATCAGGTTGATAAGCTGGCGAAAAGCATCCCTGGGGTGTTCAGTGACCCAGATCTGGTGGTGGCGGGTCCAAGTAGCTCCCAGATGGGGAATAAAAGGGCCGTTAAGCATAACGCGGGGCACTTGGAAGGATTTGATAAACTTACGGAGACCTTCCTCAAGAGTGCGCGAACGCTAAAACATGCACCCTGCCGGGAGGAGGAGGGGCCCGGAGAAAATTGCGACACTGTCACCACTATTGTAGACCCCGACGGCGGGTTTCCCTTAGAGGGAGAGGGTGTATCGGAGGACGATTTCTCCTCCGATGAGGATAAGGACTCGGCGCGTCCCTGGCGTCCAGAGTCCCACTCCTCTCAGTCCCCAGTTGGGGACGGGGTCCACTCGGACATGTTCGAGCCTACCCAAATTTACCATCCTAGGTTGGCAGAGTGGACACCTGACGCCAAAGTGGCAGAGTATGTGGTGGGGAAAATCCATCAACCCCTTGAAAGGGAGGACAGGAATAGGATGAGGGAGAATGCCCCAGGCCCTCACTGAAGGGGAAGGTGGCACACTACGCCTGAAATTGATGAGAAACTATGTACCTTTTTCTCCAAGTATATGAGGGATCCCAAGAAAGGAACTGATAGGTCTTGGACGTGGTAGGGCCCTTGACCCAAATTATTCAATTGACGGAGCGTTCCAAAGAGTCAGGATCCCCTTTGTCCACGGATATTGTGGCTGGTTGGGCGCACTACCCTAAACCCTAAAACACTACCCCTCCACTACCCAAACACCACTGCACTACCCTAAACCCTAAAACACTACCCCCAGCACGACACCCTACACTACCCAAACATAACTGCACTACCCTAAACCCTAAAACACTACCACCAGCACGACTCCCTACACTACCCAAACACCACTGCACTACCCTAAACCCTAAAACACTACCCCCAGCATGACTCCCTACACTACCCAAACACCACTGCACTACACTAAACCCTAAATATACCCCCAGCATGACCTCCCACACTACACAAACACCACTGCACTACCCTAAACCCTGAAACAGCACCCCCAGCACGACCCCTACACTACCCAAACACCACTGCACTACCCTAAACCCTAAAACACTACCCCCAGCACGACCCCCTACACTACCCAAACACCACTGCACTACCCTAAACCCTAAAACACTAACCCCAGCATGACCCCCTACACTACACAAACACGACTGCACTACCCTAAACCCTAAACCACTACCCACAGCATGACCCCCTTCACTACACAAACACCACTGCACTGCCCTAAACCCTAAAACACTACCCCAGCACTACCCCCTACACTACCCAAACACCACTGCACTAACATAAACCCTAAAACACTACCCCCAGCACAACGCCCTACACTACACAAACACCACTGCACTACCCTAAACCCTAAAACACTACCCCCAGCACGACTCCCTACACTACCCAAACACCACTGCACTACCCTAAACCCTAAATCTACCCCCAGCACGACTACCTACACTACCCAAACACCACTGCACTACCCTAAACCATAAAACACTACCCCCAGCATGACCCCTACACTACACAAACACCACTGCACTACCCTAAACCCTAAAACACTACCACCAGCATGACCCCTACTCTACTCAAACACCACTGCACTACCCTAAACCCTAAAACACTACCCCATCATGACCCCCTACACTACCCATACACCACTGCACTACCCTAAACCCTAAAACACTACCCCCAGCACGACCTCCTACACTACTGCACTACCCTAAACCCTAAAACACTACCCCCAGCACGACCCCCTACACTACCCAAACACCACTGCACTACCCTAAACCCTAAAACACTACCCCCAGCATGACCCCCTACACCACCCAAACACCACTGCACTACCCTAAACCCTAGAAAAGAAACCCCCACCCCATGCCCAATCCGCTTACCTCTCACTCCTCATGGTTCCTCTCTCCTCGTGGTTCCTGCTTCACGTCATCTCTGAGGGGCGGTGCACGTCGTTGTGAGGAAACGGAACAGCCTCTGTTTCCTTACAACGACATGGATCGTCTACATGTTTTTAGAACGCATGGTCATTTACCATACATACCTTTACAACAAAATTCGTTGTAAAGGCATGCGTGGTAAATGACCATGCGTTCTAAAAAATGCGTAGTAATGACTTCGTGATGTACAACGCATGCGTGGTAATGCATGCGTTGTAATGGTATCGCAAAGTAAAAAGTCATTGTAACGGCAGTTTACCGATCGAAGCTGGCCCCTGTTCTTCAGTGAGACGTTTATTTGATTAATTAGGAGGAAGGAATGTGTTTTTTTTACCGAAAAGTGCATTCCCGGCTGTTGTATTGTGAAAGTGTCCGCGTGGCCTGGTTTCACTTCCGGTGAGAGAGTGGAAGAGTCTGTTTGGATCTAAAGGAGTTCTGTTGTTGGACGGGGCTGGTGCGACATGTCATCAGAAAACATAGCTAATGGAAAGCGTCCTCCCTGAAGTGTGGAGCAGTGCCATGAGAGGTCAACGAGTGTGCGTCCCACCGCAGTATGACCGTAGCGTGTGACCCATGTGCCGCCTCCACGGTACGGGAGGCAGAAGCGGCATCGCAGGTGCTCTTGAAGACCGTTGTAGCACTAATTCTACATTTTGGTACTAGGGCATTTTAACTTCGTTGTTCCTGCCAGATACAAAGGGAAGATCCTGTGTTATTCAGTGCCCTCGTTACCTTTTTTGTGGGTTGTGGTGCTTGTCACTTCGCTGCCCCGCCGGTGCACACGACTGGGCACCCCACCTCGTGTGCCATCTGCAGGGCCTCTGCCCTCGGATCACTGGTTTCGGTTTCTGGAGTGGCAACATAAACAGTTGCTCCCAAAGGACTAGCCTGAACACTTAGGTGAATATCCCCTGCACCAGCATTCCACGGAAATTCTTTCCTAGCTCTCCCACGTCAACGAGCACGGCTCCGCTCGCGACACCGTATGACGTCATCGGAGCCATAAGAGGACCTCGTCGGCGTGCTGACGTCAGTTCCACCCATTTTTTCCGTGCCACCGAGGCAAACAGGGGACCAAGATATTTTCACATGTATACATAGTATAATAAATATATATATATATTCACTGAAAAACCATAGGTTTCAGGCACGTTATAGTTAGAAATTAGCATTTAAAAACCTTAGAAATTCACTGAAAAAACCATAGGTTTCAGGCATGTTATAGTTAGAAATTAGCATTTAAAAAACCTTAGAAATTCACTGAAAAAACCATAGGTTTCAGGGGCGTTATAGTTAGTTGGACATTTCACTCGTACAAAACCATAGAAATTCCCCGTTATAGTTAGTTCAGCTAACTATAACTCGTGCGCCCGCAATGCACTGCTGATGACGTCACATATTACATCACTCATGACATGGTCAGTGACATCACTCATGACATCACTGATGACATCTCAAATGACATCACTGATGACATCACTGATGACATCATCCAGTGAATGTGTGTTTTTCTGAAAATTAAATATGTTTTATATATGTATATCTCAAGGTCGATGGAAGAATAAATGGGTATATAGTGTCTAAATGGATGATTTTTTTGTAAAATTGATTGTATAACTGACTAAGTGTATCTTAGTGAATACATGGGTTAGTGAGTAATGTTTAAATATGAAAATATCTGTATCAGTCTCTCACTTTGTGTATAAGTGGCTGCATGGGTTGGTGAGTAGCTACATGAGTGTCTATATGGGTTATTAGTTGGTTTTTGAGTATCAGTATGAGTGTCTGAGTGTCTGTATGGTTCGGTGGGGGTATTACTTAGTGCATAGATGCATGAATGAGTGACTCACTGTTTGTATGTGTTGAAGACAGCATGTGCGCAGGACTGTATAGGTGGATGAGTATGTGTATGGGTGTGTTAGTGAGTGAATGACTGTCTCAATAGTGTCTTTATGAGTAACTACATATGTTTTAAACTAGTATATGTGAGTATTGGTGTATATAAGTGAGTATATGTGAGAGTGAGAGATTGGAAAAGTTCCTGTACAAATAAGTAGGTGTTTCTATAAGTGATTGTTTAAGAGAGTAAGTATGTGTAAGTTTCTGTAGAAGTAAGTGTGGTAGTGTGTGTATAACTGTATATGCAAGTAAATGGATGTTTGATACTTTGTTTGCATGTGTGACTATGTGTGTGAGTAACTCTATGGATGAGTGGCGGTGTGTAACAGGATGTATAGGTGTATGAGTACATATGATGAGTGAGTACATGTATGAGTGACTGTATAGGGACTCTTGGTGAATGAGTGGATGTGTGTGTAGATCTTGGAATTACTGAATAGGTGTTTTGTAACTGGTATTGGTATGTCCATTGTTTTGAAAATGTTAGTTTGTATTTTTGAGTGTGTGTATCAAAGGTTATATTAGGGTGAGAGGAGGTCTGCCACTCTATCACAAGGATGATGTCATTAGTGATGTCATTTGAGATGTCATCAGTGATGTCATGAGTGATGTCACTGACCATGTCATGAGTGATGTAATATGTGACGTCATCAGCAGTGCATTGCGGGCGCAGCGAGTTATAGTTAGCTGAACTAACTATAACGGGGGAATTTCTATGGTTTTGTACGAGTGAAATGTCCAACTAACTATAACGCCCCTGAAACCTATGGTTTTTTCAGTGAATTTCTAAGGTTTTTAAATGCTAATTTCTAACTATAACGTGCCTGAAACCTATGGTTTTTTCAGTGAATATATTTATATATATATATATATATATATATATATACATATATACATATATGTGGAGTTATATATAGTAAAACTTTACTTACCTATAGAAACTTAACTTCACAATATTTTTGTCTTCGAAATTTTTGACACAATATTTGTTTCCGATATTTTGTTTAAATACCCTCAGAAATATTTAAGTGCTCAAAAAGTCACCAGAAACAAATAATCAAAAAAATCCAATATATGTCCAAATCCAAGTCCATTCTCCATTCAGTCCATTCAGATCACTTGAGCCAATATCTGTTATGCACAAAATTTGTATTCAGAATAAATTCTCAGCACAACCAATGCATTTCATACAACAAATAGGACTTCATTAGGGATCATATAATTAGTGATCTATGACAATCCTTGCTCTGCCTGTACCAGAGAGTTCATATCTCTTGCATATTTTAGTTCCTCTATCACTATACGAAGCTAAAGCCAATCATCCACATATCGTAAAACGTGCCATTTAGTGTATCGTTCATTAGGCCCGGAGCTAAAAAACATATATTGGACTTTTTTTGATAATTTGTTTATGTTTACTTTTGGGCACCTGAGTCCTCCCCTTTACAGTGTGTTTGACCTGAACTTATGGTTTTCAACCAGTCTCGCATGACGAGATAAACACGAGTGTCGCTTTGTGTCCTTAGGCACTATACTTGCCTTAAATCTTTAAAATTGCATATCTCCGGTTCTACTAATTATCATTTTTTGTTTTGGTGTCAAAAATGTTATTTAATTTTACTCTATTTTTCTAAATTATTGTGGGTTTTTTCTTCTGTTGTGTTTTCAATTTATTACAGTTTGTGTGCTGCATAGTTGCTTTACACATTGCCTCAAAATTCTGCTTTTGTGCCAAGTTAGCAGAGGGTTAAGCACAGGTTAATTTAGTGACTGTTTGTGGTTCACCCTTGCATGGATTGTGGCTTATGCTTGTCTGGGTTTCTTCCCCTACCATCAAACATTATCCCAATTTTTCACATTGGTGTTCAGTGTTGGGATTCCGTGCTTGCATTCGTGCAGTGCCATACAGCGATTTTGCATAACAGTAAAATCCCATATAAATGTTTTGATACCGATTTCTGAACAACAGAGGACAAGAATGAGAAGGAGGGTATGGAGGACCAAGAGGAGGACCTGGGCACAGGTCCTGAGCGTCAGCATCCATTGGAGGAGGACAATTTGTCCCCAGGAATGGAGCGCCCTGCCAGGGCAGAGACCACTGTGTTCCTCCCAAGGCCTTTCCCCAGAGGAGCTGAGAGGGAATTTCAGATGCAGATGGCAAAGCTAAAAATGGAGGAAGAGAAACTGGCCATGGAGGAGAAACTGGCCTTAAAGTGACTGGCTCATGAAATAAGCCTCAAAGAGTTGGTTTTCAGAGCCAGACAGGCAGAGTCCAGCAGTAATGGTGGCAGCGATACCGCAGTGTCTTATGAAGACAAAAAGGACCACATCTCCAAAGACCTGGTGCCAAGAAATGTAGTAGGGGATGATACTGACAACCCTATGAGGTAGGCCTAAGAATGCACACGGTCTTAGAAGAGTATTTGGGGATGAGTCTCTGACATATGCCTACAGTGGGGCGGGACACCCTGCTAACACTAGAGATAGGAGATTAGATGAAGTATGCCCCCAAGGAAATCCATTCTTGTCACCAAATTTGGACTCACCCCAGAAAAGTACTGCATGAGATTTAGGGACTACCAGAAAATATCATACCAATCTTGGGTGGCTTTTCTTGATTTTCTTGATTATTCCAGTGAGGCACTAAGTGGTTTGATGGTTTGGTGAGGGGCAGCAAAGCCAACAATGATATTGGGCTGTACAATTGGATCCCGAGAAAGCACATGCTCAATACTCGTTTTACATAGCTGCACCAACACCTAGTGGATAGTAATTTCACTAGGGACTGCAGGGAGTTTGTGAGCTTGCTAAGGAGGCCGACCGCTGGATCACCACCAGAATGTCAAAGAAGGTACCTTTTTCAGTAGGACGAAATTGGTCCCTTTATCGCCCGTGCTCCATCGTGGTCAGTCTCAATTTTTGACTGTCACCCGGTCTCGCACGACCAGATAACCGTGAATGGTGCTTTGTGCCTTTGTGTGCTATACTTACTTTAAATCTTTAAAACTGCATATCTGTGGTTCTACTGATTGGATTTTTCTAAATTGGTGTAGGATTTTTTGTGTGTTGTGTTTTCACTTTATTATTGTTTGTGTGCTGCATAAATACTTTATACATTGTCTTTAAATTAAGCCTGACTGCTTTGTGCCAAGCTACCAAAGTTTTAAGCATAGGTTAATTTGGTGATGCTTTTGTTGTTCACCCTGAGAAGGATTGTGGTTGTTGCTTGAGTAGAGTTTTGCACCTCTCCCCAACCCAATTTTTCACACCCATCCTTAAAGCTCTCCACAGGCCCCAATTAGATGGTATTACATTTAAAGTACTGTGCTAGATCCACAAAATATATTAAAACAAAAAGGCCATGCCCGGCTGCAGAAACTCATGCACCAATATGCCCTTACCAGAGCTCTCCACTCATCATTGTCCCACCTCATCAATCAACAAACATTTCAAATGGTGAAAGACAGAAAAAGGGCAAACAGAAAAGGAGGGTGGTAGAAATGGAAGTGTAAGGAAGAATAGAAGATGAGGTGGAGTCAGAGAGCCAAAACAAAGAAACACAAAATACAAATGTGTAAGAGTGGGGGGGGAAGGACTAGAGACTCAACTGACCTCTTCTCTCGCAAACATGTCACAGATTCTGCTGAGACACCCAACCTGAAAGCTTTGCAGCATCTAGCTAATCTCCTTTAAACTTTTAACCTCTTTATACCGCTGTGCATTTCTTATGCTCTTCTCGAAGCGACTGTGAACTTTTAGTCTTCTAATACCCAGACCTGGTTTCCTGTATTCAACTTCATGGTCACTTGCAGATTGCAATGAAGAGGGTAGGATGAAATTAATGCAGGAAAAGCCTATCAGCCGTTACCCGGACTGATTCTTTATGTATGCATATATATATATATATATATATCTATATATCTATATATATATGGTAACTCGTAACCACTCCAAACACTTTCCCAGGAAAGACGAGCGTGGACCCAACAGATAGTGCACATTTCTTAGTTTATTGCCACCAGATAGTCCGCCATAATATATATATATATATATATATATATATATATATATATATATATATATATATATATATATATATATATATGTATATATATATATTATCTACTGGCGGTCGCCAGTAGATAGTTATAGTTAGGACCTATTTTCCATAGGAAATCCGCGACATTCTATTTGAAATAACTCTTGCGTCGGTTGACGAATCTTCGCGAAATGTTCAAACTTTATGGCCCGCTCCGGTCCGCTCCTACCCTGAAAGTCTCAGGGTGATTCGTCAAGCGGGGGCCGAGAAAAAGGGGGGTCCCAAAACGTGTTTTCCCCATTCATTTTCCCATAGGAAACTTTAGACACGGCTACAGCTCGAACTGCTGAACGGAATTACACCAAATTTGGCAAAGAGGTAGTTCTTGGTTCAGAAAGAACCCTTTTGTTAAATGGTGTAAATCCGTTCAGTAGTTGCGGAGAAATTAAAAAATAAGAGTCAAAAAATCAATTTCCCATAGGAAACTTTAGACACGGCTACAGCCTGAACTGCTGAACGGAATTACACCAAATTTGGCAAAGAGGTAGTTCTTGGTTCAGAAAGAACCCTTTTGTTAAATGGTGTAAATCCGTTCAGTAGTTGCTGAGAAAATCAAAAGTAAAAGTACATATATATCTATGGCCGCGTCGGATTCGCGCACCCTCCCGATCACGAGCTGTCTGCTAATTGGCTGTCAACACTCCAAACCAGGAAGTGTTGGCAGCCATCTTGTTCCTCGGTAGAACCGAGGAACAAGAAAGCAGTAAAAAAGTGCGCAAAACGCACAAAGGGGGCAGGGTAGAAACACCCTGACTCCCTAGGTCTGCTCAGGGGTCCCACAAGGACCCCTGGGCAGAAAAAGCATTTTTTTTAAATTGGCAGGATGCGCTCAAAGAGCGCGAATCCTGCCGAAAAAAAATCGAAGGGCGGTCTCCCGCGCTCGATTGTATTTTGCCCCCGGGTGGCCCAAGTCCCGGGGGCATGGTGGGGGTTAATTTATGTATGGGGGCCTCAAAGGGCCCCCAAGCCCCGGGGACCGCCACCCCCGGGGCTTTCTTTTAAAATGGTGCGGGAGGGCTCTGAGCCCTCCCGCAGCCCCGGGACCACCACCTCCCCGGGCTTCTTTTTTTATAGTTTTTCCTGTGTGGGGGGCTCGAGCCCCCACACGCCCGGGACCGCCACCTCCCGGGCACTAACAAATTAAAATGGGGGTCCGTTTTGGACCCCCGAAGCCCCGGGACCACCACCTCCCGGGGCTTTGCTGATGTGGGGAGGGGGCCGCGCGGCCCCCTCCTGGAGCCTGTGGTGGCCCTGGGGACCGCCACCCCCAGGGCTGGCTCCTGCAGTGTCCCGGGTGCCTACCCCGGGACACTGCTGTTTGCAATGACAGGACGGAGCCTCGCGGCTCCCGTCCTGTCATTGCAAACTGCTTTGGATATTGGAAGAGAGAGCTCTCGCTTCCAATATCCAAAGACAATTGCTTTTCACACGGGGAGCAGCATGTTAGCTGCTCCCCATGTGTAAAGCAATGCCGGCTCCCGTAGGACACGGGAGCCGGCGGGACTGTGGGGGTTTGGGGACCCCCACAGTCCCCAACCAGAGGCCAGGCCCCGGGGGATGGGGTCCCCGGGGCAAGTAGTGGCTCAGGAGGGAGCCACGCGGCCCCCTCCCCAGAAATAATTAAAAAAAAAAGAAAAAAAAAAGGGGGTAAGGCCCTGGGGGATGGGGTCCCCAGGGCCCAAAAATAAGAAAGAGGAAGAGGGGCCACACAGCCTCCTTCAGGGGAAAAAAAAAAAAACGATCGGCCCGCAGGCCCCGCCCCTTCCTTCACCACTCTGCAAACGCGCCCCTGGCGCGTTTGCAGATGGGGAAGTAATTCCCCTTGAATACTGGGGGTCCCTGGGGCCAACTAGCCCACCAGGAACCTCCAGTATGCGCCAGGGGCTGCGTTGCAGAGAGGTGTAGAGAGGCCACGCCCTTTATACACCTCTCTGCAACGCAGCTCTGTGGCGCTTTTTGGAGGTACATGGTGGGCTAGTTGGCCCCCAGGAACCCTCAGGATTCAAGGGGACTTAATCCCCCAACTTAAAACGCGCCACTGGGCGTGTTTGCACAGTGGTGAAGGGAGGGGCTGGGCTTCAGGTGACATGTGTGCAAACAGGCCCCGTGGCGCGTTTTAAGATGGGGAATTAAATCCCTTCAATCCTGAGGGTCCCTGGGGCCAACTAGCCCAACAGGTACATCCAGAAAGCGCCACAGAGCTGCGTTGCAGAGAGGTGTAAAAGGGTGTGGCCTCTCTACACGTCTCTGCAACGCAGCCCCTGGCGCATACTGGAGGTTCCTGGTGGGCTAGTTGGCCCCTAGGGACCCTCATGATTCAAGGGGACTTAATCCCCCAACTTAAAACGCGCCACGGGGCGCGTTTGCACAGATGTCACCTCAGGCCCCGCCCCTACCTTCACCATTGTGCAAATATTCCTCTAAAATCTGCCGAACTACGAATTCGGATTTACTCACCTGTTATCAGGAGAGACCTCAGTGCTGCATCTTTCAGCCCAGTACTAATCCTGAAAAGTAATTTTAACCGTACTTACCAGTAACTTGAATTTCCTTCCATAGGATATCATTGCCTGCTTTTTGCTGAAAAAGTTTCTAAGTGTTGATTTTTGAAACATACAAATATTCCTCTAAAATCAGCCGAAATACGAATTCCGATTTACTCACCTGTTATCAGGAGAGACCTCAGTGCTGTATCTTTCAGCCCAGTACTGGTCCTGAAAAGTAATTTTAACCGTACTTACCAGTAACTTGAATTTCCTTCCATAGGCTAACATTGACTGGTTTCACTTGGAAATTCTTCTAAGTGTGGATTTTGGAACTTTAAAATATTCCTCTAAAATCAGCCGAAATACGAATTCCGATTTACTCACCTGTTATCAGGAGAGACCTCAGTGCTGCATCTTTCAGCCCAGTACTGATCCTCAAAAGTAATTTTAACCGTACTTACCAGTAACTTGAATTTCCTTCCATAGGATATCATTGTCTGCTTTTTGCTGAAAAAGTTTCTAAGTGTTGATTTTTGAAACATACAAATATTCCTCTAAAATCAGCCGAAATACAAATTCCGATTTACTCACCTGTTATCAGGAAAGACGTCAGTGCTGTATCTTTCAGCCCAGTACTGGTCCTGAAAAGTAATTTTAACCGTACTTACCAGTAACTTGAATTTCCTTCCATAGGCTAACATTGACTGGTTTCACTTGGAAATTCTTCTAAGTGTGGAGTTTTGGAACTTTAAAATATTCCTCTAAAATCAGCCGAAATACGTAATTCCGATTTACTCACCTGTTATCAGGAGAGACCTCAGTGCTGCATCTTTTAGCCCAGCACTGACCCTGAAAAGTAATTTTAACCGTACTTACCAGTAACTTATATTTTCTTCCATAGGAATCCATTGTCTGGTTTTCAGCTGAAAAGTTTCAAAGTGTCAATTTTCACAAACTACAAATATTCCTTAAAAATCGCCTGTATGACTTAAACGCATTCTTTCAACTGTTTACAGGAGATGCACCAGTGCTGGATCCAGGATCCAACACTGAGTAAGAAAAAGTAACGATAACAGTTTTTACCTGCTAAGTGAATTTCCTTCCATAGGATAACATTGGTGATTCTATGAGAAAAAGTTTCTAAGTGTCAACTTTTAAAATACAATAATATTCCTTAAAAATCACTACTGTAACCAAAACGCTTTTACTCAACTGTTTACAGGAGATGTCCCAGGACTGAATCTAGGATCCAGTCCTGTGGTTAGAAAAGTAATCCATAAAGTAACTAATTGCATTTAACTAGAAATTCACATTGAGCTGAATGTTGCATTGTGTTTGAAAATGTGTTGCCCATTGCAACAACTGTAACTACTGTACTTAAAAGTCTATTGCCTATGTGCAAAGTATTTAAACTAAAGTAATTCATTCTGAGAAAGTATTTTTTGTAATGTATAATGTAATTACAATGTAATTTAAAAAATAAAATATGTAAAAAAAAATGTTTCTAAAAATGTAGTAAATCAGTATGAAAAAAATAAATATAACAATTAATACATTTAAAAATTGTCATTTACAAAACCTTTGAAATTCACTGAAAAAACCGTAGGTTTCAGACATGTTATAGTTAGGAATTAGCATTTAAAAAACCTTTGAAATTCACTGAAAAAACCATAGGTTTCAGACACGTTATAGTTAGAAATTAGCATTTAAAAAACCTTTGAAATTCACTGAAAAAACCATAGGTTTCAGGCACGTTATAGTTAGAAATTTGCATTTAAAAAACCTTAGAAATTCACTGAAAAACCATAAGGTTTTAGGGACAGTTATAGTTAGTTGGACATTGCACTCGTACAAAACCCGTGAAATTCCCCCGTTATAGTTAGTTCAGGTAACTATAACTCGCGCCCCCGCAATGCACTGCTGATGACATCACATATTACATCACTCATGACATAGTCAGTGACATCACTGATGACATCACTGATGACATCTCAAATGACATCACTGATGACATCACTGATGACATCATCCATGTGAGAATTTAATGCATCTTCTCACACCCTAATATAAGTTTTGAAACACCCACTCTAAATTACAGACTGCCATTCTCAAAACCATACACACTCCAATACCAATAAGTACATACCCACTCACTGATTCTTAGGTCTACACACACACATCTACTCACTCACCCGTACAGTCACTCATACTTACAGTCACTCAGTACAGGACTATCATATGCACTCATACACCTATATAAACACTCACACAACGCAACTCATCCATAGAGGTACTCACACACCTAGTCAGTCATGCAAATAATTAATCACACTCCAATTTACTCACCTATACAGTTATACACACCAGCTCACTTACTCATAAAAATACTAGCACATTCTTACGCTCCTATGCAATCACTGATGCAAGCACACACTCATCCATATAGCCACTCTCACAATCACACACTCTCACTTATAGCCATTTATATACTCCAACACACATATATACTGCCTTTCACATATGTAGTTACTCACACATGTACCACTGAGATATACATTCAATCACTAACACACCCATACACACACTCACCCACCCATACAGTCCATCACAGACCAACTCTTGAAACCATGCACCCAGTGAATCACCCACTCACACATCTATGCACAGAGTCACACTCACCCCACCCACACAAACACTGAGGCACCCATACAGATACTCAGAGAACCAATCCATAACCCATATAGACACTCATTTAGCTAGTCAGAAACCCATGCAGCTGCTTACACAACAACAGACAGACGGATACAGACATTCACACAGTTTAGTCACTCACCCATGCATCCAGTAAGATACGTTTAATCACTCACTTATAGACTCAGTCACGCACCTACTAAATCATCCATTCAGACACTTATACACCCACTCATTCTTCAATACGCCTTTCCCTATATATATTAAACATATTTAAACTTTACACAAACACACAGTCACTGGATGATGTCATCAGTGATGTCATCAGTGATGTCATTTGAGATGTCATCAGTGATGTCATCAGTGATGTCACTGACCATGTCATGAGTGATGTAATATGTGACGTCATCAGCAGTGCATTGTGGGGCGCGAGTTATAGTTACCTGAACTAACTATAACGGGGGAATTTCACGGGTTTTGTACGAGTGCAATGTCCAACTAACTATAACTGTCCCTAAAACCTTATGGTTTTTTCAGTGAATTTCTAAGGTTTTTTAAATGCAAATTTCTAACTATAACGTGCCTGAAACCTATGGTTTTTTCAGTGAATATATATATATATATATGTATATATATATATATATACATATATATATATACATATATATATATATATATATATATATATATATATTTTATTATATTCTAGGGAATCTTTGTGTCAGCATGCACACAAAAGAAAAGCCGGCACTCCAGGAATCTTTAATCACTGCTTCAGTTTATTTTTGACGGCTGACGCGTTTCGACCTTGCGGTCTTTGTCAAAGCCTCAATCAACAGTGTGCACTGGCAAATTCCTTTAAAAACAGTGCAACTCATCTGTAACACAAGGACATGGTAAAAAGACTTTCAAAAGGTGACTACATGTTTTATGGGAAAATGAAATTCATCGATAGATACAGACATCTGCGTAAAAATAAAAATCATGCATAAACATTTCCCCAAATATAACCAAATACTTTCATAAGTGGCAATCAATATAAAAATAGGGCTGATTTCAATGATAATAATTGCCAAAGCAATTATACCTTAGCACGCAATAGACATTATTGATGATAGTAATTCCACAGTAATTTGATGTGCATTCTCAGCATTCCAAAACCCATTATAGAATGCTCAAAATTAAATACTGATTTCCAACTCGATATGCTGGGAACCAATTAACATATGTTCAAATGACTAAGCCAAGTGGTCATGGAATGTGGCTATAAGGGGTAGCTATACAAAGTAGAAAATATCTCTATGATATAGTGTTGAGTGCAAAACCAAGTGGCCTATTTTAGCTCCTTGTCCCCTTATTGAATCCAACAACATTTGAAATGACTCAAAATGATATGAACCAATATAAAAGTCTCCAAAAGCAATAGATTACCACATTATATCATAACATTTTGGGCTACAGCTGATACAAGAATGTCGATCAAGTGAAGAAAAAGTGTGGTGCAAATAACAGAAAAAAATTATCAAAACCCCCACCACTATAAATTTGCGACTGCTACCTCTCCAACATTGGCAATAGAAGTTCAAAATGTAGTAATTTATCTAAGCCCAAACTACAAATATACAAGTCAGCAGCCGCTGACTTTCTGTCTCAAAAAGCTAATAATAAGTAGTAAGAGCAAAATTAATAAGAAAACACAAGCCAGTGTAAGAGTCCATACTCGACCCAGGATAGTACTAACATAATCCCATCCTGTTGTCTCGTCCTATCTATCTCAATAGGGGAGAATTAGAGAAGCAAGAGAAAAATAAGGAAAAATAAGGAAAAATATATTCACATGCAATAAGTGAAATGTCACATGAGTAATCCAGATGTAGATTAAATGATATAATCAAATTTAGACCAACAAAGTTTTCAGTTCTAAACAAGGGATCAACCGTGGTGTATGTGCATTTCTTCATCCTGATTTAATCCTGTGGGATGTGGGCTATTCAGCAAAATAATATATTTGGATTACATTTTCCGTAGGGTTCTTTCTCTGTCCCCACCTCCTTTGGTCACAGTCACCCTGTCAATGCCAAAAAATGAGATTCCATCAGTTTCTTTTGAATGACATTGTTGCCAGTGCCTTGCAAAAGGGTAACTCTGATCTTTATTCCTAACTGCACGCAGATGTTCAAGAATCCTCTTCTTCACTGGGAAGATTGTGCTCCTCACATATTGTAAACCACATACACAAACAAGCACATATGCAGTAAAATCGCTATTGCAATTGATGAATTTACTTATTTTAACCCCCCTGCCAGTGGTTAAAGTGTATGTTCTCCTGTTTCTACTGTGTGTGCATGTTCTGCAATTCCCACATTTGCAGAATCCTAGTTGTTCCCTCAACCAGTATCCCGTGTTGGTCTGGTGGTTATGGGGATAGTTATGTACCAGTATATCCTTGACAGAACTGCTCTTTCTGTAAGTGATCTGAGGATGGAGACTCACTAAGTGTTCAATTATTTTATCAGATCACACAAGATTCCAATGCTTCCCTACTAGACGCCGGACTGCTGGGGATTTGTTGTTGTAGGTAGTGATCAATCTTACAATGCTCGTGCACTGCTGCCTGACTTTAGGTGCCAGTAGGCTCTCCCTGCTTCTTCCTGAAACTTTGGTCTGGAAAGTGTGCTTTTTGTGATTTGTTGTAAATCCATGCTGTAGACAGTGTGTAGGCTGAGGAGACATCAGGTGCGCAGGTTGCAAGGGGCTGTCAGTGAGTACAGCGGCAGACTGCGTGACTGTCAGGACCCTCAGCACTATGACTAGGCTGTGGCTCCGTGCCTGAACAGTGGCCCCATGAAGCAGGCCCTGGTGTGGTGACTCTAAGGGCCTCATCTGCAAGAAAATGACGCAGTGTGGCACCGCAAGCCATTTAGCTGTGCCATGGTGCGTCATTTTCAAAGTACAGGGATGCATCATATTAAAAATACTACGCATCCCTGTGCTTACCCCGGTGCTGATGCACAATTGGCTGCCATGCGCCAGCGCAGGCAACCTTGCGTCATTTTGCAAGGGTGCCTGTGCTGCGGGGATGATTGTTTTTGTGCAGGAAAGATCACTTTCCTGCACAAAGTCAATCATTGATGGCATTTTACTCTTTCTGCAGCACGCATAGAAAGAGGAAAAAACGAGGAGAAATAAAAGTATTTCTTCTTGTTGCGCCATTCTAACGCAGTCCCAGTTTTGCAAAATGTTCTACATCTGGGAATGCTTTAGGTTCCATGGATGACACCACCTATGGAATGCCCCTTTTCAATGCATGAAAGGGGTCCATATTTACTAGGCCATGAAAAGTCAAGCAGGGTGACTTTACGTGGCCTTTTAAATATGAGCAAGGCCATTGCGCCAGCGGTGCTCCAAAAAAAGTGATGCATCAGCGGCGCAATGGCCTTGTAAATTAGCTCGTAAGAGTCTCAGTACTGTGGCGCAGGTCAGCTTTCACGCACACACAGCACAAGCTGATCTCAAGACTCAAAAGCTTGTCCCCCTTATTAGATGCCCGGGGAAAATGACAAGACTCGGGCACCGTCACTTAACGGACTTGAGCAGCCCTGCCCAGTTAATATCGATGGCCACGTGGCAACGACCACTCCTACCCATGATTAATGCTAAGACTCACTACTTGGAGTCAGGAGAGGAAATGCAAGCATCAGAAGCAGCTGTGAAATAGTTCTTTGCTGTCATCTAGATCAGTGGTTTGCCTGATGTATCTGAGATGCCGTTTGCAGCAGTGGCTGTAAGAGTAAGGGCCAAAGGGAGGCTGAAGTAGAATTGTTTTGTATTAGAACACTGTTCTTTTACAACGAAGGTTCTGCCCTAAGGCCTTTGCTCTGGGTCTCTGGCGGCTTTATTTTCTTTACCAAGATGGTTGTCACACCCTTCCAGGAAAGTCAAGGGACTGGTCTATTACTGAATGAATCAGCCCTGTTTCTTTCAGAGGACAACACGGTGTGCATATTTGGTGAAGCATGTATTTATGATGGATCCAGCTACTTCTTGCCGAGAGCGTGTGGTCTGGATAAACCCGAGTGAATTGTACCTACTTAAAGTAAAACGCCGTGGTCATTTTTACGCAAATACAGATGAATTCCGTACAAGATGGCATTTCATTTTTTCCTATTCAGCACATATCCTCATTTTTGTTTCCCTGATTTTCTTCCTAAAAGTTTACTAGCAGGCAATACAACTGTAATGTAAAAATATTAAATGAGCATTTAGGTGTCACACGTGATACAAAATCGGTGACCTATTGCTATGACATTTCTTTTTTCCTTGTTAACTAAAGGTGGATGTACTGATGATAGGAAATCATCTGATAAATGTTCTAACTATTACTGAAGACAAGAGGGCCACTCAGGAGTTCCTAGTTTGATTACATTGTATTAAAACTAAACAAGTCAGATGATGTTTACCAGTTTCCAGTTTTCTATTTACTTGCTTTTAGTTTTCAGGAGCGGAGAGGGAAACAAGGATTTATTATTAGAAGCCAGGGGCTGTATTACAATAAGTGCCCCGGGGGCACAAAGGGGGCAGCTGCTCCGTGTTTTCACATGAATGCGTGGTCCCCAGGGCAGCGCGAGTTTGCGGCTGCCCTGGGGGCAGCGCATACATCATAATAGGGCGCATTGTGATTGATTGCGGCCAGCGCATTTTTTAAAAGGTGCGCCGGGCGCAAACAATCACAATGCATAATACGTCCCCAGGTGTCCCTGAAAGACCCCGGTGGTTATAAACCTAGATCACAGTGGTACCAGCTGCTACTCTTAGCTACTTACAATTAGAAATACACAATAAGTCACACTTAGAACTAAAAGGTATTTTTTTGACAAAAACATTCTCATACCCTTCAAAAAGCGCACAATTTTTTCATATTGAGCAATTATTTGATAATGGAAAAAAACCTAAATATTATTATTATTCAATTATTATTTATTGAGCACAGGTGTACACTCACATGAAATCTCTCAGCATTATAGTAGTGGCGTAACATAGGCCCCCACAGCCCCGTTGTGCGAGGGGCCCCCAAGCTTCAGTGGGCCCCCTCAACACATTGCCCTGGCCGGAGAGCTCCTGTTTGAGTCCGGAGGGGGCCCCTCCACAGAACTTGCAGGGGGGCCCTCTCAAGTTTCGTTACGCCACTGCATTCTAGGATTTGTAAAATCAATTGAGGAGGAGCCTAAACTGCTGCTGAGACACAATATCACAAGCTGGACTTACAGAGTGAAGACCAAGGGGCATATTTACAAGCCCCATGCGCCGCTGGGATGTCACTTTTTGTGATGCTCTGGTGGCGCACATGGTTGAGCAATATCTACAAAGCCATTTAAAGCCACCTTGCGTGGCTTTTCATGGCCTTGTAGATATGGAGTAAGGCAAGGCAGTGCAAGCAGCTGCCTTGCCTTACTCTGCGTGAAAAAGGCGTTCCATGGGTGTTGCTGTGAGTGTTCCCATTCAAAACCCATTGAATGTGTCACTGCCCTAGATTTACAACATCTCGTAAACCTGGGGCAGAATCAAAACCTTGTGCCTCCCTAGAGCAGGTGTAACGAGGAGAAATGTTTACATTTCTCCGCATTTTTTCCTCTTTCCACTTTGCTGCATTCTGTGGCAGTCATAGAATGAGAAAAACGCTTCTTGTGATTGTTTTTGTGCAGAAAGGTGCCCCAACCATGGTGCAAGGGTGCCTGCATTGGCGCATGGCTGCTTTTTATGCAACTGCGCTGGCTGGAAGGACAGGAATGCACCCATCTTGTAAATATGGTGCATTCTTGTCCTTTCGAATCGACGTAGGGCAGAATAGTAAAAATTACTTGCTGTACTAACCTACGCCAATTCTATGTAAATATGCCTCCAAGATTTTATTTATTTTTAGAATTTGAAGTGAATTGGTTGAGGGTGAAAATAAAGTGGCATTAAGTTCTATAGCCACGCTCCTTTCCTGACCAGACGATCTTTCACCACATTTTTCATTTTTGTGTTTTGTGTTTTTAATATTGGGAATGTCCAGAAGCAACTGATTCACTGATCTGCTGTTCTAGAGGCCTAAGAAGCAAATGTATTACAAAGGAAACAGTGAACATGGTCTTAGTAAATGCGATTTATCATGCAAGTCGATTTTAACTGAATCCACCAAAGGACGGGAATCAACGGTAAATGGCTGGATATGTGGTAAAATTTCTTAAAATCTAACAGCAGGAAGGCAGGAATATTTTGCATGTCTGAAGGCATGAAATGTTTTTTTGTGGCAGGTCAGGATGGGCAGAAGCTAAGAAATGGAAAACACAGCATAATGTCCTTATGTGCTAGAAAAAGTTTTTAGAGGTCGCCACCACCTGTTGTTGCAAGATCAGTTTAGTACCTAAATTTCAAATGGCTTCTGCTGACGCTAAGATTGGCCGATGAGTACAGATTGGGGCCAGAGACTGCTATTCCATCTAGTGGGGCTGCTTTGGGTGAAAATGATTGGCTTCCGGTGTGTACAGTATTACTAAATGTTGAAATTACTCAGTCCAATCTTTTAAGTATATGTGGTCAACATCTCATGAAGTGAATCCATCCAGGTCACTGTTTATTATGAGACAAAGTGGGAGATTCTGGAAGCTCGGCTTCTGTGTGAAAATAAACAGTGACCTAGGTGTGCCCCACCTGTGAGATGGCTTGTCCTGAAAAGACCCCATGAATAGTTAGAGGGTCGAAACGACGACAGAAGGACTCCCTAGTCTGCTTGTTTGGACTATATAGGGAAATACTGTTATTTGTTAACAAACCTTGATATAAGGATTGTTAGAAATGGGATTTCTAGTTGGCTAGGACATGCGCCTAAGCCAGGCAGAAACCACCACTCTAGTCAGGGCAAGGGAGTTACACGCTGAAGATAACCCCTGCTCACCCCCTTGGTAGCTTGGCACAAGCAGTCAGGCTTATCCCAGAGGCAATGTGTAAAGCGTTTGCGCAACACACTCACACAGCAGCGACACACTAGGCACACCACAAAAGAAACTCCACACAAGGTTATATCAAAAATAGCCTTTGTATTACTCATAAAACACATTAGAACGTAATTACATATATACACCGTGCCACCTGACACTTGGTATAACTTTACAGGGATTATATACATTACAGGGCCAATCGGGCCACTGTCATAGCTCACACAGTTCGAAGTTAGCAAAAACAACCAGTAACTACTGGCAAGGTACACTTAGCATAAACATATTAGGCCAAAGTATCAGCAACAGTGCACCACAGCATTAGGCATAAATCAACACTCACCGTGCCCTATCATGAACACTTATAGAGGGCACACATTAGGCATAAACACAAACAGCAGTGCACATAGCAAACATCATTAGTGGGCACATATTGTAATCACTAGTAGGTGCCCATAGTACAATGACACCTTCACAGTACCCTCCTCCGAGCTGCTGCTCGATATCCTGCTTCCTTCCTGGTAGGTTTCTGGGCCTTCTGCCCACCTTCAACCAGGACTGCAGTTATGCCCGTGGACTACTTGGCCCTCACTCGCCTACCCCGAGGGAATGCAGCAATTCTGTGGGGATCCTTCCCCCTGTGTAACCCAGGGCCCTCCGTCGAGGTCTCGCCCCGTCCAAATGCCAAGAGTAAAATGCCCCCAACATCCAATATGGGCGCAGCTGCACGTGACCATGGGGCGCAGCTTGCATAATGCGGAGCGTTTCACCACCGCGGCCGCGGGTCAGGCTAGGAACAGTACCTGGACGCGCCGACCCGCACCGGCCGGGAGAGAGAGGGTGCTGCAACCCCTCCACTCTCCTCTCCCGCTCCTCCTCTGACCGATGAAGGGCTGCTGCGAGGGGAATCTGGAGCGAAGTCTCCTTGGGGCCCGTGAGGCTCTCCTCTCGCCTCCGGCAGCCTCAGTCACCACGCGGGGCTCCCAGCTCTCTGTATGGAGGCCCCACCCACAACCAGGCAACAGCTGCCTGATTTCCTCTTCTTAGTCAGCTCCTGCTGGCGTCCCGTGCACGGCAACTGCCCCACCTACAACCAGGCTTGGCCTGGCTTCCGCCTTCAGCCACGGAATACGGAGCGAGTTCTCCGCAACTTCTCGGCCCTCTCAGCAGCATCTGAAGCTGCGGGCACGATCCGATAAAAAGTAGAGCGCACACCCTGCGCTTGCACTGTGGCCACATGTCAAAAGAAAATCGAAGCGCTCAGCATGCGCTCCTGCGGTGGAGCCAGTCACCCCGCTTTTTCTGTCAATCGCCACCAGAATGCTCTGCACACTCTTTCCCCATATAAGAGACGGTCAGCAGGGGAAAGAGCCCTCCATCCTGTGCAGCGCTCCACATGCACTTGGGAAGAGCAGGGTGAATTTCCAGCCTTCACCACGCGCTGGATCCAAAAATACACAGTGCTTTGCACAGGCAGGCCAGCACACCGGGTCCGTCAGCAGAGGGGGTGTCCTTTAAGTTCCCCCTCCCAGCAGATAGCAGGTCAGTCCCCAGTGGCGGTTCCCCCTGGCAGTCCAGCAGCCTGCCGGCCGCAAGTTCCCAGTGAGCACAATGTTCCACCCTTTACCTGGGGTCACAGCCCCAATATTTGTACCACTGCTAGTCTTTGTTCTGCCCTGACACAGGGCTCTGTGCCCGGTTCAAACCAGTTCTGGGGGGCACTTATATATTTCTTTACAGTGCACAACATCTTCCTTTGTCAGTGTAGGCTCTGGCCCCAGACACACCACAGGGGGGCGGAGCCACCATTGTGTAAGGCAGGCACAGTCCTATTCAGGTCCGGGTGCTACTCCTCCCACTACTCCAAATTCAGATTGGCCTATTCAGCCTAGCGCTGACTCACCCAGCCCCTCTGGAGCCACTGCATCTCCCCAGCCCCTGTCACTCCAGAGCCAGACATGCAATACACAACAGGCAGGCACAAAGACACATAGCACACAGAAATGCCCACTTCTAAAAGTGGCATTTCTAAAATAGTGATAATAAATCTGCGAACACCATTACGCAGCATATATTACCACTATTCCAAACATGATCATGCCACTCCTCTCATGTCAGGAATTACCACTGAAACACATATCAGGGAATCCCCAATGCATTCCTATGAGAGGGCAGCCTCATAGTAGTGAGAAACCAAAATGGCTGTCACTACCAGGACATGCCACACAGTTAAGGCACATGTCCTACCTTTTACCTACAGTGCACCCTGCCCATAGGGCTAGCTAGGGCCTACCTTAGGGGTGACTGATATGTAGTAAAAGGGGAGTCACAGATGTGGCAACCACTTTATGTGCCAGTCACAGCGGCAGTAAACTGCGCGCGCAGGCCCTGCAATGGCAGAGGCCTGAGACAGGTTTGAAAGGCTACTTTGGTGGGTGGCGCAAGCAGTGCTGCAAGCCCAGCAGTAGCATTTAATTTACTGGCCCTGGGTATATGAGATACCACTTTACAAGGGACTGATAGTTAAATTAAATACGCCAAACAGGTGTAGACCAATCTTACCACGTTTACCATGGAGAGCACATGCACTTTAACACTGGACAGCAGTGATAAAGTGCCCAGATTCCTAAAACCTCCAACACCAGGTCAAAAACAATACCAGGAAGAAGGCAAAAAGTTCAGGGATGACCCTGCAAAAAGGGCCAAGTCCAACAAGGATATTGAGACCAGGGGTCCTATCTAAAGAGTTATTTTTATCCCGTACATAGTCACATTTTACACCTTGTTCACGCACTGCGCCGTCTGCACTAGTGTCACTGTGAAAATGATGTGTTGCACCTATGTGATAATTTATGATGGAATAAGTGAATGCAGAGAATTCTTTGCACAAAGAAGGCTTCTTCTTTGTATTGAATATAGTGATTAAACAACTGTGAATTGTTACAGGACACCATTGATACACACATAAATGGTTTCACAAGAAAGAGTCCCACAGGGACAATGTTTTAGAGAAATGGAGATGGATCAACTATTGCCATTGGCAATGAACTCTACAAGCTGTGATGGCACTGGATAATGCCCCTGGTGTCCCTTGAACCCCAGCATCATATAACTCGGATCTCGCAGTGAGGGTTCCTGAGACCAGCTCTGGCCCTTCAAGGCTCTTGTGAATTTGCCAAAGAGACCAGTAGGTGTGCTCTTTGCTTTTGTTTTAATGGTTGTTTTTTGTTGAAGTATTACCCGCACCAGAGACTCTAACTGCTTCCCCCGCGTGACCGCAGCATCAACAATCTCATTGCATAAATCGGGAAAAGGTGGTGCTGGACTGTAGGAAAGTGCCTCCTCATGACATGGTCACCCCCCACTTTTTTCCCTAGTACTGATGCTTTTCGACTGAAGGTTCACTGTGTTCCTGCTAACCAGCCCCAGTGCCAGTACTCTTTCCCTTAAAACAAGGAAAATGTCTAATTGTACCACAATTGGCAAGGCCTTTAGCGCCCCTGTAAGTCCTTAGTATGTTGTACCCCTGGTTCCAAGGGGATGGGTACTAAAGCGGGTCCCTAAGTACTGCAGCATGTATTATGCCACCTTAAAGGACCCACACACACACATTGCATGCAGACTGCCATTATAGCCTGCGTGAAATGGTGCAAACCATTTTGAAAACATGACATGGCACACTCTCTGTGTCCCATTCCCATTCACACTGTATATACCATATGTAATCACCCCTACAGCAGGCCTTTAAACCGTAAGGCAGGGTGCATTATATTATATGTGAGACCATATCTGCATGAGCAGATATGCCCCTGTGATGTCTAGTTCCATTTCCACGATATTGCAAGTGTTCAGGAAGCCAGCTTAAGTATATGTACTGGGCACTGGTCATTACGAGTTACCCAACTACATGTTGGCTTTACTGAAAATTATGGTATTTGGTATCAAACACCACGCATTGACAAATCCATACTGATGCCTGTATCGGATTTGGGCTGATATGCACCAAAAGGGCACCTTAGAGGTGCCCCCTGAATCCTACTAGCCTCCTAGTGTGCTGGCTGACTGGTATCAGCCAGCCTGCCCCCACAAACAACTTTCTGACCCCCTGCAGGAGAGAGCCCATGCTCTCTTAGGTCAGAAACAATGCCAGCTCCGGAGGAAGGTGTTCACACCTCCTCCAGCAGGATGGCTAGTGCTTTAGAATATCAATGCTAGAGACTTCACAGCCTCCAACGCCTTTGATATGCGAGCCCCTGTCCTAAGGCCCATTTTGCACCAGGACAGGTGGGAAAATTAACTAGTCAGAAGGCTTGTTCACTCTCAGGCTAGTCACACCCCTAAGGTGGGCTACCTGAAGTGAACAATGATAGAAGGGTTCCACCATCTTGTTTTTAGTGGAACTAGGAATGCTGGGTCAGGTTTTGTGACCACAGGACGTGGTCATATAGGGGGTGTCGACACCCCGGGGGTAGGTAGCCCATTGGCTACTACCTTCCACTCCCCTAAATTCAGTATTTAGGTGGCTCCCTGACACCAGGTACTCTGATCTGTCTACTGGGAACTGAAGAAAGACCAGGAAGAGACAAAAATGCAAGAACTGTGGTCCAGCCCCTGATATGAAGCAAAACCCTGCCTGCCTCGTGCTGTTCCGACAATTGCAACCCTGACTTGTACAGCAGCTGTGCATCATCTTAGAGCCTTGGAGGGTTGCCAGTACTTTGCCAACCAGTCAGCATCTGCCTTGAAGGGGAGGAGCCACTTCCCTGCAGTCTGCAGCCACCAACCGCATCTGCCCGGTACACTGTTCTGCTGACCACCGGGTCCACTGAGGAAGCAGCACCCCAGGAGAAGGACTTTGTGACTCCCAGAGGTTAGCCCCATCTCTAGAGTGAGTTCGGAGCCACTAGACCCTCCAGGAGCCCCCCAGCACCAATACCCTGTGTACCAGAGCCCTTGCAGCAGCCAAGGCGTGTTAAGTGTCCAGTCTGGACACCAACCCTGCCTTGACCAACCTACCACCGACCGACACCAGCATCATTGAGACCGGCACCAAAAGTGACCCTGCTGTCCTGTTTTCCCCCCATCAACAGATCGACCCCAAGAAGTAAGAACTTCCAACGCAAACGACCCACCAGACAAAACACCTCTGCACCCAAGCAGCACAGCCAGAGTCCGAGCCAACCTACAGTGCCCATTGCTCCAGAGACCCTCAAGAGATGAGCCCCCCTTTGGGCTCTGCCGGACTTGTCCCAAAGTCTCCACTTGCAGCCCTTCTCTTGTTACAGGTTTCTCCATAGATTTTAATGGGTAGAGTTCGAGACTACCATCGCGACCAGCACCTCTGCACCAGGACACACCAGGGCAGGTAAATCTGAACTGCTGGTGGTTCTTTGGGCCTTGGCCCCTAAGCACCTTAAGTCCAGGAGAGTAACCTTAAGATGAATTTGTAAGTGTACCTAGGCAGTAAATGTTTCTCCAGTGGGTTACAATCAAGGCTCACACCTCAAATCTGATAGCGGTGATTTTTTGATTCTGATGATCTTGGTGTCTAAAATTATATAAAAATCTGTGTTATTTTCAGTAGCAGCTCTTCCGCTAAGGCGGTGGAGCATCGCCCCACTGCCTTCAGCAGTGGAAGTATAGGAAAAATAAAATGATAATATCTCATTGTTATTATCATTTTATTTGTTGCTGCTGCAACGTCTTTGCCTGGGGGGAGAACATGCCCAGGCTCCCATTCCCTGGCTGAGCGCCGAACCACGACACTCAGACCAATCACAACACTACATTGCGGCATTGTGATTGGTCAGGGAAGCCTGGATGTGCTTCTTGTTCCTGGCTGAGAGAGCCTCAGCAAGAAGAATGAGGAGAGATGCGGCGATGATGAAGGACAGACGTGGCGAGGAGGTAAGTTTAAAAAAAATCTTTTTTACACCCGCTCCCCCCAACCTCCTTCCACCTGCTCCACTAGCCCCGATCTGTGTCGGCCACTACTGGTTATTTTTCTAAATTGGTCTCGTGTTTCTTCTTGAGTGTGTGTCTCATTTATTGACTCTGTGTGTACAACAAATGCTTAACACTACCTCCTGATAAACCTAAACTGCTCGCCCACACAACCACAAAGAGAACATTTAGGATTATTAATGTAAGCCCTGTAAGCCAATGAGGGTCGTCTGGATTTTCTGTATAGTGTACCACATTTTAGTCCACTACATAGAAAGCCAGCTTTCTACATGAACGTAGGTAACTTTTGAGGCAGTGATATCACTCAAAAGCCAAAGTTTACTCCAGAGACATTATTCTGATTCTAAAACGATTAGCTAATTGGGCACAAGCATCAATGACTGACCTATGGGCCATAAGCCGATTAATCTGCTTGGATCCTATACTGTGAGCGTTTACCTGTTAATTTACATCTACATATAATTTTAAATGCCTTTCTTGTGCCACCATAGTTGTACTCTCTGTTACTTACAACCATTCCTTTTGTTTTATATTTCTTAACTGGGATACTAAAGTACTTTTTCTTTTCATAAGTAAAAGCACTGTGCTAAACATTTGTTATTAAGTGATACTGTGTTGAATGTTGAGTTCTGAGCCTTGAATCTCTCATCATCTCAATGAGTAAGCCTAGAACTGATTGCAAAACTACCCTGAGAGTCCAAAGCTACAGTGGTGTAATGGTTGCTCAATTATCAGTGAACATATTAGGTCAGGTGTGCAACATCAGTGGTAAAAGGTCTCAACTCCCACAGTTGGGACACAGGAACCCGTGTGTGCCCTGAGACCCTAAACGGGTTCAGACAATTGTTGGCAAGCTGTGAGGAACATTAGATTCCATTTTCACACAAGACACTTAATAGGTTCAGATTCTTTATGTCAGTACCTGCACACAATGATGGAGGACACAGAGTAGAAAGAAATAGAGCTGAGCAATGTAGCCCTAGATAGGTTAAGGTGGATTTTTTGGGATAAGAGGTGGAGGGCTCCTGGATGCAAGGATAAAAGTAGTCCTTAGGCCGTTTGTTAGGAGCTAGTTAGAGAAACTATACAAATGGGCACAGGCTGTGGGGAAGAACCATGGAAGGACCCCAGGTGCAGCGTACTTTCATTTTAGGCTATCATAGCTACTTTGCGCAGGTTTCCCTTAGCCACACTCCTAGTGCACCCCCTTACTTGCTGTCCCGATTTCTCTGAGACAATCCACCCCAGTCTCGAGGGTACGCCTGTTGCCAGCGCGAGGGATCACCCTTTACGTGGACCGAGGCTAGCTGAGACCCAGTCAGTCTGCCGTTGGCCCTTCAGAAAGCTATACAAAAGGGGATGATGGACGGAACGTTTGAGCCAATCAAACACTCACCCCCAGTCAACTGATCTGGGTTTAATCCATCATCATTCTTTAGCTCACTCCACCACCCCAGTTCAGACATGGCCATATGCAAATCAGTCTGACCCTGTGCCTCATGGGAACAGTACAGCCCGAACTGCCAAGCCATGTCTTCCCTGGACCGGAAACAAGCATCCTAGGACCGGTTTCTGGCATTCCAGCCGTCATCAGCCAGGCTTGCTTGAATCCAGTGGCAAAGTGAGCAAGGGACCCACGTCTGGGCATACCCCCGCCAACTTAGGGCGAACAAAGCGATACAAAAGGGGATGATGGACGGAACGTTTGAGCCAATCAAACACTCACCCCCAGTCAACTGATCTGGGTTTAATCCATCATCATTCTTTAGCTCACTCCACCACCCCAGTTCAGACATGGCCATATGCAAATCAGTCTGACCCTGTGCCTCATGGGAACAGTACAGCCCGAACTGCCAAGCCATGTCTTCCCTGGACCGGAAACAAGCATCCTAGGACCGGTTTCTGGCATTCCAGCCGTCATCAGCCAGGCTTGCTTGAATCCAGTGGCAAAGTGAGCAAGGGACCCACGTCTGGGCATACCCCGCCAACTTAGGGCGAACAAAGCGATACAAAAGGGGATGATGGACGGAACGTTTGAGCCAATCAAACACTCACCCCCAGTCAACTGATCTGGGTTTAATCCATCATCATTCTTTAGCTCACTCCACCACCCCAGTTCAGACATGGCCATATGCAAATCAGTCTGACCCTGTGCCTCATGGGAACAGTACAGCCCGAACTGCCAAGCCATGTCTTCCCTGGACCGGAAACAAGCATCCTAGGACCGGTTTCTGGCATTCCAGCCGTCATCAGCCAGGCTTGCTTGAATCCAGTGGCAAAGTGAGCAAGGGACCCACGTCTGGGCCTACCCCCGCCAACTTAGGGCGAACAAAGCGATACAAAAGGGATGATGGACGGAACGTTTGAGCCAATCAAACACTCACCCCAGTCAACTGATCTGGGTTTAATCCATCATCATTCTTTAGCTCACTCCACCACCCCAGTTCAGACATGGCCATATGCAAATCAGTCTGACCCTGTGCCTCATGGGAACAGTACAGCCCGAACTGCCAAGCCATGTCTTCCCTGGACCGGAAACAAGCATCCTAGGACCGGTTTCTGGCATTCCAGCCGTCATCAGCCAGGCTTGCTTGAATCCAGTGGCAAAGTGAGCAAGGGACCCACGTCTGGGCATACCCCGCCAACTTAGGGCGAACAAAGCGATACAAAGGGGATGATGGACGGAACGTTTGAGCCAATCAAACACTCACCCCAGTCAACTGATCTGGGTTTAATCCATCATCATTCTTTAGCTCACTCCACCACCCCAGTTCAGACATGGCCATATGCAAATCAGTCTGACCCTGTGCCTCATGGGAACAGTACAGCCCGAACTGCCAAGCCATGTCTTCCCTGGACCGGAAACAAGCATCCTAGGACCGGTTTCTGGCATTCCAGCCGTCATCAGCCAGGCTTGCTTGAATCCAGTGGCAAAGTGAGCAAGGGACCCACGTCTGGGCATACCCCGCCAACTTAGGGCGAACAAAGCGATACAAAGGGGATGATGGACGGAACGTTTGAGCCAATCAAACACTCACCCCAGTCAACTGATCTGGGTTTAATCCATCATCATTCTTTAGCTCACTCCACCACCCCAGTTCAGACATGGCCATATGCAAATCAGTCTGACCCTGTGCCTCATGGGAACAGTACAGCCCGAACTGCCAAGCCATGTCTTCCCTGGACCGGAAACAAGCATCCTAGGACCGGTTTCTGGCATTCCAGCCGTCATCAGCCAGGCTTGCTTGAATCCAGTGGCAAAGTGAGCAAGGGACCCACGTCTGGGCATACCCCGCCAACTTAGGGCGAACAAAGCGATACAAAGGGGATGATGGACGGAACGTTTGAGCCAATCAAACACTCACCCCCAGTCAACTGATCTGGGTTTAATCCATCATCATTCTTTAGCTCACTCCACCACCCCAGTTCAGACATGGCCATATGCAAATCAGTCTGACCCTGTGCCTCATGGGAACAGTACAGCCCGAACTGCCAAGCCATGTCTTCCCTGGACCGGAAACAAGCATCCTAGGACCGGTTTCTGGCATTCCAGCCGTCATCAGCCAGGCTTGCTTGAATCCAGTGGCAAAGTGAGCAAGGGACCCACGTCTGGGCATACCCCGCCAACTTAGGGCGAACAAAGCGATACAAAGGGGATGATGGACGGAACGTTTGAGCCAATCAAACACTCACCCCCAGTCAACTGATCTGGGTTTAATCCATCATCATTCTTTAGCTCACTCCACCACCCCAGTTCAGACATGGCCATATGCAAATCAGTCTGACCCTGTGCCTCATGGGAACAGTACAGCCCGAACTGCCAAGCCATGTCTTCCCTGGACCGGAAACAAGCATCCTAGGACCGGTTTCTGGCATTCCAGCCGTCATCAGCCAGGCTTGCTTGAATCCATTGGCAAAGTGAGCAAGGGACCCACGTCTGGGCATACCCCGCCAACTTAGGGCGAACAAAGCGATACAAAGGGGATGATGGACGGAACGTTTGAGCCAATCAAACACTCACCCCCAGTCAACTGATCTGGGTTTAATCCATCATCATTCTTTAGCTCACTCCACCACCCCAGTTCAGACATGGCCATATGCAAATCAGTCTGACCCTGTGCCTCATGGGAACAGTACAGCCCGAACTGCCAAGCCATGTCTTCCCTGGACCGGAAACAAGCATCCTAGGACCGGTTTCTGGCATTCCAGCCGTCATCAGCCAGGCTTGCTTGAATCCAGTGGCAAAGTGAGCAAGGGACCCACGTCTGGGCATACCCCCGCCAACTTAGGGCGAACAAAGCGATACATGCCCAGACGTGGGTCCCTTGCTCACTTTGCCACTGGATTCAAGCAAGCCTGGCTGATGACGGCTGGAATGCCAGAAACCGGTCCTAGGATGCTTGTTTCCGGTCCAGGAAGACATGGCTTGGCAGTTCGGGCTGGACTGTTCCCATGAGGCACAGGGTCAGACTGATTTGCATATGGCCATGTCTGAACTGGGGTGGTGGAGTGAGCTAAAGAATGATGATGGATTAAACCCAGATCAGTTGACTGGGGGTGAGTGTTTGATTGGCTCTAGCGCCCGTCCATCATCCCTTTTGTATCGCTTTGTTCGCCCTAAGTTGGCGGGGTATGCCCAGACGTGGGTCCCTTGCTCACTTTGCCACTGGATTCAAGCAAGCCTGGCTGATGATGGCTGGAATGCCAGAAACCGGTCCTAGGATGCTTGTTTCGGTCCAGGAAGACATGGCTTGGCAGTTCGGGCTGGACTGTTCCCATGAGGCACAGGGTCAGACTGATTTGCATATGGCCATGTCTGAACTGGGGTGGTGGAGTGAGCTAAAGAATGATGATGGATTAAACCCAGATCAGTTGACTGGGGGTGAGTGTTTGATTGGCTCAAGCGTTCCGTCCATCATCCCCTTTGTATCGCTTGTTCGCCCTAAGTTGGCGGGGTATGCCCAGACGTGGGTCCCTTGCTCACTTTGCCACTGGATTCAAGCAAGCCTGGCTGATGACGGCTGGAATGCCAGAAACCGGTCCTAGGATGCTTGTTTCCGGTCCAGGAAGACATGGCTTGGCAGTTCGGGCTGGACTGTTCCCATGAGGCACAGGGTCAGACTGATTTGCATATGGCCATGTCTGAACTGGGGTGGTGGAGTGAGCTAAAGAATGATGATGGATTAAACCCAGATCAGTTGACTGGGGGTGAGTGTTTGATTGGCTCAAGCGTTCCGTCCATCATCCCCTTTGTATCGCTTTGTTCA
This sequence comes from Calotriton arnoldi, assembly GCA_963921515.1. NCBI lineage: Eukaryota > Metazoa > Chordata > Amphibia > Caudata > Salamandridae > Calotriton > Calotriton arnoldi. The sequence goes on from CAWUFW010003629.1 coordinate 1,436,316, forward strand.
GCCCTAAGTTGGCGGGGTATGCCCAGACGTGGGTCCCTTGCTCACTTTGCCACTGGATTCAAGCAAGCCTGGCTGATGACGGCTGGAATGCCAGAAACCGGTCCTAGGATGCTTGTTTCCGGTCCAGGGAAGACATGGCTTGGCAGTTCGGGCTGGACTGTTCCCATGAGGCACAGGGTCAGACTGATTTGCATATGGCCATGTCTGAACTGGGGTGGTGGAGTGAGCTAAAGAATGATGATGGATTAAACCCAGATCAGTTGACTGGGGGTGAGTGTTTGATTGGCTCAAGCGTTCCGTCCATCATCCCCTTTGTATCGCTTTGTTCGCCCTAAGTTGGCGGGGTATGCCCAGACGTGGGTCCCTTGCTCACTTTGCCACTGGATTCAAGCAAGCCTGGCTGATGACGGCTGGAATGCCAGAAACCGGTCCTAGGATGCTTGTTTCCGGTCCAGGAAGACATGGCTTGGCAGTTCGGGCTGGACTGTTCCCATGAGGCACAGGGTCAGACTGATTTGCATATGGCCATGTCTGAACTGGGGTGGTGGAGTGAGCTAAAGAATGATGATGGATTAAACCCAGATCAGTTGACTGGGGTGAGTGTTTGATTGGCTCAAGCTGCTCGGTCCATCATCCCCTTTGTATCGCTTTGTTCGCCCTAAGTTGGCGGGGTATGCCCAGACGTGGGTCCCTTGCTCACTTTGCCACTGGATTCAAGCAAGCCTGGCTGATGTCGGCTGGAATGCCAGAAACCGGTCCTAGGATGCTTGTTTCCGGTCCAGGGAAGACATGGCTTGGCAGTTCGGGCTGGACTGTTCCCATGAGGCACAGGGTCAGACTGATTTGCATATGGCCATGTCTGAACTGGGGTGGTGGAGTGAGCTAAAGAATGATGATGGATTAAACCCAGATCAGTTGACTGGGGGTGAGTGTTTGATTGGCTCAAGCTGCTCCGTCCATCATCCCCTTTGTATCGCTTGTTACGCCCTAAGTTGGCGGGGTATGCCCAGACGTGGGTCCCTTGCTCACTTTGCCACTGGATTCAAGCAAGCCTGGCTGATGACGGCTGGAATGCCAGAAACCGGTCCTAGGATGCTTGTTTCGGTCCAGGGAAGACATGGCTTGGCAGTTCGGGCTGGACTGTTCCCATGAGGCACAGGGTCAGACTGATTTGCATATGGCCATGTCTGAACTGGGGTGGTGGAGTGAGCTAAAGAATGATGATGGATTAAACCCAGATCAGTTGACTGGGGGTGAGTGTTTGATTGGCTCAAGCGCTCCGTCCATCATCCCTTTTTGTATCGCTTTGTTCGCCCTAAGTTGGCGGGGTATGCCCAGACGTGGGTCCCTTGCTCACTTTGCCACTGGATTCAAGCAAGCCTGGCTGATGACGGCTGGAATGCCAGAAACCGGTCCTAGGATGCTTGTTTCCGGTCCAGGGAAGACATGGCTTGGCAGTTCGGGCTGGACTGTTCCCATGAGGCACAGGGTCAGACTGATTTGCATATGGCCATGTCTGAACTGGGGTGGTGGAGTGAGCTAAAGAATGATGATGGATTAAACCCAGATCAGTTGACTGGGGGTGAGTGTTTGATTGGCTCAAGCTGCTCCGTCCATCATCCCCTTTGTATCGCTTTGTTCGCCCTAAGTTGGCGGGGTATGCCCAGACGTGGGTCCCTTGCTCACTTTGCCACTGGATTCAAGCAAGCCTGGCTGATGACGGCTGGAATGCCAGAAACCGGTCCTAGGATGCTTGTTTCCGGTCCAGGGAAGACATGGCTTGGCAGTTCGGGCTGGACTGTTCCCATGAGGCACAGGGTCAGACTGATTTGCATATGGCCATGTCTGAACTGGGGTGGTGGAGTGAGCTAAAGAATGATGATGGATTAAACCCAGATCAGTTGACTGGGGGTGAGTGTTTGATTGGCTCAAGCGTTCCGTCCATCATCCCCTTTTGTATCGCTTTGTTCGCCCTAAGTTGGTGGGGGTATGCCCAGACGTGGGTCCCTTGCTCACTTTGCCACTGGATTCAAGCAAGCCTGGCTGATGACGGCTGGAATGCCAGAAACCGGTCCTAGGATGCTTGTTTCCGGTCCAGGGAAGACATGGCTTGGCAGTTCGGGCTGGACTGTTCCCATGAGGCACAGGGTCAGACTGATTTGCATATGGCCATGTCTGAACTGGGGTGGTGGAGTGAGCTAAAGAATGATGATGGATTAAACCCAGATCAGTTGACTGGGGGTGAGTGTTTGATTGGCTCAAGCGTTCCGTCCATCATCCCCTTTTGTATCGCTTTGTTCGCCCTAAGTTGGCGGGGGTATGCCCAGACGTGGGTCCCTTGCTCACTTTGCCACTGGATTCAAGAAAGCCTGGCTGATGACGGCTGGAATGCCAGAAACCGGTCCTAGGATGCTTGTTTCCGGTCCAGGGAAGACATGGCTTGGCAGTTCGGGCTGGACTGTTCCCATGAGGCACAGGGTCAGACTGATTTGCATATGGCCATGTCTGAACTGGGGTGGTGGAGTGAGCTAAAGAATGATGATGGATTAAACCCAGATCAGTTGACTGGGGGTGAGTGTTTGATTGGCTCAAGCGTTCCGTCCATCATCCCCTTTTGTATCGCTTTGTTCGCCCTAAGTTGGCGGGGGTATGCCCAGACGTGGGTCCCTTGCTCACTTTGCCACTGGATTCAAGCAAGCCTGGCTGATGACGGCTGGAATGCCAGAAACCGGTCCTAGGATGCTTGTTTCCGGTCCAGGGAAGACATGGCTTGGCAGTTCGGGCTGGACTGTTCCCATGAGGCACAGGGTCAGACTGATTTGCATATGGCCATGTCTGAACTGGGGTGGTGGAGTGAGCTAAAGAATGATGATGGATTAAACCCAGATCAGTTGACTGGGGGTGAGTGTTTGATTGGCTCAAGCGTTCCGTCCATCATCCCCTTTTGTATTGCTTCAGAAAGCTATGGCTGAGAGGGCGGAGAAACAAATTCTTTGAGAGGGAACAGCTGAAATATTCTCACCAGTAATAATGCGAAGAGGTGAAGAAAGAGTTAGGAGGAAAGGCAAAGACAAAGTGAAAGAAAAGAGAAGGTGATAGAAAAGGTAATACAATACTGAAAAAAAAGAAAGGCAGGATAAGGAAAAGCAGGAAAATGAGCACGAGAGAGGACTGAGAGTTCATGGATGGCCTTGGAGAAGGAAACACTCAGAATTACAGCAGAAAAGGCTTGCTCTGGAAAAGTAATCCCCCTCCAACTCTGAGAAACTCCTAGCCAAGGTTCCCACGGAACTTGTGCATGTGTATGTAGCAGATTCTGATATTTCTGGGTAGTTTGAGACATGAATTTGTTTTTAAAGCATAGGGATTGAATGAAAATTAAAAGCTGCAGTTTTCCAGAGGTGGTTGTTGACTGAGAGGACTGTAGTTATTGACAGAATGCCTGAAATCTATAACTTGAAATATGAGCAAATAAAGGAAGCTGTGACTAGATGTTTTGGGCTGAAGTTAGCCCGGTACCTTCATAGATTCTTTGAGAACAAATAAGCGGATCGTGTTTCTTTTGAGACCTGGGTTCATAGTGTTGCGTGATTGAAATGAGTGAATGAAAAGAATGAAAGCAAAGGATTTTGAGTCCCTTAATGGGTTCATGGTGGCCGAATCACTCAAGATGGTTTGTTTCAATTCATTCAGGCAGTGCATGTCTGATCAGACAGAAAGGGACTCAGAGAAACTTGTAGTGTTGGCTGACAAGCAGTTAGATAACAGAGAAAACAATCGCCTGGAACAGCATAGTCCCATGGCCATGGGGGAGAAGAACTCCCAGCAGACCGGTTCCAAACAAGAAACCAGAAAGGAAGGGCCAGAGTGGTTCCGACAGGTCCAGGCAAGGGCAGAAATATATGGGATCTGGGTTGCTAATCAGAACCAGAAGAAAGTGAGGGAAGGAGCATGGGCGTCATTTCACCAAAATGCCTGGGGTAGTGGAAGTGACATTACATGTCATTTGACCTTTACCTTGTCTCACACACACATGTTTACACATACACACACATTGACATAAATACACTCTCACCTGCTAGCACGCATACAACAGACATCTAAAAGCATTTTTTGCTTACCTTGTCTGCCAGATAGGGTCATTTTCCAGCTAATTGCCCTCTATTTTTCATTACACTAATAGTGAATAATATTATTCATTATTTATGTAATAAAACATTTAACAGACATCCAGGAAAGTGGAACTCCAACTGACGTTCATAAGGACGGTCTGCCCCTGTGATCAGGGACATCTTAAGGATTTTGAGGGCCCTGGGTCAAGCATATTTTGGGGGCCCCTGTTTGGAACAGGGGCCCCCAAATTTATGATCCAATTTTAGCTCTTTCATTCCCTCTTTGGCCAGGTCAGTGACAGTGAACAGGCACACTTGTCCACATTCTAAATATGTTTTTATCTAATATTCAGGGATAGTGATGTGTGTTTTCAATATTTTAACACTGCAGCAGCTCACTAATTTTATTGCAAATAATCTCTGTGACATCCACCCATTTCTCATATGTAAGGTCCTGTTTAGATCTAAAAGAAACTTTTTTATGGATGTTGCATGAAACATACACTTTCTCTGCAAAATGTCTGTAATAGAGTCTCACACATCACCCAATTATTAAAGGTCATTAGGGCAAGACTTTCTGCAGAACAGAGCTAGCTCTATCAGGGGTGCCCCAAAACGTCGGGGGCCCTGGTCCAAAGCCCACTTTGCCCATGCCTTAAAACGGCTCTGCCTGTGATCCAGGCACTGATTTGCCACCTCTGAGCTCAGGGGTCGCAAAGGCAGTGCCAGGGGTCGCAAGGGGCAAGCCAGGGGGTCACAGCTGAGACCACTGGCGACCCCTAAATGACGTCCTTGGGAAAGAGTGGTTCTCCACACTCAAAGTGGTAACTTGGCTTTTACGTGTCGTAAGGAGGGGCATTACAAGAAGAATGTAACCGTTAAGGATCTGGCCCCGGCTGCCCTTACGGTTACCGGTGAGATCCCAGAATGCAACATAGTAGCAATGGGTATATGGGCAGGGATCCAGATGCATTCAAAGATGACTTGTTAAGAAACGTCTTAGAAAATACCATGTTTCATTTGTTCCGAGGAGCGACAAACCCTCACATAGATTGCCTGCAAGAAACACGTCCATTTGTAATAAACATTATAACACGAGCTTTCCTTTAGTATTGTACGATTTGACTACCAGGCTCAGAGCTCCCTTCTAGGAAAACATAGCAAGTGCCATAGTTTTTGCTGTACGACAAGAGCTGGAGCAAATGAGAATTTGATGGGCTATCTAATTTTCCACATCTTTTGAGGAATACTGATAGCATCAAGACTCCATATCAAAATGAATTTGTAAGAACATAAACATTTGTCTGGTGAACATACCAGTACTTTAATTATCTGAAACACTCCTACATATCTCAGGAAAGCATCTTGAATCATCTCAAGCGCTGGGAGATATATCAATCAAATAAGACGGGCTGGAAAAAACATTTAAATGGGCCTACTTAACATTCGAGCGTGGGATCATTTGATTTAAAGAGTTTGCAAACAATGCTAATACTAAAGAATTCATATAATTTAAAAAAAAATCCCAAAAACATTTCCCTTTTAGGTGTAATTATTGTTAAAATAAACACGCGCAATTAGTTAATTGTTTGTTTTTAGAAAATAAAGCAGCTTAAACGAATTTACGTCTAAAGTTATCACAATTTTCTAGTGACCTTCAAAGGGGTCTTATTCACAAGCCAATGGCCCCTGTGGGTAATATTTACATGCAAAAAAGAAAAGGCTGCGCTTCCGATTTCATGGGATTCTATTCTTAAAACACCGCATTTAGTCAGAAAAGTTAAACTAATGCGTGAAATTGCCATACCACAGTGTCATAATGCACAAAAGCACCACCCATGCTAAGTGTAAGGCGTGGGCATTTCAAAGTGTGATTTGCCATTAAAGTTTGTGAACACCAATAAACATGAGTTTGTGGATGTTCATAAACTTCTCTCCGACCCCTTCCCAGCATGGGAGCGGTTGGAGTTAATCCCATTTCGATGTGGGAAGAGGAATGGAAAATGTTTAAACGGGAGGAAAGTCCTTCTACCTCGCAGCCAAGGCCTGGAACGACATCCCCCTCCACCTCTGGCAAACCCCCTCCACTACCCCAGTTCACGAAGGACCTCAAGACCTGGCTCTTCGGATGACCCCGGCACTCCACGCTAGCCACCTCTAACCCGCCCCCGCGCCTTAAGACCCTCGCAGGTGAGTAGCTGCACTTTACAAACCCCTGATTGATTGAGTGGCATAAAAAATCAAATTTTCTTGGGGGAAATATTTTTCATATGGCGGAAAAAAATGTGCCATTACCCAAAGGCAGTAGCATTTCAGCAGGTTATTTTTATAGTGCGTACAAACATGCCAGATTAAATGCCAGCACACAAGCACAGCCAGGAATTCACAAAACCTTTCCAGAGGATTCCTTAGAAAGCTGTGACTGGAGCAGGCGTTACCTCGAAAAGGTTACCAGAAAGCTGCAAATGTGCATCCACGCAACGAAGTAAACCTTCATGTGCAGATTGGCAACTTTCTTTGTGGCTCGGACTCAGAAGCTTTTTGCAGAACTGTATTTTGAAGAGACTCTGTGGTTTTTATTACAGCTTCTCTTGTGAGTATAAAAAGAATAACTTGTCACAAAGATCTCAAGTGAAGTGCCTACAACCAAGCCAGCACGGTGCTACATTCAGCAAACAATATGGCCAAATGCCTCATGTTAATGAAAAAAACTTCGACTTGCTGATCATTGTCACACGATCACCACTAAGACTGGAACCAACTAGCAACCTATATCCAACTAGAGAAGAATCTTCTCAGTCTCAGAGAATTACAAAAGACTGCATATCCTACCTGTCATTTTAAGCCTCTGCCTGTACCTTGTTTCTGCTCCTAGAAGAGCCACTTGTCACTCAGATTTTAGCCTTAGGCTACATTTGAATGCAGCTCAAAGGACACTAACTAAAGGAATCGTGTATTGCTAGGCGATAATGTGATATTAGTAAAAAAATTGAAAAATGTCCAATCCAGCCAGATCCCTGTTGCTGTGGTTATGACATAACATAGCATTTGCACACCTGCTCTATATAGTGCAGATGCTCTGATGCTATGACAGTCAATTTTTCCTGTTCGCAACTTACATGCATAGCATGGCAGTTCCAGTCCTCACGGACTGGGGAAAAGCTAATCAAAGGCATTGCTTTTTTGATTTTCAAAAACAACCCCACCTTTGACAGATTGTTCCTGCAACGCAAAAAATTGCAGACTGGCCTCATGCAAGCATGCATTGTGCCTAGTAGTACCTAAAAGGAAAAGGAAGCAATGCTCCTTATCAGCTAAGAAACAGTATCAGCAAGTGAGGTGTGTTGCTTATTATGCTCCCAGAAACAAATTCTCATTTTGGACGTTAGTCTTTGGAAAACGAAAAAAGGCAGAGTAGCCTGCTTAGGATGAACCTCTCCTTCCATGTCCTCATTGGACACCCTTTCCAGTCCTGACTTTTATGTGGTAGCCTAATGCATGCTGGATGTTGTAGTCTTGATTTGCTTCATCTGAACTAGTTAAATAGATGCACCTGAAATCAATGAGTTGTAGGCGAAAAGTTTAAAACTGGAGTGTCCAAAATGACCTGGAGTGAGGTGGTCAACGTACGTCTGCCAGGATGGCATTGTCTGTTTTCCCCAAAAGGGCTCCCTCCATGTTGGCAGGATTACTTTCAGTGAAAAAGCCTTCAGACCACACAGCCAACTCTTCATAGTTGAGTGTTCTGCAGCTGCATCCCTGCCACATGGCCAACTTTAATTCAAGATCTAAAGGAATAACAAGTTTATGTGCCATAATTTTTCATCTGGGTTTCAAATGTGCATAAGCATCAACAATATTGCCACCATAAGTGGAAGGATGCCAGATTGATCTGGAAAAAAGTGTAAAGGCTTTTGTGCAGTTTTCATGACACCTTAACTTGCAACTTACGGATGTACGACATTTCTACATATACCTCTGATTTAACCATGCATGGCTTTACTACACAAATACATATATCTGAATTGATCCAACCTTTACCACGCAAGTCTGCTATGTTATGTTGTTATGCTATATGTCTTTGTAAAGCACACTATCACCCGTGAGGGCATACTGGTGCTGAGCAAGTGTGTGTGCCTAGCACTGCCTTTGGCAGGTTGGTTAATTGAAAAGCCAGGTCTTCAGCTTATTGTGGAATTCAAGAAGAGAGGAGGTGGTTCTGATGTGGAGAAGGAGGTAATTCCATGCTTTAGCAGAGATGTAAGACTATGCCTATCCTCCTGATCTGGTTCTGTGTATGCATGTGATGTGTGCGAGTAGGAGTCCTGTGGAGCGGAGTTGTCTGGGTGGTTGGTGGAAGGAGATGCAACTGTTCATGAAGGTGGGGCATGAGTGATGTAGTGCCTTGAAAGTGTGTGAGGAGTTTGAATTTAGTGCATTTGAGTATCAGCAGTCCGTGTAGTTTCCTGAGGTGTGGTGTGATGTGAGTTCTGTGTAAAAGGTTGAGATTGGGTCTGTCTGCCGAGTTCTGGATGGTTTGTAGTCCTCTAGTAAATTGCTTGGTGATCCCGGCATAGAGGATGTTCCCATAGTCCAACTTGCTGGTGACTAGCGCATAAGTGACAGTTTTTGGAGCTTGGGAGCCATTTGAAGATCTTACTCGTCATCTTCAGGTTGAGGAAGCAGGATGCATTGACAGCGTTAACTTGTGCAGTTTTGTCCAGTTTGTTGTCAATAATTATTCTGAGGTTAATAGCAAGAGTTCTGGGTGTGGATGTTAGCCCAAGTACAGCCGGCCACCAGTTAGAGTCCCATGGTGAGATGTTCTAGCCGAAGATCGCTGCTTCTGTCTTGCTGATGTCGATCTTGAGACAGTTGGCATTCATCTAGTTAGTGGCTTTGTTCATGCAGGCAGTGAACTTGGTTCTTGTGTTGGGGGTCTTGTCCGAGAGTGAGAGTATAAGTTGCATGTCATCTGCGTAGGAGAGGATGTTGATGTCATCTACACGGATGACGCTGGCCAGAGGGATCATGTATGCTTTGAAGAGGGTGGGGCTGAGCAATGGGGTTGAGGCACTCTGCAGATGAGTGTGCAGGCTTCCGAGGATTAAGGTTTCAGGCTGATAGCTTGTGTTTTATCCTTCTTTACAATGCATATATTTGTTACTCCTTGTAATATTATTTTATTATTTCTAAAGTATTTAAAATATAATATACATACAGCCATTTTAATTTATTTAAAATTAAATAGCTACTTTATGGAAAATCGAATTGCTGTAGGCCAATTACACCAAAAAAGAAAGGTCAAATAAAGTGAAAAAATAACTACAGCAATAAATACACTTTCAGTCACAAAATGATAGTATAAAATGTAAGCATCACTTTGCACTACTTACTTACACTTACACTTATATTTTACTATGAAAAACGGCATCCACCATTTTGTGAGTAGTCGTATCATAGCCTCACAGCTGAGCACCTGACTCTCGTCACAGTGGCAGATGTGAGAGTATACTGCGACCTACATTTCAAACTAAGTAAAAGAACACAAGCGGGGAGGATGTAGCCTTACGGCTAGAGCTGTCGACCTCGGAGCTGGGGAACCGGGTTCGAGTCTTGGCAACGACGCTCAACATCCTGTGATTCTGGGCAAAACACCTAATCTCCCTGTGCCTAACAAGAATGAATGTGTCCTTCTGTAACGAAACTAGTGCTCATGTAAAGCGCTCTGATACCCGATGTCTCGGGTCTAGTTCACGCTTATATAAAACTCTAAAATAAAAAATTAAAAAAACACAACAAAACATACCTAATGTAAAAGAACATGTTAGATATTATTATTTCACAGGACTACTTTTAAATCATACTGAAATACAATGAAAGTTATTGTTTTCAGAACTTACAGAATAACACAGCAGTATCAGAATTACCAAGCAGATTACACATACCATATTAGATTTTTTATGTTTAAATTTGTTTTATTGTTGCTCTAATTGTGATGTCGCTTAAGTTCCATGTTAGAACATGGAACGTTGAGTGTGGGTGTTCTAGGGGAGTCAGTTGACTCAAGTCCTCGATGGATGGGGTCGTTAATAAACCCTCTACTTGTATCTACAAAATCCGGTGTTTCTTGCTTCATTACACTGGCGACGATCGCGTGAAGGAAGAGGGTTAACCGACCCCAACATTGGGAAGAAGGAGAAGATTGAAAGAGGAGCAGTTCTTCAAAGGAAAAGGGAAAGGACGCAAAGCGGGAAAGCAGGATCGCGGAAACACCTTACCGGTGTAGCGGTCAGCTGCGGTTGTCGCGCATTGCAGGAAGAAAGTGGATTCCCTGTGAATTGTGGAAAGCGCGAGGAAGAAGTGGCTGCTGGAAAGCAGATCGCGCCTGCGCTTCACGCTGACTGTTGGTTGGTGAGTCACATGCTCTTTCGCCCTATGAAAAGAGTCTGAATGGCACGCAAGGGCTGCGCAGACGAAACAAGCGCAATTTCCAAAAGAAAGAAGACCGAGTGATTGCGTGGTGACGACGGCGGCGGCCATTTTTGAGTCAGGCATTGGGGAAAGGAAAGAAGTGCAATTTTAAAAGGAAAAAAGGACAGAATGGTTAAGTGGTGATAGCGGCTTCCATCTTATCTGTGCTATTTGTGAAAAGGAGGAGTAAAAAGGAGAATTTTGGTGGAATTTAAAAAAAAAAAGAAGAAAGAGAGAAAGAGGAAAACGGTGAAGATACAGTTACAAGTTTGCCACCACAGTGACAAGCACACCTTAAGGTACTGTGGCAAGCTTTTCAACACAAAGAGAGGGAAACAAGGGCAGTTATTTACTTAGGTCCAGCATACATGCCCAAAATGATATCTCTACAATTGAAGTATGCAGTTCCTAATATTAATAGCAGGTGGTTGCAATCAATCAAGGGCTCCACACGATGGTGTAGAGCGAAACTTAGGAGGAAAGTCTCCTCCTGTAGGAAAAGACCCTCACACACCCAGCCAGCTAGGTGTCTTGCTTCATCATCGGGTCTGCTCCTTATCGGGTTGGCGCTGCAATACCCGATCGGCGCCCGAGATGGGGCCTTCTTGGCGGAGATCTTTATTCCTTATGCCGTAGGGTGTAGTGCGTGTGAGGGCCCTAAAAACAGTGTAGGTGATAATGTTGTGTGAAATAGGTGTAATTTAAAATAGGAAGTGGTGGTCCACTCAAAACAATTTTAATGAAATGTGGCCATCACCCTAATTAAAAATTGAAAGAGAAAACGCGTATCTTCACTCTAAAGTTGTGAGATTATACGCTTATGACATAGGTCAACATGTTTCTTGCCTTTATTCCTATTAGATGGCAATTCCTCAGGACCAAAATAGGATCTACCTACACTTTTCGGTGGTGGTCAATAACTACATTAAGTGAGGTAATAACCACTCATACAGCACCCTCAAAAGTGATACCTGTAGATCTAAAAACAACCTTTATTCCTATTAGATGGCAATTCCTCAGGACCAAAATAGGATCTACCTACACTTTTCGGTGGTGGTCAATAACTACATTAAGTGAGGTAATAACCACTCATACAGCACCCTCAAAAGTGATACCTGTAGATCTAAAAACAACCCAAATTGGGTCGAGGACGCACGGCATCAGTACCGGCTGGTAAGGACACTAGAATGTAGTGTCTGCTCCGTGTGAAGCGGATCGGAAGTGCTCCTACCCCTCACTCAGCCGGTCCGGGTATCACTTTTGAGGGTGCTGTATGAGTGGTTATTACCTCACTTAATGTAGTTATTGACCACCACCGAAAAGTGTAGGTAGATCCTATTTTGGTCCTGAGGAATTGCCATCTAATAGGAATAAAGGCAAGAAACATGTTGACCTATGTCATAAGCGTATAATCTCACAACTTTAGAGTGAAGATACGCGTTTTCTCTTTTCAATTTTTAATTAGGGTGATGGCCACATTTCATTAAAATTGTTTTGAGTGGACCACCACTTCCTATTTTAAATTACACCTATTTCACACAACATTATCACCTACACTGTTTTTAGGGCCCTCACACGCACTACACCCTACGGCATAAGGAATAAAGATCTCCGCCAAGAAGGCCCCATCTCGGGCGCCGATCGGGTATTGCAGCGCCAACCCGATAAGGAGCAGACCCGATGATGAAGCAAGACACCTAGCTGTCTGGGTGTGTGAGGGTCTTTTTCCTACAGGAGGAGACTTTCCTCCTAAGTTTCGCTCTACACCATCGTGTGGAGCCCTTGATTGATTACAACCACCTGCTATTAATATTAGGAACTGCATACTTCAATTGTAGAGACTGTGGCAAGCTTGTCACTTTGTGAAAGAACAACTGCATATTTTGACAACACGGTGACAAGCACACCTTTTTTTTTTGTTTAAAAAAAAAAAAAAAACTTTTTAAATTTTTTTTATTTTGATTTGGGTGTAGGCTTACGGAGTATTATATTTTATGTTAGTTTACAGTATAAGAAGACAAATATTACATTTAAAGCTGGTCTTAGATTAGTAGGCATTTAGGTAAGTTGTGGAGGGTGTGATTCACTTAGTATAAAAAAAAAAGTGGAAAAAATATTAAGAGAAAATGCAGAATGTAACTCCGCCACCATTTTTCATGACAAGTCCAGGGGAACCACAGGTGAAATGGCAGAAGTGGAAGAAGATTTTTGAGAATTATGCGAGGTATGTGGTTCAAATTTAAGTGCGGAAAGGAAACAGGCACTTTTACTTCACTGTTTAGGTGGAGAGGGGCAAGAAGTATTAGAAAATCTGCCAGTGTTAAGTCAAATATGTCAAAGAGGATTGAACGAATATGAGGTATGTGTAAAACAATTAGACCTACACTTTCTGCCTAAGGTGAGCACCATTATGGAGCGATATTATTTTGGGTTAAGAGAGCAAGGAAAGGAAGAAACTGTGGAGGAGTTTGTCACTGCTCTTAGGAAACTGGCTTCAAGTTGCAAATTTGGGGAACTGGTAGAAGAAAGAATACGTGACCAGTTTGTATTAAAATGTGGTAGTGACAAAATAAGAGAGGAACTTTGGTTAAAAGATGAACCACCTTTAAATGAAGTTATGATAATTGCAAAAGGGTTGAACACATGCTGAAATGTGTGAATGAATTGAGCAAGGTAGGGAAGTCTGCAGTTACTCAAGAAAAGGTAGAGGAAGTTGTGTGTCAGGCGGTACATAAGTCTGACACTGATAATAAAAAGAGTGGGGAGGATGAGAAAAGGAACAAGCCTGGTGAGGATATAAAAAGAAATGTTTTGCCTTTCCAGGGGACTTGTTATCGTTGTGGGAGAAGTGGTCATAAAGCGAATGCAAATTTTTGTCCGGCACTCAGTGTGGTTTGTAACTATTGTGGGAGAAAAGGGCATTTCACAAAGAACTGTCGTTTCCGAAACAAAAGAGATGGGAAGATTGATGTGAAAGAGGTCAGTTTTCAGGTGAAAGAGGTGTGTGGTTTGGAACATCCTTCGGAATGGGTTAAGATAGAAGATGTGAAGATAAAGATGAAGTTTGATTCTTGTTCTCATCTCACATTTATCTGTAAGGAGATTTTTGAAGAAAATTTTAAAAACAAAGTAAAATTATTAAAAACCGATGTAAGGCCAACATGTTATGGGGGAACTCCGATAAAAATGTTGTGATACTTTCAGATTGCCTGGAGTGCAAAGAGAGATTTACGGATGCTAAGATCTATGTAGCAGAGAAAGGGGATAACCTACTGAGTTGGACACACCAAGCGAGGCTTGGAATTATTCTTGATCCTAATGGGAATCCTCCTGTATTGGTGCAGTCTATAGAGAATGTTGGTGACAGGTATGTGAACAAGTTTAGAGAATTGTTCAAGGACTCTTTAGGATGTTTGAAGGGCTACAACCATTGTATCAAGTTGAAGTTAGGTGCAAAGCCCATTGCAGCAAAAGTGAGGAGAATTCCTCTGAGTATACAAGAACCTGTACAAAAAGAGATTAACAGGTTATTGGATGCAGGTGCGATTGAGCCGGTGGAAGCGACAGAGTGGTTGGCTCCCATAGTTGTGGCTAGAAAGAGCAATAATGAAATTCGTCTTTGTGTGGATTTACGTGCACTCAATAAGGAGGTGTTTGTGGACAAATTTCCATTACCTAATATTGATGAGATGGTTTCAACCTTGGATGGTGCTTGTTATTTTAGTACACTCGATTTAGCTTCGGCGTATCATCAGGTGCCTTTAGAAAAGAGTTCACAGGAGCTTACTGCTTTCATTACACCCATGGGAGCATTCAAGTTTTTAAGGATGCCCTTCGGACTGGTCTCAGCCGCCTCTGTTTTTCAGAGAATTATGAACGATGTGGTTAAAGGAATTAAGGGTGTAAGGTGTTATCAGGATGACTTGTTAATTTACGGTAAGTCCATAGAAGAACATGATGGGAGAGTTGGAAAAGTGTTGAACAGGTTAACAGTAGCTGGCTTGACCCTACGTTTTGATAAGTGCAAGTTTGGGGTGACAGAAGTAGATTATTTGGGCCATCATATATCTGGTAGTGGTGTCAAACCAAAAAAGAGTTGGTAGAAACTATTGTAAATCTAAAAGAACCATGTTCGAAGGAAGAGCTAGCATCATTTTTGGGTATGGCTGAGTTTTATGGCAAGTTTATAAAATTTTTGCAAATAAAACGTGTCATCTAAGAAGCTTGCTGTGCAAGAAGACAGAGTTTGTGTGGGATGAAGTGTGTAAGGAAGAGTTCAAGAATGTTAAGCTAGATCTTAAAAATGCACCTGATTTACAAGCTTTCAAACCTGGTGAATTGATGTACATTGTGATGGATGCGAGTAAGAAAGGACTAGGTGCATTGTTGATCCAGAAAAGAGGTTGTCAGGAGTGTTTGGTCGCTTGTGCGTCAAGATGTTTAAGAGGAGCAGAAATAAATTACTCTGTCATTGAGAAGGAGGCGTTAGCCATCTTTTGGGCTTTGAATAAATTTAAGAAATTTGTTTGGGGTACTCAATTCATTGTGAGGTTGGATCATAAACCACTTAAGGAGATTTTCGAGAAAAAGGGTTGGACTCAATTTCTTCGAGAATCAGGAGGTGGGTGATTTCACTTCAGGAGTTTGATTTTGCTATGGAATATATTCCAGGAGCAAGTAATGTTTCGGCAGATTGCCTCTCACGTTTGGTAGATACAGTAGAATGTCAAGATGTGTTAGGGTTTGAAGACATGGTGGATGAGTTTGATGTGAAAGTTTGTGAAATCACTTCAGGAGCCATCAAGGAAGATGAATGGAGGAAAGAAGTAAAAAGGACAAGGAAATGCTAAAAGTGATGGATATGATTACACAAGATAAAGGGAGCAAGCTTGAGAAGCCTTGGCTAATGGTGTGTGATGAGCTAGCCATCGCTAATGGCATTTTAACCAGAGGCATGAGGCTGATACTCCCAGTGGGTTTGAGGGACAACATTATAAAAATGGCTCATGAGGGTCACATGGGTATTTGTAAAACAAAAGAACGTATAAGGCAGGACTTTTGGTGGCCTGGCCTAGATTTGATGGTAGAACGCATGGTGCGTGATTGTGTCCCCTGTTCCATGAGCGACAAGATTCTTAAACCCAGACAAACTCCTATGGTCTGCAGGAAGTTACCCATGTGTCCTTGGGATGAAATAGCCATTGATATTGTTGGACCTCTTCATGGTGAGCATCAGACTCCGTATTTAATAGTTTTACTTGATTTATATTCACGTTGGATTGAAGTGAGTTCTGTACGTGACATTTCTACTCAAGCTGTGATTAAGTTTTTAGATGCTATTTTTAAACGTGAAAGTTTTCCAAGTTCTTTGTTATCAGACAATGGCCCACAATTTTGCTCAGGTGAAATGGAGGAATATTTGACTAAGTGCGGGATTGTACATAAAAAAACATCGCTTTATCATCCAGAGACAAATGGGGCCATAGAAAGATTGAACAAGACATTGAAAGAAAGTATTCAGTTAGCAAGAGTTAACAGTTTGAATTGGAGAGAGGAGTTGCAAAGAAGAATTACAGCTTACAGATTTACGCCACACTCATCAACAGGGAAGACTCCTTTTGAATTATTCAAAGGAAGATCTGCAAATACCATTATCTGCCCTGGCTGGATGACAGTGGATAAAGGTATAAAGGATAATGACATTGGTCAGTGGAGGAACAAAGAATTGGTTTTACAAAGGAAAAGGAAGAGTTATTTTGACGCACGAAAATCGGCTAAACTTGTGGAATTCAAAGTGGGAGACAAAGTTAGAGTTAAAGCACCTGTTGGTTGTCTCAACTGGTCAAAATTCACTGATGTAAGGACAGTGGTAAAGATATTCAAGAATGCACTGAAAACAAATGATGG
This sequence comes from Calotriton arnoldi, assembly GCA_963921515.1. Lineage (NCBI taxonomy): Eukaryota > Metazoa > Chordata > Amphibia > Caudata > Salamandridae > Calotriton > Calotriton arnoldi. The sequence goes on from CAWUFW010003629.1 coordinate 1,452,809, forward strand.
TCGCATCTGGAATCTTAGCCGAGTTGTTCATGTAAAATCCAAACATGATGATGCAAGTGATGTAGAAAGTTCAAGGGGTTTCTCTTCACAAAAGAAGTGTTTTGTACCCATTCACAAGAGTGTAAGATCTTGTAAATGTCCAGTTTATCTTAAGGATTTTATAAGAAATTAGTCATTTGTTTATAGATACTTTGTTGGGTCTTGTATTTTTGTTGTTTCATATCAGTGGGAGGAAAGGTGTGGGCAACATTTATATACTTTCGCACTTATGGGGTACCTAGAATCTGTATGTTCTAATTTCATTTTATGTCGTTTTAAATTGTAAAGAGGAAGAAGTGTGATGTCGCTTAAGTTCCATGTTAGAACATGGAACGTTGAGTGTGGGTGTTCTAGGGAGTCAGTTGACTCAAGTCCTCGATGGATGGGGTCGTTAATAAACCCTCTACTTGTATCTACAAAATCCGGTGTTTCTTGCTTCATTACACTAATATTCAGCAAAATTCTGTCTATTCGACTCGGCTTCAACATTCGGCCTCGCCGACCGTGGTGCAACATTTTACACAAAGAATGAAGAATAATGACAAACAAGAAACCCCAACTCCCAGCCATCCCTCGCCCTCCCCCCGGCTGCCTGCGTATCCTATTTCTGTCTCTCCTCTAATAATACAAGTTGACTCCTGGGTCTCCATGTGTGTCCGCTTGGTGGGAATCTCTGGTTAGTCTTAATAGTCTAAGGTACTGTGAGCAGGTTAGCTCAGTAAATTCTTGTGATAAGAGTGTTATAAATGGGTGCCAGGCCTCTCGGAAAGTGTCTCCTTCTGACCTAAGTGTCAAGGAGAGGCACTCCATCCCTAGGAGGTCCCAAATTCGATGTAGGCAGGTTAGTCTTGTCGGGACTCTCTGTGTCCCATAGAGCTAGTATAGCTTGGTGTGCTGCTCTAAGTGCTAGGGTAATGTGTCTGCCTCTCCTTGAAGTAAGTGGGTAGGTGAGTGGGTTGGGAAGACCCAAAAGTATATATGATGAATGATGCGGCGAGGCTGATTCTTAAGCTTCCCAGACGCACCCGGGCCTCACCCCTACTGAAACAATTGCATTGGCTTCCCATTAAACAGAGGGCTAGATTCAAAGGCCTCTGCATTACCCATAAGGACCTGTGCGGTAAGGCACCAAAATACATCAAAGAACGCCTGGTGAAATATGTCCCTGGCCGCACCCTAAGGTCTGCCACGGAGGGCCTACTAAAATGTCCACGGTTTAATTACACCACTAAAGGTGGGCGAGCCTTCTCGGTCCTCATCCCGCAACTCTGGAATAGGCTGCCAGGTCATCTCCGCTCCGAAAGAGCCCTTCTCGCATTCAGGAAGAAGCTGAAGACGTTACTCTTCACAGAAGCCTGGGCATAGCATCTAACACTTAGAGACTACCCTCACTTCTGGGACTATAGCTAATCTTCTTGCAGCGCTTAGAGACCTGCCGGTATTAAACACTCTATAAATCACAATTAACAATAACAATAACATTATGATGGAAACCTGGGGAGCTGAGTCTTGAAGTGCGTATCTATCTCTGTTAGAATCTCTTCCCAAAAGTGAGACAATTTTGGACAATCTCAGAGAATGTGTGTTAGTGTTCCTATTGATACGCCACATCTCCAGCATCTGTTGTCGCGTTCGGGGATGATTGTGTGTATCCGAGCTGGGGTCAAGTACCGATAGGTGGTTATTTCCACTCCTTTTTGTTCAGTTCCCTCCCCAGTTCCCTCTCCCAACGTTGCTGTGCTGCGGATTTTGACTCTGTCTCCAGGCCCTGTAGTAGTTTGTATAGGTCTGTGACTAGCCGTTTGTCGGAGTCTCTGCTAAGGAGCCATTTCTCGAAGGTGGTTAAATATCTCTGTGCCGCTCCTCTTGTCTCTGGGTTCATCACCCAGTGTCTGACTTGTGTATAATGGAATCTCTCTTCCTCAAAAAGCACCCCGTTTGCTCTTAAAGTATTGAATGGGATAGGGCCTTCTTTGTCGAATAGATGGCCTCATGATCTGCATTCTGGTTTTTGCCAGGCCTCAAACTTTTTGCGATTCAGCCCTGGCGTGAAAGCCGGGTTCCCGACTGTGGGGATCAAGGGGGACGTAAACGATGTGAAGCCCCTCATCGCCCCAACCGTGTCCCAGACCCTAAGCGTGGGAGCAGTGATTGCCGATAAGTAAAGGCTGGGTGTGCGACTAGTCTTCTCTAGGAAGGGGATCCTCCACAATGGTGAGCCCGCCAGCGCATTGTCCATAACAAGCCACGCTTTCTCTGATTCCTAGCGAGACCATTCCACTATATATCGGAGTTGGGCTGCTTGAAAGTAGCTTTGTATAGCTGGTACCCCAAATCATCCCTCCCCTGGTGGTCGCATGCTCAGCTCCCTTCGCATTCGGGCCGTTTATTTGCCCATACAAAGGAGCAGAAAGCTCCCTGCAATTCTTGAAGTGCTCCTGGAGGTGGCCAGAGAGGCAGGGCCAGGAACATGTACAAAATTCTTGGGAGAGCTGTCATTTTTAGGGCCGCGATTCGTCCTAGCCATGTCAAAGCATATGGGAGCCACCTGGCTAAGTCTGCTTTTGTCTTTCCTAATAAATCTTTGTAATTGTTCTTTGTGATCTCCTGAAATGTCGGTGCTAGACGAATCCCCAAGTAGGTGATGGAAGTTTGCCAGTTGATAGATTGCACTTGCTTAAGGCGGTCTTGCGTTTCAGGGGAGACTGTTAGATTTAGTGCCTGAGACTTGGATATATTGATGCGGAAGCCAGAGACTTGTCCGAAGTGTTCCACCTCGGCTAAGAATTCCGGGAGAGACACCCTCGGACTGTTTAAGGAGGCAATGGCGTTGTCCGTATAGAGCAAAATGCAGTGGTCTTCGCCCCCAAAGCGGTTACCTCTCATGTCTGGGTTGTCTCTCAGCCTTTGAGCAAATGGCTCCATATATAATGCAAAAAGCAACAGGGAGAGGGGGCATCCCTGCCTAGTGCCGTGCCGAATCGGGAAAGTCCGAAGTCTTGCCATTTACTTGGACCAACGCCCGTGGCTGCTCGTATCCGCTCAATATCCAAGTACAGAATTTATCTCCAAACCCAAAGTTTCTCAGCACCGCCGCTAAATACGGCCAATGCACTTTATCAAAAGCCTTCTCGCCATCTATTGAAAAAAGCATCAATTTGCGTTGCGTTCAGGGGGCTTTGTCTATGAGATGGAGGAGGCGTTTAGTGTTATCTGAGCACTGCCTATTTGGTATGAATCCCGAATGATCCGGTGCGATCAGTCCGGGGATTAGAGGAGCCAACCGGGCTGCTAGTATGCCGGTAAATAATTTTGCGTCAACGTTTAAAAGTGAAATGGGTCGGTTGGACCCGCAAGCTACCTTATCCTTTCCTGGTTTTGCTATGACCGAGATGGAGGCCTGAAGCATTGATGGGGGAAGTATGCCCACACTCGTAATTGCATTAAATACTTTAGTGAGCAGGGGAGCTAATATGGCGCAATATGTTTTATAGAACAGGGCCAGGAAGCCCACCGGGGCCGGTGACTTATTAGGCTTCAGTCTCGATATTGCAGATATAACCTCTTTTAGTCTGATAGGCTAATCTAATGTGGACGCCTGGTCAACTGTTAATTTGGTTACCGTAGAATCCTCCAGGTAAGATGCAATTGAAGTGGAAGGGATATCTTGGGTGGTATATGGATCTTTGTAAAAAGTTCTGAATCTAGCTGCTATCTCCTCGTCACTGGTTATTCTGACGCCTGACTCGGATCTTAGCTCCTCTACTGTATTAGCTTGGCATTACCCCCTGAGTTTGGTACCTAGTATTTTCCTGCATTTATTACCCCCTAGGTAGTATGCATGTTTAAGACGCAGGATTGAGTATTCCGTGTTGTCTAGGTCTAATCCTGCAAGCTGCTTACTTGTCGACTCCAATTGTCTCCAGACCCGCGGGGCCCCAGTGCGCTGGTGAATGCGCTCGAGCTCTCGTACCCAAGTCTGGAGCTCCGTGCGTATCTCTCGTCTGGCCTTGTTTTCGGCAGCCGAGAATGCTATCAGCGCCCCCCTAATTACCGCCTTCCGTGCATCCCATACTATTGCGGGAGGAGTCTTGGGGCGGTCGTTAATCTCTAAATAGTCCTTAATCGCCTTCTCTATTTGTTGGATAGTTTTGGGGCGGAAAAGCATGGGTTCTCGCAATCTCCAACTTTGAAGCCTCTGTGTTGGGGCGGGAGGGTGAGGTCCATCCAGACCGCAAAATGGTCTGACAGAGTTCGCGGCTCTATATCTATTGTTCGCACTGCCAACTGAACCTCCCTAGAGCCTAAAAGGCAATCCAGTTATGCGTATGATCAGTGTGCGTGCAAGTAAAATGTATAATCTCTTGTCTCGGGGTGGGACTCTCGCCAGAGGTCCCTCAACCCCAGTACCCGTAGCCATCGGGCTCCTCCTTCACTAAGTGCCCCTGACTATCCATGTCTCTGGGTCGAGCGATCAATGTTGTTATGAAATACTAAATTCAGGTCCCCCCTAGTAGTACCCAGCCATCTCGTGCTACCATTATCTCCTTTATTGTGTCTTGTAAAAACTGTTCCTGTCGTTCGTTTGGGGTATATATTGATCCCACCAGGAGAGAATGTGCGCCAAAGTGTATGCGATAATCTAAGAGGCGGCCCTTGATCTCTGCCACTTTTACTCCGATCTTCCCCTGAAAGGATCGTGAAAACAGTATTGCCACCCCGCAGATTTCTGTGCTAAGGAAGTGAAGAATTGTTGTGGGAAGGCCCTACATTTAAGTCTATGCCAATCTCTGCGCAATAGGTGTGTCTCTTGCAGAAAGCATATGTCTGCTTGTGTGTTTTCCAAGTATGAGAGAATCGCCCTCCTCTTTACTGGAATATTTAGCCCCTTAACATTGAGGGTCACTACCCCTAGAGTCTGAAAGTCCATCATCCTTCAGGATTCTTTGGGGGAGTTGTGTGAGTTGCTGTGTATGCCCCCCATCTATGACCATAATCCAGGGGGGTGTATCATAGTCTAGAAGCAAATACATAGATAGAATAGCTAACAGGCACCCACAAACAAACCCCAAAACTAACCCCATAGTTAACAAAAGTCTCTGAAACTGGAACAGCCGTGGACTCGCCATCCTTGTGTCATCAAAGAGTCTATAAGGTGGGGTGATGTGGCAGGTCTTGTTGTCCCCCGCTCCGCCCCGGGCCCCCTCCCACCGCCATCTCTTTATAGTCGCTATGTCACTTCAAGCTGGATCATTGCTGCAGCTGTTTGCTGACAACTTGGCCAGGAGAGCTTTCCTTTCAGTCGCCATTGTTTCAGGGTCTTTCCTCCATCTCTCTCTGCTCCCTCTTCTCTGTGCATTGAAGGGAGTCTTTAGTCGGGAGTCCTCTTGGAGCTCGATCTGCAGCAGCTCAACCGCTTCGGACAGGGAACAGAGCTTCTGAAGTTGACCCTGCCATCTAAATATCAAGCGAAATGGGTGACCCCATGAGTAAGTCACTTTCTGGTCCCGCAGGAAGCTAGTGATAGGCCGGAACTCCTGTCGTTTCAAGAGCATAAAGGCTGCTAGGTCCTGATATAAATGAAGGGTGTGGCCTTTGTATTGGATGGCGGACAGTTCCCGGGCCTTTTTCAAGATTGACTCTTTAAGTTGGAAGTTGTGCACAGATGTCAAAATGTCCAGAGCACGCACTCCACCGGTGCTCCAGTTGCCCACTCTGTGGGTCCTATCTAGTCATATTGGTTCTGCAGTAGAATCGCCAAGGATTTGTGTGAATAGTTGTATTACGTATGCCTCGATATTGTCTCCTTCTGCGTTCCTGGGGGCTCCCCTAATGCGAATGTTGCTCCTGCTGGAACGATTCTCCAGATCCTCTGCATGGGCCTGGAGCTCTTGTTGTTGCTTCGACAGACGTATGATTTCCTGCTGTAATTGGACAATTTCCTCGTCGCGTGAGGAGCCTTGTTCCTCGAGGGTGTCAACTCGTTGCCTAACATCTGTCCCCTCTTTTCACACCGCTTGTAATTCACTTGCTAGGTCACGTTTAATTACAACTAGGTCTTCCCTCAAACTTGAGAATAGGGACTCCAGATAAGACCGTGTGACCGGTGCTTCCGAGTCTTCCAGCTATGGGGAGGGGGGCTCTGCTTTGTCCTCCTTTATTCTCGTTATCCTGGGCCCTTCCCATTTTAGCAAACATATCTTTAATTGAGCCCCCTTTCTTCATCCTGCCTGTCGCCATTGCGCAGTGTTCTGAGCGTTGTCTTCCTGACTCTTGTGGTGGTGGCCGGTGATCAGTCCTTTAAGCGGGAGCACCCACCATTGGAGGCCCCTACTGCGAGTTTCTGACAGGCACCCATGCTTGCCCCTCTCGCGGCCACTGGGCGATCGATCTGGGAAGGCGATGTGCCGGATCCCCCGTTTCTTTGTAGGGGATCCTGGGGTGTCTCAGTGGGTTGTGATGCTTCACTATATGGTCCTCACCTATCCAGCAAGCTGCGCGTAGACCTTGCAGCTATGTCAGGGGCAGATCTTCCTGTTGGCTCGTTGCTGGCACGCGGTTTGGGATCTGCGTCCAGTGGCTTTGCTGAGGTCTTTCTGCCATCTGCACCACCCGCTATGTCCGCTGGCTCAGTCCGTGACCCGGGGCCCCGGGTCCGTCACTCCTGCAGGTGCGGGCCAGCCTCGGCTTTATGGGTAGGCCCGGGCCTGGCTCAAGAGAACTCAGTGTATGTCTCTGTGCTGGGTCGGGGTAAACGGCCTACATGAGCTCACGCGGGCCTCCTTTTCGGGCTGCAGGTATAAATGACACAGATCGCAGAGGCCTATCTTCACTTGAGGACTATCTTTGCCTGAGGCCCAGCATCGTCTCCGGGGCCCCATCCACCAGCGTCTAGTCCCTCTGATCTCGGTTCTTACTCCGCCTGGCTCCAACGTGCAGGCCCCCAGGCCGATCTGGACCCACCGCCAGGCCCCCCGGGCCCCGATGTGTCCGCAGGGGCCCTGTCTCGGGACCCCTCCGGGAGCCCCGATGGTGACAACTCGAGTCCGACTCACCGCAGGCTCCCAGCGCGACTCCTGGGAGTCCCCCGCAGTTGCGATCCACGCGGCCAACCTCATCTGCTTCTGCCTCGGCGGGTGTGTTAGCCCGGGGGCTTTGGTCCCAGCTCGGCATCGCCTCTGCTTCACGGCGAGGGTCCCCGTATGGAGCCAGGCCCAGCGATCGAGGTCTCCCCCTGCTCCTCCGGACGCCACAGAGCATTCAGCATCAGGCCCGGCTGCGCCACTCCCGCCGCTCTGGCCGATTTTGTTCGCCTCTCTTCAGTTGTGGCGTGCCCCTTTCCTCTGCAGCGTGGCCCTGGATGCCGGCCGGGTTTTCCCAACTTCAGATCCGGTCGAGGCTGAAGCTGAACAAGGACGGGAGGAGGCCCCCAGCTCAGTTGAGACAGAGCGGAGGAGAGATGCGACTCACTCCGTCGCCGTCTTGGCCATGCCCCCCATATTAGATTTTTTAGAAAAAGCTATATTACAAATGTATTTTAAATAACATAATTTTCTTTCCTCCACTGGTTAAACAGTTAATTGTCTAGAAATAGGAGACACATTTAAAAAAAATATAGACAGTTAATTAAAATATTTCTAACATACGTTTTTTCAAATTTTTGTTGACAATTGAAGTAAAACCTCAACAGCAATTTGTAAGCCACCTTGATAATGTCATACATTCCCATCATAAAAGAACGTAACATAACATGTGTATTTGTAAAGCACATGTTCACCCAGAAAGGGTATCTTGGCGCTGAATAACAGATATTTATTGTTACCCAACTCAATGGTACTCATTTTATCGACCTCAGAAGGATGAAAGGCTGAGTGGACCTGCCAGGATTTGAACCTGTGACCATGAGGTCGAACACAGGTCCCTGCAGTGGATGCGTTAGTCCACTGAGCCACCAGACCCATCAACAAATACCAGCTGGAAAACTAATCATCAATTTTAAAAGAAAATTGTAATAATTTAAATTCCTAACTAAGTTCAGATTTCTCTCTATAAAAGCTAACAAAACATAAATAAATAACTTTTTACCACTGACAGCATTAAATATTTAAATTTTAAACCTTTTTAAGGGAAACGACAATTCAGGACCAAGGATAGATATAGCAAATAATACCAAATCATTATTTTGAAGCCTGATTTTTTTCTTTCCCTTTAGAAAAACAATCTAGATGAATACTTAAACCACCTTTGAACAATGACCCCAATAAGTAAAAAGGTATAGAAAAGAATGTTTAAATAATTATCAAGAAGTGAAATACACAATAACACCACAAACAAATAAACCACACTAATAATTAATTTTTTCAACAGCATTAACAGTTTTTTTAAATCCTCAAAACAGGTTCAAAAAGCAATGGAAGAAATCACACACAATAAAAATAAACATAATTTGTAAACAAATAATTCTTAATTTTTTTGATTTATTTTCATATACAAAAAATAGAAAACATGCAGCAAGCATGTCATGTCCTATGCAAACTGGTAACATATTGCTTAAACATGCGGCATATATTTACTGGAATGATGCAAGAAGAGACGGTCTGAGCGCAGAGTTTATTGGAGGTGTGTGGACTACTTCTCAACTCATTGCAGAGGCAGGGATATTACTCTTGGTGTGATTTAGCTGAAAAAAACAACTGAGGATAACCACTCTGCCTCTGCAGTAGACTTGGAAGTATGTCAAAATGTCCAGCACTTCAAAACACTGGGTGCAACCTCCAATGAACCCTGTGGCTCAGTATTATGGAAGGTAGCACAAAACATCCCCATGCATGTTGCTAGTGAAATGCATACAATTCCTAATATAAGAAGAATGGTTCAAAGCAAAAAAAAGGACGAATAGTGTCCAAATAACATAAGCTAAAACATTTAGTGAAATTAACATACACCCTGAACTAACAGAATATTTTAACTATGAACAGTTTCTCCTTTACAATACCAAATTCCCTCCGAAAAAAACAAACATGTGTCAGTCCGCTTAACACAGTTACTTTAGAAGATAATGAAAGTTGGATGATTAATGGTATGTTTAAAGTAATGCCCCAACCATTTTCACAGATTTACACCATTCACACTAACGTTAATGACACAATTTTACAATTAGGATATGCTTTGCTACCAGACAGAAATTCTTCTACATATACTGAATTTTTATCAGCAATAAAATCAAAAACCATGAAGAAAAGTCTTGGGGAAATTATAATTGACTCAGAATTTTCAATGATTGATACTGTTAAAAATGTTTTACTAATATTCAAATTCAAGGATGTTGTTTTTCATTTTTCCCAGGCTTATTAGGAACACTTTTTCTAAAATCCTTATCAGAAGAATATATGCCTAATAGCAAACTACAATTTGAATTATGAAAATGAATAGTGTTATGGTTTGTATCTTCTGAAGTTGTAGATGAGTACTGCACATCAATTAAACAATCAGACTATTTTTCACAAAATGAAGGAAAAGTGGCTCCATTCTTAAATTATTTTGAAAAAAGCTGGGCAGCCATCTGAATAGGTAGGGTTGCAGAAGAAAACCACATTTTCCCATTCAGTGGTGAAAGTGTTACTCAACCTGCTTAAAGGAAGGTGCAAAGACTATAAATGCCACTGAGGAGTTGCATAACTCTTTCAGTAGTGCAATTAAAAAACAAATCATCCTAGCTTTTATTATTCCAGTTTCCAGGAAAGAGACAGCCACAATCTCTGACAGGTAGTCTGCAACCTAGAGTAGGTAAAAAAGTGTTCAATTATTGGTCAAAATTCAACAATTTTCAATATTAGCGGTTGCAGACTCCCTGGAAAGTATTGCATATATTTTCCATTCCTAATGATTCTAATAACATATATTAAGCACAGCCTTTAAAAAGCATTACTCTCCTGTTTTGACAAATAATAATTACATAATTGGCAATATTTGTTAAATGTTTTTATATTCTAAATTATTTTATCTTAAGATGTTTTCTTTCTTCCAATTTTGGTGATAGCTCATATGTCTTAGTAGAAATACAAAACGGGGTTTGATCCAGTTCAGTAATAGGGGGCTGGGGTCCCAATACAAATCTCAATCACAAAATACCCCAGACAACAATAAATCAATCCTAGTTGGTTAATATACCTCAAATTTACTCTAGATACATGCATCTTATTACTTACAATGAAATTCCAAATGCTTTCACACCCCATTCTCCCCATTGCAGTTTTCTGTTCTCTATTTTTGAGTAGTCTATAAAAATGAGAAACCACATATAGTGCGTGATATCCCATATTGTAATATTTTGAAAAGGACATACAGTACAGAAAGACCACAAAAAAAACTTTTTACACAAACAGTGCAAAATACTTAAAACACAAGAACATTAGATTCATTTCAAAGTATCACAAAGACCGCTACATTCAAAAGTGTCTAACATGAGCATCATATGAACAATAATTAGAAAAACATAAAAATGTGTCCAACAGACAAAAGTTCTTTATATCAATTCATCAAATCTCTTATAACATTCATTAGGAGAATTGCAGTGACCCATGGGGGAGGGGTGACTAATTGGCAGCCTTATTGTGTCTTTAGATTTATCACCCTTTCGCCCACTTGTTGATGCCGACCCATTTCGACCTTCCTATTCAGATGGAGGTGACGGAGTGGGGCTTTCTATATATCAATCTTCGAGTGTAGTCATTAAATAAACCCGCCACTGGTTGTAAGGACCTTTGGCCACTTACACTGAGAAATAAAAAGGAGCAAATATCTACATGAATTTAATGACATGTTAAATCAAGAATGGCTTTTAGTGCAGTCAATAAAGAGAATTTGTGTGAGTTAAAAGGATTTTATTTTTAGTTCTTTTAATATTTAATCATTTAATCAGTAAGAATTAGTCTCTTAAGCATCTGCATTAAAATGAACATAATACAATAAGTGATATTTGAATCTAAGTTAAAATATTATATTAGTCAAGAATATAGTAAAAACTGTAATAATACAGCAAGTGTGTTCCATAAAGGAAGTTACCTAATCTAGATATATTGGAATAAAGTAAAAATGAGAAACTCAATAAAGAGTTCTGATGAGAGAATATAAGAATAAAGCCTTTGCATGTCAAGCTGGAAAGTTTTCTCAGCCATAAATCAGCAGACATCAGAGAAATAGGCTAAGCAACCTCTCATAAAGAGAGATATAAGAAACCCAGAGATGAGTCCCCGACCAGAAGCTCAAAGGAAAAAGCCCCTCTGAGTGGAAAGCTCAAAAGAAAGTCCTCCTGTGAGGAAAGCTCAAGGAAAAAGGCCTGCCTTGCTATAGGAACACACACTAATATAAACATACCATATTCTAAGTGGCAACATATTTTCTTTCATCTCCGGCATCCTCCAATAGGTTTTCAGTAAACTCCTGGGAATAAGCAAACTCCGGGTTTTCTCATGGTTGTACAGTTGTCCATAGATGTTAGACCTTGAAAAGATACACTGTTCACATTCTGCGGTCCAGACTGTTCTCCTCATGAATCTTCCTTCCTGTTGCCTCCTCTCCTCCCAGTGAGAATATCATCATCAGTTGTCTAATGCAAAACAAATGCCTATTTACTAACTAGCAGAAGGCTTTTGGGAAGTTATGACAAGAGAAGAAAACATCTTGTGGAAAATAATGATTCAACATGAAAAATAGGTCTTTGAATGTTAATGCATTATTTTCAGTCAACATGACATCGACAGTTAGGCTAACTTAAATCAGAACTTATTTGCTTCACTTGCAGGCTTATCATTAGGTATGATTACCTACTACAAAAGTTTGTGTTTAATATATGTGCTATTTAAGCATAGGCTTTTGCAAATTTTTATTGAAAAGCATTTTTGTTTGCAAATAAAATTTGCTCTTGCAAAGGTCTTCCTTTCTTCAGGGCTGGAAAATTTGATATGGGACACTGTTATGAACAGGGGAACGAAAAAAGCATTACCATCATGCTTCTATGTTAATATTATAAGGCTTTTGGAAAACACCTTACAGCATACCTCATTTCCTTCCTCATAAAGGACCATCAGTGGGTGTATGAGTGACATCTCAGAATGGTATTCAGGGCCTTGCACCTATCAAATTCAAGGACAGACTCCTCAGTACTGCATAGCTTAAATTACATTAAAAGATATATGTTTCTTGACTTCTAACAACGTTACCATTCATCATCAGTGCAGTTGTCATCTTAATTATTTGTTCCTGGGGTCTTTTTAATCTAACGTCTTGAGGGCTGTGAGGTGAATACATATCCAGGTAAGTTTTACTGCAGGTGTGGAAGCATTATGCAAAGCATTTGAATCCATTCGAGGCTTACTGGCTCTGTTGGGTCCGCTTGTTTTCCTCTCTTGTGTCTACTTTTTCTTCCTCAAGCGTAGGAAGGTAGTTCACACGTATTGATCAGTAAGGCTCAGTCGTACTACAGCACTCTTAGGGATGCCACCCAGTTCTGGTTTCTTTGCTGCCTGTGTGTTATCTCTTTGATAATTCTGGCCTCATCACCGCAAAGTGTAATGTGACCTGGAGAGTTATGGGAAATGTAGTTTAGCTCATTATTCCTGCTATGTTGCGATTAATGCCACCTGGTTCTGAGCCTCGTTGATGGGTTTTGAAATGTTTTCGCCTTGTATACTTCCTGCCTCTTCACTGTCAGGTGTCACATGACTACAGGGGTCATGGGGGATGTAGTTCAACCCACTAAGGCATGCCATGTGAATAGTCTACAAAATTTGATAAAGTGAACGATTAGTGTTAAGCAATCACTGAGATATCGAAAAACTCATGACTTCCTGTTTACAGAGTATTGTAGTTCACCATTACTAGTTTATCATAACATCTTCTAAATTATTGGATGAATCATCATTTTGAATCAAAATACTCATTGGAAAAAGTCTTTAGTTACTCTGACTTGACAAGCTGCAATGTATTTGAAAATCTTTTAAAATACTATTGTCACCATTGTGTAGACCACTGCAAGTGTTATCTTCTTCTGAATAAATATAAGCAAATAAACAGAATTGTTCTTACACAAATATGTTGCAAATTTCCGATATATGATTCAAACCATTTCTTGTGTTCCATAGACGAAGAATCAAATATGCCTCTTGTCTTAACAATGAGTTTTACACTTTCTGATCTCTGACATGCCGAAAAACAGTCCATTTTATATAATATTTGTATGATTCATTTCAACAAAATGATGTACCATAGGTACCTATAATGTTCTACACTAAATTCTTGATTTATGTTGTGTAATCCCTTTTCCGATGTCCTGATGAGTTTTTCCATTGTATACTTTGTTGCAAGAGCAAATTGTACAGTATATCACATTCTTCGTTTTACAGTTTGTAAATTCAGTATGTCTAATTAATTCATTGTTGTATTTGAATTCAATACCTTCAATGGTACTAGCACATGTGGAGCAGTATTCACAACTGTAGAGCCCTTGCACCAGAGGGAGATGCAAAAGTATTCTTAATTCTTTCATTCCTGCCTTCCTTCTAGTGTTGGAAAAAACCAAGTTGTCTTTAATATTGTTCTTGTACTTAAGAGCAAACAATGGTGGTTCATGAGTCTGGGAAAAAGTGTTTCAGTTCCTTTTAATCATCTTTTTCTATTGCATTTCTAATTCCATTGAAGGTGGTGACACAGACCAAACCATTCATTTCCTTTTTATTTTTCAATTCCAAAAGGTTTTCCCTTGGTGTATACCAGGCACATATCATTGCTCACTTCAAAAGCTTCTTGGGATACTGTCTTTCACAGAGTTTCTCAGTAAAAGTATTCACATATCTAAAATAGCCTTCTTATAGCAATTCCTTCTGATTCATAGGAACTGACTATAAGGCAAATTGTCTTTCAAGTCTTGCTGATGGAAACTTGACTAGTGTAAGAAAGTTTTCTGATTAGTTTCTTGAATATAGAGGGTGGTATATATCCATCCCTCTTTGTGTTTATGTGTCAGATCCAAGAAATCTATTTCTGTTGTACTGTAATTCATCGCTAACTGAATGCCTGTACTCGTAGAGTTCATCCAGTACAGGAAACAAGTTAATTCTTCCTTATGGCCTTTCCCTATCATGAGGATATCATTGATATATCATTTCAATAAGGTGATTTGATGTGCAAAGTGATTCTCTTTACAAATCCATTTTTCCAAGTATAACACCATGAACATGATTGCTATGTCAGGGGCAAAGAGGAGCCCATTGCTGTCCCCTTGACTTGGAAATAAAACTGCTGATAGAACTGAAACAAATTATTTCTCAAACATGTCTCAACCATTTTTAGGATGAATTCCTTTGAAACTGCATGTGGTCTTTCTTTCATTTCCAAAACATATTCCATGACTTCCATCGTGACTTCTTGAGGTATGTTTGTGTTTAAACTTACAATGTCGAGAATGACTCGTATATCCTCAACTACATTAAATTCAACATTCATCATGTTCCTCAAATTACTTGGAATGTGTATGATTAAAGGTTTTAAAAAGACATCAACATTTTTGGCCACAGGTTCAAGACAGAATCCACACCTGACACTATTGGGCGTCCTGGTGGATTTACTGGATTTTTGTGGATCTTAGGCAAGACGTATATTACCAGAGTTCTGGTATTTTTGTTGATCACAAATTCTTCTTCTTCGTTTGTCAACCACCCTCCATTGTTAACATACTCCATCAATTCTGAAATTTCATTTTGAATTGATGGAGAGGGGTCCCAAGGGATTATGCAATAATGTTCCTTGTTCTGAAGTTGTTGCATGATCTCTTCTTCATATTTAGTACTATTCATAAGGGCAGTTGTAACCCCCCTTATCCGCCGGCTTTATTATGATATCCTCACTGTGTATTAACAGCTGGAGTGAATGATATTCTTCTTTGGGAAGTTTGTTCTTCACGTATGGAATTTTCTGTTCTAACTTGTCCAGTTCTCTCAGTACCGTCCTTTCAAAAGTCTGTAATTTAATGGGTATGTTCTGGGTTGATGGGAAGAAGCTAGATGATCATTTTAAAGTCAATGGGCTATATATTTAGGGAATGGCTTCAGTACAAAAAATATGTTCAATCTCATCTTCCAGAAGAATTGTAGCATTGCATTTCAACTTTTACATGATCGATGTGTCCAGTGGGTACAAAGGACATCTTTCTTCTCAAAAGGATCATTCCATATACATCCAGTGCCCTACATGACATGTTGTAAATAGGTATCAGTTCTGGTTCCCCCATCTGTAGGTCTGTCTCCGTGTGGTGATCTTTCCCATTCCTTGGAGTTCTGCTATTACTTCCCTCTTCCTCAGCCTCTCCCCTGGCCTCTTCCTAAGAAATGGGTGGCTTGTTGTCCTGTAAAGTTGCTAATAGTAGGTTCAGAGTAACTTATACTGTCTGAATATGATAAGGTATCCGAAAAGTTGCTAAATCAGTGTCTACTTCACCCCTGCTACTGGGACGATAATTGTGTGTTCTATGTTTGCTTACAATCATCCTTATTCAGATAGGGATAAAACCTTTCTTTAGAAAAATTGGCAATGTTTATTTGCATTTTCTTTTGCTTGATATTTTCAGTGTTGAGTTTGAGCACTAATAATTCTTTAGCAATCTTGCTTAGGAGGGACTTTGCGTCCTTGACTGCATTTATTTTTTAGAAAAGTCTTCTCAAGTTCTTTAATCAATTCTAATTCCTTCTTGCTCAACCATTCTGCTGTTTTAATGGACAAGAACATCCAGTGTCTAGCGCATTTAGTGCCAATGTAACTGAAATAGCTACGGTACTCAGCATCATCCGTAAAGATAACTGGCACATTCCTCACTTCTTAACAATGTTGTTAAGACATCTCTATGAAATTCTGACAGCACGCAAGTATTCAAGGAGCACTTCCCATGGAGTTTGGTTCTGATTAGTTTTTTCCTTAAGTGTGTGAGTTTTTCTGTTTCTGACTTTTGTGCTGTCTTCTAGATGAACTCCTCTGTATTTAAAGACGTAGGTCTTTTCATAGTTATTCTTTTGTAAAGATGTGGGATTAGGTTCTGTCATACTCAAGGTGCATATTTCTGAACGGGGCCCCGATGAGCATATAGAGTTTGAGTTTATTCTCGTTTAGCTCTTCTTTCAGAAGGGATAAAAAATTACATCTCAATGTCTCGAAACACCCTTGTGAGCTACAGCACCCACTCAAGTAGAAATACAACATGGGGTTTGATCCAGTTCAGGAATAGGGTGCTGGGATCCCATTTCAAATATCAGTCACAAAATAACCCAACAACCATAAATCAATCGTAGTTAGTTCATAGACCTCATATTTACTCTGGGTATATGCATCTAATTACCTACAATGAACTTCCAAATGCTTTCACAACCCATTCTACCCATTGCGGGTTTCCGTTCCCTATCTTTGAGTAGTCAATGAAACAATGAGAAATCATATATAGTGCATGATATGCCCTTATTGTAATATTTTGAAAATCACATATGGTACAAACGAACCCCACAAAATATGATTATTAATTATTATTATCAACCACTGTAAAAAAGGTAAAATAACTCACATCCCTCTTCACCCATATAATTAAGAAACATATAATTTACTAGAAGAATGTTATTTTTATTTATTCTGTTTTAAAATTATTTTCAAAAGTTAATTGCATTGAATATTTAAAATGCATTAATTATTATTATGTAGTATTATGTTTTAAAATTGGTACTTGAATAATATTAAACTCTCCACCCTAAGTCCATATAACCCTGGCATCCTTCTCCTAATGTTCAAATACTTATATTTTACCAATTAAAAATAATTAATTAAATATCATTTATAAATCTGAAAACAAGCATTAAAATGAATACCTAGGAATTAATACACTCCTCACCCTAATCACCTATCCACCTAGATTCACAATACTAAAATGTATATTACATGGCTTTAAAAATACTAGTGCCACTTATATTTTAAGGTATTTTATATACTATATCTATACTTAAGATGTAATACTACAAATGTAAAACTTGAATTTCTAATTAAGACTTACAAATAATATTTAACATCATAAAAATTAATACTTGAGTATTAAACACTCACCATCCATATTCCAAATATTTTAAAATTAAAATACCTAATTACTAATATAGTATTTTCAAAAATTCATTGTAAAACCAACACTTATTCCTATAATTTGGGGGTAAACCTCCACAACCCCTCTTTTTCATTAACATTGTTTTATTCCTACTTGTCAATTTATGTTGGGGGTATTCCCCCAACTCCCTACTTTATTTTCATATGACTTTCTAATACTACCCTCACCAGTACCCCCTTTTAAATATAATTAAATGTTTCTAATTACTCATAACATTTTGGGTATAACCCACCTCAGAACACCCCATTTATTATTACATAAACCTTTCTCCTACAATTTTGGGAGGTGAACCCTGTACTCCATGTTATAATTTTGAATTGAGTATATACTAAAAATCAACATTTACCCCATACTTACCAATACTTACTAGTACTTGCCATGTGTGGTAAAGGCATGCAGAGAAGATTCAAGCATAGTGAAGGCAACTGTGTTAAATGCTGTGTGGTAAAGACAATGTGGGTAAAGACTGTGTGGTAAAGGCTGTTCCACCTCAGTAAACAAATGTTCATTGAGTATCTTTAAAGTATCCTGGCTTTCTTTTTAGTAGCTTGGCTGACCTCAATACTGAAGTTTGGAAGAGATGATTTGGGGGGTAGAAGGTCATAAAAATTAAAAATGCTGCTAGTTAAAAAGCATATCCATACTAAGGGGCACATGCATCATTGGAAATTGCGCTCGCAAAGGGGCAGATTCTGCGAATCTGCCCCTTTATGATCCATATTTTGCATTTGGGATGCATCATCCCAAATACAAAAATCGCAATTTGCGACTACATTTAAGGAATCGCAAATTGCGATGCCTTAAATGCAATGCAAGATTGCATTCAAAATAGCATTTTGCTAATTTGGACCGCTAAATACAGATTATTTCAACCTGTTGGTATTTAGCGCAAACTTTGAAAAAAGCACTTAAGTGCATTTTTCAAAGTTTCAGGTTACACACACACATGCCCTTGGGGCATGTGTGTGCGCAACATGGGTGCACATCACAATTTCAGGGGTGCAACAGGGTGTCCTTTTGATACCCTTGCACCCTTGAAATACATGCGCAATTTGCGAGTACCTATTGGTACTCGCAAATTGCGCATGTACTTTCCCATTCATTTCTATGGGCCTGTAGGCCCATAGGAATGAATGGGAAGCCATTCCTTAATTGCGACTCGCAATTTGCGAGTCGTAATTAAGGAATGTTTAGGAATCGTTAGTTTTATAGCGATTCCTACATGCATAGGCTTTTGCGATTCCTTAATTGCGATTCCTTAATAATCGCAATTAAGGAATCGCAAAAGCCTTCCTTGATGCATGTGCCAGTAAATGTTTTTTGTTTTTTAAACACTGAAGCAGAATGCAAGGTCTTTAGACTGTGATGACAGTGCCCTCACAAAAATGAGTATTGCCACTGTTGGGCTTGGTCCTCTCAGCTGGGTCATCCCCAAACTTTTTCGCCTTACCCTCCTGAGTTTTGAGCCAGTTAGTGGTGGCTCTTAGAACTCTGTGCACTTTACCACTGCTAACTAGTGATATGTGCTCTCCCTTAAACATGATGACATTGGCTTCCACCAAATTGGTACCTTTAATTCATCTGGAAGTCCCTAGTAAAGTGGTACTACATGCACCCAGGGCCTGTAAAATTACATGGTACTAGTGGGCCGGCAGCACTGATTGTGCCACCCACTTAAGTTGCCCCTTTAAACATGTCTCAGTCCTGCCATTGCAGCCTGTGTGTGTAGTTTCTATTTCAACCAAGCAAAACAAACCTTTTGCCAGGCCTAAAACTTCTTTTTTAATACATATAAGTCACCCCTAGGGTAGGCCCTAAACAGCCAATAGGGCAGCGTGCATTGTATGTAAAAAGTTGGACATGGGTGTTTAACTTTTATATGTCCTGGTAGTGAAATCTCTTAAATTCATTTTTCACTACTGCAAGGCCTGCCTCTCCCACAGAATAACATTGGGTTACTTTATTACATTTAATAAATGATAACTTTGAATTGGGAGCACGTATGAAAGTCGAGTTTGGTCTCTAAAGAATTGTAATTTAAAACCCTCTTTAACGGTAAAGTTGTATTTTTAAGTCATAATTCTGAAAATGCTACTTTTAGAAAGTTAGCATTTTCTTGTTCCAACCTTTTGGTGCCTGCAGCCTGTATCCTGGGTCACATCACTAGGTGTAGCTGGCAGTTGGTCTTTGTGTATTGCTCCCAGAAAATAATACAAAGGGGAGATAGGTGTGTCAGGATGAACCATCTCTGTCAAGATGAGAGGGAGGAGCTGTCACCTACCATACTTGTACATCACAAAGACTCTGCCATCACAATTCCGTTGCGCGCGCTGCATCACATTTGGCGATGCAGCGCGCGCAACGAAATTCGTTTTATTTGTTTATATGTTTACTTACCTCTATTCGGCCTTATTCCGTAGTTTACTATCCCCCACCCACCCCCTCCCCCGCCCCACGTCACCGCCTGGCAGCACTCCCACCACGGGCCGCTACTGGCCGAATCCGAATCCCGTTCAGAGCCTTTCCGGACGGCATCGTAATCGGCCCCTAAGTGTTTGATTTCTACAAAATCTTTAAAATTGAATATCTCCAATTCTACAAATTGGATTTTTCTCATTTTGGTGTCAAATAATTTGTCAAAATTCTAAATTGGTGTGGGATTGTTCTTGTATTTATTTTTCACTTTGTAGCTGTTTATGTGCTGTTTATGTGCTGCATAACTACTTTGCACAATGCCTTTAAGTTAAGCCTGCCGGCTTTTATGGCACGTTACCAGAGGGTAGAGCACAGGTTAATTTGGGGTTTGCTTGTGTTTCACCCTGACCGGAATTGCGGTTGCTGCTTGAGTAGGGTTTCACCCCCCTCAACCAGTAACTCAATTTTCTACAGGGGCACGCAGCCAGGAAAAATCACTGGGCATTGTGGCCTCGTACTGAAAAGGAAACATTAAAGTAGAATATTAATTGATCCATCTACTGATGTGTGGGATCATTTGGCGAATCTGAAAATTCAACTAAAAGATCCACCCTTTAACAACCGCCTTACTCTCCCCATATTCATACCACCCTATACTGTTTGCAAGTACCTACACTTCGGTTTACCATCTTACGGTATGCACAGCAAACTGTCTACACCTGACCTCCACTGCAGGACTAAAAATACCTTAGCCACAGTCCAAAGCTATTGTACAAATAGGTGCAAAAAGGGAAAAAGGCACACACTAACGTCTGCTTGCAATGGGTGAAAATGCATTACATGATAGCTCTAGTGTCCATTTACCAGGCATTTTTCTGAAAGGGTAAATAAAACACGGTTGCATATTTTAGTTGTTTTTAATAATGCAGCATTATAGCAAATTTAAGACATTGTTAAATTTCCAATCCAAGATTTGAAAAACTTCGGCAAAATAAATTATTGTTCTTTTAAAAATAGGGAAAAAAGAAGCATGTATTATTAACGTTTTTTATAGACAAAAACAGTGTGCTATGAAATGTGGTCCCCAATTTTTTATTAGACCCTCGGGATCTATCGCTTTCGTCTCTGCAGCAGTTATAATACAGAATGTCTTTTTTCTTCACCTCGTCGCTGTTGAACAGTTGTCACTTCATTGTATCTGTATTATAACTCTTTCTTTGGGCTTCGGGGTACCTCACTGAATTGAAGAGAAAAACTCTGTGCCTTTGTGCACTACCTATCTTTGTCTCTTTCTCTTCGCTTTTGTTTCTTCAACAAATTCACTAATCTTGTATTTAGAAAAAAGTCTGGACTGCATCCACCGGCACGAGAGCTATTATAATCTCATAATTTACAGAGCACGACAGAATTATGTGAGTGCTATAATGGTGTGCTCCTTTCCTCCCCGAGCTGTAAAATGTAATTAACAATTCAAAAAGGCAGCACATTTTACCCAAGGAGAGGCATACTTCCTTTCTATTCGTAAAAAAGAGATTACGAGTGATGCAGTAAGACTCACTGAGGTCGAGGTGTTCAGTTCGGTTGGCCACAAATAGCTGAACTGCAAGATGCAGGACAAAACATTTTGTGAAGAAGAAAGGACAAGAGTTTTGACCGCTGAACAACGAGCATCCAGCCCAGTTCGCCCGTTTATCATCATAATCTATCAGTTAAACTCTGAAAGTTATAGGGTATTGTGGAATTACTTTACCAGGTCACTAGCGATCTCCTCATTCTGTCAATGATTTTTTTTATTGTCTAAATTTTTGAAAATTTGATTTGAAGCACACATTGTTCTAGTCGTGCAATAAGACTGGTATCTTGTGAATCACTCTTCTGCTGAGGATTGTTTACTTTAGTACATGTTGATACGCTTTTAGATAACTTGCAATGTATATTTGCTGGGCACATAGCAATTTCTGTTTTTATAAATATGTATGTTGTTTCAAATATTTGCTTTTAATATCTAATGTTTCATGGGCTTCTGCTCGAAATAAACTATTTGGACTGACTGGCAGTACTTTTCAGTTATAAATATGGCACTGTGTCTACCAGCCACTGGGAGCTAGATGTCTGTTGTGTGTAGAATCCCTGTAGACATGGTGCCATGTTTACAACAGAAAAGTTCACCCTTTTGCTTAAATAGGAGAAATTGGTGTAATTGAAAGTGGAGAAAAACATTGACTCAATGTTTCATATAACTATTTTTATGCACTTAAAATGTCTCCCATTTAAAGAAATGACAGGTTTTTTTTCCAGTTATATATATGGGGTGTCTACTGACCAATGGGAGCAAGAGGCCAGCTGTTTGTAAATTCAGCTCTTTGAAATGGGATAAAATTAAAATAAAGAGTTAACTTTATTATTAAGTTAACTCTTCATTTTAATTGTATCCCTTTAAAAGCATTCAGAAACATAATGATGTTCTCCTGCTCTAATATTGAGCTGACAAGGACTTTTATTTAAGATTTATATACTTCAGTGCTTTAGTTCTTCACCTCTGTTCCCTGGGTATAAATCTGACTCCAGCATGTCTCATTATCAGGCACTGTTAGCCTGAAGATAATAGTGTAAAATAAACACAGACTTCCCTTAACTTTAAAAAGAAAATGTGATCCTGTGCTGATTGAAAAATGAACTCAAGGCTGTAAGCTACTCTGAAGGTATCTGTGAGCTACTGGTAGCTCGTGATCCACTGGATGGAAACACCTGATCTAAACACACGGTTCACATTACTCATCTATAACAGCAACAAAAACAAGCATTGGCAAAGCCAATAGGTCTGGCTTTGGCTGCCAACATTCTGAATGCTTGTTTTGTTTTGTCATCATTTTTGAAAAATTTATTATTGAGGGTTTGCTGAACTCTCACCAATATAAAAAATAAACATTAGCTACAAGCAAAAGTGTTTTTAGCCTCAAAAGGACACTTTTGCACTGCAGTCCCTGGTACTGAATAGAACCACTCTGTATTGTTGTGCTGTATGAGAAGAAGCAGAATGCCTTCATTCACTTCATGGCTCAAATGGGCTTAATCCTTTCCCCATGATGTATGCTGGAGTAGGCAGAAGGAAAATGACAATGACACAACAAACTAGCGGATGAACAGGGCTAGATGAAAGCATCCACATTTATACGTTTTTAAAATTCTTTTTTATTGATTTTCCATATAGACAATAAGAAAAACAGCATTTCACCATCACTTCCATTTTAAATACTTTGACAAGAGTAAAATTTCAACGAGAGCCCTGTGCGTTCCTTTGCATGTGTCTCGTTTTATATTTAAAAGCTTAGTAAAATTAAGAAATCTTGCTAATACCAGACTTAAGAAACAGTGTTAACTATTCACTATGTGGCTGGCCAACTTGTGCGCCAATGGTAGGGGTTGAGCATGCCCTGATCAAAGGTTGACCCATTTATCGGGCCAGGAGTCAGCAAACTAATTGCACTGTCTCTAGACACTGATAATAACTTATTAATGAGCTCAATGGCGCTTCTTCTTTCAAGTTTAGAAGGATAGAAGAAATGTAATCACCCAGCGATTTAAACCTGTTCTTTTCAGGTGAATAAACCATCAGTCAAATGAGCGATTTTTGCACACTATTTCAATGCAGCTCCTGGTTAAACTTAGCTATTGCTATGTTGTTATGTAATGCTATGCAGTGCTGGGTTAGGCTTTACTATGCTGTCATGAACTATGTTATGTAATGGTGTGTTGTGCTATGGTAAGTCATGCTGTTCCATGATGGGTTTTGATCTGTTGTGTTATGTTGCGTTGTGCAGTGATATGTTGTGTTATGCATCACTATTCTGTGGTATGTTATAGTGTGTCACGTTATTTTATGTCATGCTGTGCTATACTGTGTCATAATTTTAGGATATTTTATTGGGTTTATTTATTTGGGGATTTTGTAATATGCTACATGCCCCCTATGGTGGTTTAGAGCACGCTGGAGAAGCGAACGGTGGACAAGGACGAAAGTGCATCAGTCAGGTGTAGAGGTGGACACCTAGTCGATCATTTGCAGTAAAATGAGTGCCAAGTTGCCTCATTTCAGATTATTCCCTTAGAGATACCACAGTCCTAAAAAGGTAGAGTCTTGGATGCCTGGTGGAGGAGGCAAAGCCAATTTTAGGCATCGGACCAGTCAGGACTTAGGATCCACCTGAAGAGGGCTGCCATAGATCCAGAGTGAATTTACAAGTGCTTGGGAAAAAACAT
Organism: Calotriton arnoldi; assembly: GCA_963921515.1. Taxonomy (NCBI): domain Eukaryota; kingdom Metazoa; phylum Chordata; class Amphibia; order Caudata; family Salamandridae; genus Calotriton; species Calotriton arnoldi. The sequence goes on from CAWUFW010003629.1 coordinate 1,476,711, forward strand.
AAATGTGAGATATTCACTGTCCATTCCAAACAAAACAGGTAAGAAATTCCAAATGGAGGAACCTAATGAGTGGAAGGAATGGCCACCACCAGTCGCGGTCCGTGTAGGAGTGCCGGCCGGGCGTTGACGTGGGGCGGGGGCGGGGCTGGGTGGGGGGTAGCAAAGTACGGATTACGGACCTATACAGGTAAGTAAACATTTAAATCAATAAAACGAATTTCGTTGCGCGCACTGCATCGCCAAATGCGGTGCAGTGCGCGCAACGAAGTCGTTTAGTGATTTAAATGTTTACTTACCTGTATAGGTCCGTAATCCGTACTCTGCTACCCTCACCCTGCCCTCCCCGCCCCATCACTGCCCGGCACTCCTACACGGACCGCGACTGGCCACCACATCTTTTATATTTACATGGTTAGAGTGTGCAGAGACTTGCGTACAAGGCAAAGCATTTTGTAGGTCAAAAACGTTTTTACAGGCTGCCAGTTAAGTGATTTCAGGGCCAAAGTGATATTGTCATGATGTTCCTGGCCGAATAGTAGGCATACTGCAAAGTTTTGAACTCTCTAGGAATGAACAATAATACCCGATAGAAGAACACACCCAAATGATGTACATTAGCTACAAGCTTTATCGGCTGCCAAGTTGCATAAGCCAGAGTAGAGGGAAGGGAGATTGACTGGGCCCAAGAGAAGAATTGAGTTTCTTTGTGTGTTACATTGTGTTGTGTTAGGCTGTCTTATGTTATTGTGTATTGTGTCAGTCAGTCAGTAGTAACTTTATTCGAACATTATCAAGTAAGATCATAAAAGTGCATAAGACAACAATAAACTATGAGTTACTCCCACAGACAATGTACAATAGTAATTCATCATTCCTAAAAACGCTTATTAAAAAAAAGGTTACAAAGTTCATTCTGGATTTAAATATAAACGTGCACAGATGCCAAATTAAATATAGGCTAAAATATGATATATAATTAAAATTATATGAAGTTAAAACAGTAAGGGCCATATGTAGGTGGGCTAATACCGGTCGGTAACGGCCGAAAATCAGTAAATTTCCCGTTAACGACCGGTATTTAGCCCTTTGCGATGTAGGAGGCCGGATTTAAGAGTCGGTAATTTACCGATTCGTTATTTTAAGGAATCGGTAAATTACTGATTCCTTAAATCCTATGTAGGGAGCACTCAAGTGAGTGCATTTTTGGTTTAAGGATTCGTTATTCACCACCAACTACAAGTTGGTGGTAAATACCGAATACCTTTTAAAAAGCAATTTTGTGCTTTTTTAAAAGTGCCATGTGGCAGACATACAGGGCATGTATGTGCGCCACATGTGCACACATGCACGATTCAGGGGTGCAACAGGATGTCAATTTGACACCCTGCCACCCTTGAATATGCTCCCCCTATTACCGATTCGGTATTTACCGAATCGGTAATAGTGAATGGCTTCCCATTCATTCCTATTGGCCTCCAGGCCCATAGGAATGAATGGGAAGGTATTCCTTATTACCGATTCGGTAAATACCGAATCGGTAATAACTGAATATTACCGAATCGGTAAAATGTACTGAATGTTTACCTACATTCTATTTACCGTTTCTTAAATACCGAATCGGTAAAATTCGGTATTTAGGAATCGGTAAATAGAAATTACCTACATATGGCCCTAAGTACCAAAAACAGTTATAGTCCAAGAGACTTTCTTTTTTTCATTCAGGCCCATAAGAATGACGCTACCAAGAAGCAGACTAAATGGTGGGGGAGCGATTTTAGAAAAAACAGTGCAACCCTACATTGTTTAAAGTTATGCCTCCTTAAGATCGGTGTGATATACTCTTTCCTTTCCCTGTTGTAATATCCACAGAAAAATACTAGATGGAGATCAGTTTGAGCAGAATTCATGTCACAGGGATAGGTGGTCAGTTCTGAGTGACTAAACCTATATGCTGGGAACCCTAGCATCTGTGATATCCAATTCAAGCAGAACCGCAATAATATAAATTTGTGTTGCAGTATAGAGACCTCCTCTACATAAAAATATCCTCCTGTTAGAATAGATGGAAATGGTTGGTAGGCAAGGACTGACTTTTTCACATAGTTCTTCTCCCTACGTATATATTGAGCCTTCGGCATAAATATATCCACCAACCTTTGTCTTGGCATCAGCCTACAGGTCATTGGGACCTTAAATTGATCTTTCAGTCTCATCGCGGTTAGTTCTAATTCAACATAGTTTAGCCATCTAATCCTTTTGTAATTTTCTAGTCTCAGGCAGTCTCTTATTATGTTTTGAGTTAAAGGCACTGTGTCCTTCTGCCAATGGAAAGCCACAAAAGTATAGGGGCCTGTCTGATTGCATCCATAATATACGGTAGGCCCAGCTCCATATGTAATATATAGTTTGAAGTAGACTGCGGAAGAGAGACCAGGGATTTGAAAAATCTATTCTCTATTGTGTCATACTGCGCTAGTCAATGTTAATTTATGGTGTACTAGACTCCTCCTTCCGCTGACCCCCTATTGCTGCCCTCTTCCCCCAGTTCCACCCTACACCCCATTTGGCTACCTTGTAACTAAACGCTGAAACAACCTACCTATATTTCGCTGTTCGCACTTCAAAAGCAGAGATACTTTATGATCAGACACATTGCATAAGTATCAAGTTTCCTTAAGCCAGTGCTTAATCAATCTGTGTACTTATCCAATATGTTATGTCACACAACACAATTTGTTGCTTGTATTACCTTTGTTGTAAAACCCAATAAAAACATTTACATTTTTTTTTTTTTAATTTATGGTGATTTGTGTTATGCTGTGCCATGCTGAGGCATGCCTGGTTTTGTTATTGTGTTTTGTGTTATGTTGTGTCATGCTAAACTTAGTAATTTTAGGGTGTGTATGTTATGTCATGATGTGCTGCCCGTTGTGATGTTACAATGTGTTATGTTGTGTCATTTTGAGCTATATTTTTTATGGCGTGTTATATTATAGTGCGTTGTGTCACACATTGCAGTGCTGTGTTATGGTGTATTATGTTGTGTTGTGCTGTGCTATGCTACATTATATTACAGAATTTTGTGTCATACAGTGCTGTGATGTGTTGTGTTTTGTCATTCTGTGCTATGCTATTATATATTAGAACATGCCATGTTGTGTATGCTATCTTATTTTATGCAGTATTGCAATATTTTGTTTTGTGCAATGCCATGCTGATATCATATGGTTGTTGTGTTACGTTGTGTCATGACGTGCCATACTGTGCTTTTTCAAGATGTGTTATGTTGCATTGAGCTATGCTATGCAGTGTTATGTTATGGTGTGTTGTGTTATATTGTGCAATGCAATTCAATGCTGTGTTATGTTAGGGTATGTTGTGTTGTGTTGCTCTGTACTATGCTGTTTTGTGTTATGGTGAGTAATGTTATGTCATGTTGTACTATACTGTGTAATGTTAGGAAGTGCTGTATTGTGCAATGCCATGTTCTGTTATGTTATGGAGTGTTATGTTTTGTTGTACAACACTATGCTGCTATGCTATAGTCCGTTGTGTTATGTTGTTGCATTCTGTGCTGTGTTATGTTAGGATGTGTTATGTGGTGTGTCTCCAATACACACTTGGGGTGGGTGACAGCTACACTTTATGCATTCCCTCAGCACAGCCACAAACACAGGAAGTGTGGGCGTGACAGAGAACTCACCTGCGTTCATCTGCATTCAGATAGCCTTCCTCAGCAGAAAGGGGTAGAGGGAGCTGACACATCTGAACAGGCTGTGTCCTGTCCCCACACAAAGGACTGATTACCCCCACAGATAGCCTGGTAGACAGAGCTGTGTTAAAAGGGGACCTGGGCACTTCTAAGAGCTGCTTTGAAGTCACCACCACTTCAAAGGCACATTTGGGTATATGTACTGGGGCTCTGACTCTACCAAATCAGTACACTACTGGACCTGTGAAGAACTCTGCCTGGAGTAAAGACTGTGTGCTACAAGGATTGCCACTCGGCTTGACTACATGTTCCAAGGAACTGCTTCACTGCTGGGCTGAGCTGACCCTGCTGTCTGCTGATCTCTGCCTTGCTGTGGACAAGGACTGGACCCATCTTACTTGATTCCAGAGTCACTCCAAGGGACTGCTGGCTTGCCTCCTGTTTTCTGAAGTCTCAGGGTCATAAAAGACGTCTTACAATCCTGCTGGTGCTGCTGAACACTGCCATCTGTGAGTCCTACCCTTGCGTGAGGTGTTCGTCCAGTCCTGGGCCTTGGAAGTGGGTTCTTGCAGCTGTTCCTACATTAACGTCGACGCAGCAGTGACTTTGCAGCAATTGGAACCAATGCAACACCTTCACTGCCAATGCAGCGGCCGCCCGACGACATAGATTCTACAGCCGGCACAGCTCGATGACAACAGCCAGCACGGGTTGACAACTACGCAATGCCTGCATCATACAGTGGTTCATAAACGAAGCTTCCATGAAATCCACGGATGGGCGCTCACACTCGCCTCAATCCATGAGATCGACACAGTGACTCCTCGACTCCTCGCCTTAAGTCCTCGACCATGACTCTTTGCTTCATCCAAGGTACTTTGTCAGTGAAACCTGTCTGAATCCTGGAGACGGCCTGCCCTCCATCGTGGTCGGCTTGAACTTTGGATTTACCCAGGTCTAGTGCGACCTCAAGTAAACCTTTCAGCGCTATTGACTTCTAAGCACTATTTTTGGTTTATTCTTTAAAAATTCATAACTCCAGTTCTACTTATTGGATTTTTGTCAGTTTGGTCTTGATTTTCTCATAAAAATATTCTCAATTGTTCTAAACCTGTGTGGACTCTTTTTATGGTGTTGTCATTGTGTTACTGTGTGTGTGTGAGTTGCACAGATACTTTATGCATTACCTCTCTAGATAAGCCTGCCTGCTCTGTGCCAAGCTACCAGAGGGTGAGCACAGGTTATCTTTTCACGTGTATCTATCTTTCCCTGACTAGAGTGTTGGTTCCTGCTTGGACAGAGTGCATATCTCTGCTAATCAGAAACCCCAGTTCTAACAGAACTGATTGTCATAGGTATACAGTGGCATACTCTAAATGATTTTAAATTGCACAAATTCATATTTAGAGTTGGTTTCAAATGGAATATCTTTAAAAAGTAATGTGGCTATGCAAATCTAACGTTTTTACTTTTCTGTTTTTTAGGGCTGGTACAACAGTTGTTTTAGATAGCCTCAGCTCTTACTTCGTGGTGGTGGTCAAATCAGTAAGTTTACATCAGTTTTTAATGTTGCACTTGTACATTTTGAAGTGTAGACCATATTTCAATAATTACAGCCATTCCTCTAGACATCATTCCATCCATCCATCCACCCTCATACCCACATATCTACAAACTCCATTTACATCGTCCAACCACACTGACCCATCCGTAACTGTTCTTCTTTCCATCTGCCTGTGCTTTCATCCTTCTATTTTATTTGAATGCAATTGTATTTTTTGTAGACTGTGTCATATTGTTGACAAACATAAACAATAAAATATCTAGGGTTCCAATAGAGGACACAAAGAGATAGAAACAAAAATAAAATTCCTCTTTCCTGAAGTGTAATGGCTTATTAGCATTCTAATCGGCGATATAACAAGATAAAGCTAATTGTTCTGCCCTTGGCAAGCAGGTGCGATGGTTAATTCTTATTGTTTATTGCAAGCCTGTGCCACAAAAATAAAAAAGGGGGAAAAAATCCTCCTCTAAAGATGGCTGCCATACGCTTGTATTTAAAACTGTTATTAAATTTTAAACTGAAAAAATAAGCATCATGTATGTGGGTGCTTCCTAGCAGTCAGGTGTACTCAGAGCAGGTATCTAAAACCTTTTTAGTTTTATGCACATCACTGGAAAGCATCCTTCTTATTAGTGCAAAGAAAAGGTACTACTGCTCTTGAATTATTTTCACCCGAAGACATAGTTCCATCGCAAAAAGATTGTTAGAAAAAAACTATTAGCCAACCAGCCCGACATCAAGTTGCAATTCTTTTAAGGTGGATGTTCATATGTGATACTGTAAAAGTGAAAGAGAGCCAGTGGCTACCCCATGATGTATGTTGCAGTAGTGGGCCAGGCCTTCTAAGGCATGAGGGAACGAGGCTCAACACATATTGGGGCATATTCTCAAGCCCCTATCGCCACAGGAACGTCACTGTTTTTGACGTTCCTGTGGCGATAGGGCCAGCGCCCTATTCACAAGGCAGCGTTAACCCACTTAACCTGGCTTAAAGCCAGGTTAAGTGGCTTAACGCTGCCTTGAGATTAGGGCCCCTTTCACGCTAAACTTAGTGTGAAAGGGGGCGTGCAGTGGGTGTTGCGGTGGGCATACCACCGCAACACCCATTGAATTCGACGCTGCCACCTATTATCAAGGGCGGCGATAATAGGTGGCAGCGCCGAACTTAAGACCAGAAAAATCCTGGTCTTAAGGTGGCGAAACGAGGAGAAATGCTTAATTTCTCCTTGTTTTTGCTATTTCCATGTGTGCTGCCTTGTGCAGCACACATGGAAATAGCAAAATGCCATGGTTTGTTTATGTACAGGAAGGTGTCCCTTCCTGTACATAAACAAACCTTTTAAAAAAATGCAGTTTTGTAACTTACATGTGTGCTGCATGAAGCAGCACACTGAGGGGGATATTCTCAAGAACGTGTGTTAACTATCGGCAAATTCGCTTAACGCAACTTCTCACATCGCAGTCTATCGCGGGAAAATAACACCGTGTTAACGAGGTATTCTCAACCCGGCGGCCCCATGCGATAGTCTCACGATAACGCGACAAATGCCTGCGTTAAAATTAACGCGACGCCAAAAAAATGCAAAACACGAACGCCCAAAAAGTTGCGATGTCCCAAATTGAGAAACAAAAACCAGCGATAACCAGCGACAGGCCTGCGATTCCCACGCGACATGCGGGAAAATGCACTATAAAAGCAGAGAAAAAAATGTAACTGCGTAGCACCATGGACGCACCTGGACCGAGTGCAGAGGACAACGCGAACCCCACAAGCCCCACAGACGACCAGCCAGGAACCCCGGTGCCGGGGAAGGGCAAGGAGAAGAGGAAGAGGAAGACGGGGTTCAGTCCGCAGGAAAACCGGATCACCGTCACGGAGGTGACAGAACACTACCAACAACAACACTGCCAACAACTGTTCGTCACCTCCACTGTGCCATCGGCAACACAAACGGAAATATGGCAGTACATCGTGAACAACGTGAATGCAGTCGGAGTGTCGAGGAGGACAATGGAAGCGGTCAAGAGGCGCTGGAATGATGTGAAGGGCAATACCAAGAAGAAACTCGATGCCAACATGAAAGTAGCAACGCAGATTGGAGGTGGGGGACCAGCGGCACACCAGGAGCTGGATGACATCGAGAAAATGGTGGCCACAGTCATCAGTCGGGATACGGTGCCAGGAGTTGGGGATCGGGACACTGCTCAACATGACCTGACACATCATCAACAGGGTGAGTACCGACCAGGGATTGGGGGGATTGGGGGAGATGGGCACAATGGCACACATGCACAATTAAGTACAGCACACTGCACACCCACAATGACTCTGGATCATGTCCCTGATCCCTGTGCCACACTGCAGCACACATACAGAAACTCAGGGAATGTGTGTTGTAATGAATTTATTTGCACATGCTGTGCCTGTGGTCATTTTGTACTGTCTCATTATTGCTAAGGACTGTCACAATGTGACGTCCTCATGTGAAGAAATTGTCAATGATGTTGTTCCTACGGGCTATTACTGCTGCAGCTGCAGTGGGGTGTGGTCCACCTGCTTCATCTTCCTCGTCATCGTCCGGTGCATCTGGCACTTGTAACCATGGGGCATTGGTGCGCACACATATGTTGTGTAACACACAACATGCAACGATCATCTTGCACACGATGTCTGGGCTGTACAGGAGCCTCCCACCTGTGATGTCCAGGCACCTGAAACGTGACTTCAACATGCCAAATGTGCGTTCCACGATGCTCCTGGTGCATTTGTGGGCCCAATTGTACTGCCTCTGGGCCTGTGTGTTCGGGGCTCGGAGGGGTGTCATCATCCAAGGGCAGAGTGCATATCCTTGATCACCTGTGACAGTGCAGAGAGACATGAGTCAATAGTTGGTTCCGCATGATGTGTTGGCAGGCTCACTAGTTGATTGGCGTGTGATATGTGTGTCATAGTGATTCCTGTTTGACATGTACTGCTTGTAGCAAATGAGCGCCATCACAACAGTTGGCATGTATGATCCCGGATCCCGAGCGGGCTTGCACTCATTCATTTATCCCTTCGGCCGAGCCCGCACTCCGGGGGCATGTTACATTGCAACTTTGTCCATTGCGGGATGGGTGGCGCCGACACTTCAACAGAGACACACGCATTAGATACTTCATTGGTAAGCCCAACACTTAACCATGCCCAGAGCCCCGGGGTGATTATCCACACCCCTACGCTGGACTGTTGTACGCCAGCCCACTCCGGCAACGCCTACAGGGGGGTACGACACAGCTACATGTCCCAGGTCTTCCCCACTGCCTGAGGTGACATAGTTCCGTCCGCTGTACACAGCACAATGCAATGTGGTAGGGCCCGGGGCCCTCATGCATACACAATGACCACACGGACACACTTAGATAGTTTGTGGAACTGGCTACGGGCACGTGCGCCCGGCCCCTTTTATTGCCAGGGTCACATGTCCAGTGACGCCTGTGCTGGATGGGTGTGGGGTGAGTGTGAGCCAGCCCTCAAGGAGTGGTTGGTGCTGGCAGCAACTACAACAGTGATCAGACAATGAGAAGTTCACAGTTCAAACAGCAAGGGTCCATGACTTGAGCTGCACAGAGTTAGTGGCCCCGGATGCACAGCGGCCGGCACATGGAACACCGCCACGGGACGGTGACTACCGGTGCACTGAGGTAGGGCCATGAGAGCTGAGCAGGTCCTCGTCGATGTCCAAGGTGAATGTCGCGGAGGCTTTCGGGGGACAGTGGAAGGTGTTCTTCCAGGGCATGATGCAGAGGGCAGAACCAAGCAGACACAGGCAATATGGAGGAGATTAATGCTACAGACTCATTTTTGACACCAAGTCAGTATCAGCTACATCATGATGAAGACAACACCCAGGCCATAGACTCAGACGCCACCAAAGTTCAACCAGAGAGTGTCCATGAATTTTGGGGCACGGAGTCAGTGGCACCAGAGCTGTAAGGGGATGCAGTCTGCGATGAGGCCTGTACAATGGTATAAACTCTGCACTAAAAAATCAAGACTCAGTTCCAGATGTGTGACCTACTTGACCGCAGTGTAGGCCGGAGGCAGCGGTCAGCAGGGGCCCACAGACACGTGTCGTTGGCTTGCGATGCACAGAGTTAGTGGCACCAGAGCAGTTGTTGGTAGTGTTCGATCACCTCCATAACGATGATCCTTTTTTCCTCCGGACTGAACCGCGTCTTCCTCTTACTCCTCTCCTTGCGTACAATGATATGGACTCTGCCATTGAAAAATCAAGACTCGGTTCCAAATGTGTGACCTACTTGACCGCAGTGTAGGCCGGACGCAGCGGTGGAGTATGTCAACGAGAAAGGAGTACTGGGGGCCTGTGTCGCGGAGGCCGTGATGGTCTGAGGAGGCTGCCAAGGTCGCGGGCCTCGGGCTTGGAGCTTGCACCGGCACGTGGTGGGCCCTCTTTGACACACGCCGGTGTCGGCAGGTGAGCAGTGAGGCCTGGGTACGCTTGGGCGGGCAAGACGGGTCTTGGTGTAGGAGAGTAGGATCTGCTTCTTATTAGTTACCCCCACTTTTTGCTGATGTTTCACTGTTTTCGACTTAGTCTGACTGGGATCCTGCTATTCAGGACCCCAATCTATCTGCTTTCTCCTCTAAATTGATTGCATGTACTTTAGGTACACTCCAGATTGGATTCTGGGGTACCCTTATAAGTCCCTAGTATATGGTATACTATGTACCCAGGGCATAGGTACCCCAGAGGCCTCCCAGGGGCTGCAGCATGTATTATGCCACCCCTGAGAGGCCATTCAAACTGACACCACAGGTCTGCTACTGCAGCCTGTGTAAGGTGGTGCATGCACCCCTTACTTAGATATAGGTTCACTATATCTATCCTGATCACTGCCCATATAAGCCTATCAGTCACCCCTATGGCAGGCCTTATCAATCCTGAAGGCAGGGTGCTGGGTTTTATGTGAGAGCGTGCCCATGCATGAGCAGAGCCCCTCTGCAGCCTTCGGAACCACTATTCCGGGGTTGTCTGTGATGCAGCCAACCATATACTCTTAAGTGCATTATAACCTCGCGGTAAATGCTAACTTTAAAATGGCTGCAAGGAATTATGTTGTGTTTGGTGTCAACCACCTTGGAATCATACCTCCACCCCAGTAACTGGTGTGTTAGGTATGATTCCACCCTCCTAGAGGGAGAAATATGACAGCACCGGTACACCCAGGATCAGCTTCACAGAGCCCTGGCATCACAAAATGGATGCTGCCAGCCACAGACACGAGTCTGCCCTCCTGCTGCTGGATGAAACTCTGGCAGGGGAAGGCTTGACAATAGGTTTCCTGTCACAGGGAGGTGTGACCACCTCCCAGACAGGCTTTAGTGTATTGGGGCTGGGTGGGTGCACTCCAAGAGTGCTTTGATGTCTGCACTGGGGGCACATTTGGTGTCCCTGTGCATAGTCCAGCTCAAACCAGTTGCAGGGGCACTCAGCCCCTGCTCTGGTGCAAAACTGGACAAAGGACATGCGTGTAGCCACCCCTCTGTCCTGACCCTCCCATAGGTGGGTCCCCAGAGTTTGTCCCACCCCTTCCTTGGGTATAAAGTAGGAACCCTGACTACAGGACTTTAGATTTTACCTGGACTAAACTCTGCTACAGAAACCAAGTAACCTTCGACGATCTACGCTTTGCTGGACGACTGAAGAATCTCCCTTGGAGTAAAGGAGTTACTCCCCTGCAAGGCAGGCACCTCAATGCATCTGACCGGTTTGCATCTAAGCAGCTCCCGATGAACTCCGAAGATTTTGCAACACACGAGGTGGGTTTCCAAGCTTCCCCGAGGCCGACTAGTGCTCTCAGCAAACCTGAGACCTGCAGCCCTTGTGGGGACCGTGCAACCCGAACCCCTGGACACCGTGCACATTTGCAGCAGCATATGCTTCTAGGCAATCCCTGAGGCTGTGCTTTGGGCTACTTGTAGTCCAAGCCCAGAGCAGTGTTTCCACTGAAGATTACTGGTCTACAATCAATCAATCAATCAGGCATTTGTAGAGCGCGCTACTCACCCGTGAGGGTCTCAAGGCGCTAAGGGGGAGTGGGGGGGAGGCAGCTACCGGTCGAACAGCCACGTCTTGAGGAGTCTTCTGAAGGCCAGCAGGTCCTGGGTCCAGCGCAGGTGGGCGGGGAGGGTGATCCATGTCTTTGCGGCGAGGTGGGAGAATGATCTGCCGCCGGTGGTAGCTCGACGGATGCGTGGGACGGTGGCGAGGGCGAGGTCGGCGGAGCGAAGCTGGCGGTTCGGGTGTAGAAGGACAGTCGTTCGTTGAGGTATGCTGGTCCAGCGTTGTGGAGTGCTCTGAGGGCGTGGGTGAGGAGTTTGAAGGTGATCCTCTTGTTGATCGGGAGCCAGTGTAGATCTCTTAGGTGGGTGGTGATGTGGCTGTGGCGAGGGAGTCTGAGGATGAGGTGTGCGGAGGCGTTTTGTATGCGTTGGAGTCTCATCTGGAGTGTAGCCGTGGGTCCTGCGTAGAGGGCGTTGCCGTAGTCCAGCCTGCTGCTGACGAGTGCCTGGGTGACAGTTCTCCTGGTTTCGGTGGGGATCCATCTGTAGATCTTGCGGAGCATCCGGAGGGTGTTGAAGCAGGAGGAAGAAACAGAGTTGACTTGCTGGATCATAGAGAGCGTTGAGTCTAGGATGAACCCCAGATTGCGTGCATGGTTAGTGGGTGTCGGGGCAGCTCCCAGCGTGGTCGGCCACCAGGAGTCGTCCCATGCGGAGGGGGTGGAGCCGAGGATGAGGACCTCCGTCTTGTCGGAGTTCAGTTTCAGTCGGCTGGTCTTCATCCAATCTGCGACGGCCTTCATTCCCTCGTGGAGGTTGTATTTGGCAGTGGCCGGGTCTTTGGTGAGGGAGAGGATCAGCTGGGTGTCGTCGGATGTTGAGGTGGTGTGCTCGGACGATGTTGGCGAGCGGTGCCATGTAGATGTTAAAAAGTGTCGGGCTGAGGGATGATCCTTGGGGTATGCCGCAGGAGATCGTGGTGGCTTCGGATCAGAACGGGGGGAGGCGGACTCTCTGGGTTCTGCCGGTGAGGAAGGAGGTGATCCAGTCCAGGGTTTTGCCTCGCATCCCTGCGTCGTGGAGGCGTGTGCGCAGGGTGTGGTGGCAGATGGTGTCGAATGCGGCCGAGAGGTCCAGGAGGATGAGGGCCGCGGTTTCACCCTTGTCCAGTATGGTCCTGATGTCGTCCGTGGAGGCGATGAGGGCGGTTTCGGTGCTGTGGTTTCTGCGGAAGCCCGATTGGGAGGAGTCCAGGACGTTGTTCTTCTCCAGGAAGTGGGTCAGTTGTCTGTTGGCGGTCTTCTCAATGACTTTTGCCGGGAACGGGAGCAGGGAGATGGGTCGGAAGTTCTTGAGGTCCTTTGGGTCCGCCTTGGGTTTCTTGAGGAGGGCGTTGATCTCGGCGTGTTTCCAGCTCTCTGGGAAGGTGGTGGTCTCGAAGGAGCTGTTGATGATCTTTTGGAGTTGGGTTGCGATGATGGAGCTTGCCTTGTTGAAGATGTGGTGGGGGCAGGGGTCGGAGGGTGAGCCGGAGTTGATGGTGTTCATGATTTTGATGGTGTCTTCGTCATTGACGTTGTTCCAGGAGAGCAGAAGGTCGGTGTGTTTGGTGGGTGTAGAGTCAGGGGGGTCGGCGTTGTTCGTCGGTACCTGGGTGTCGAAGCTGTTGTGGATGTCTGCGATCTTGCGGTGGAAGAAGGTAGCCAGGGAGTCGCAGAGTTCTTGCGACGGCGGTACATCATTGGAGTTGGAGCTGGGGGAGGCGAGTTCTTCCACGATGTTGAAGAACTCTTTGCTGTTGTGTGCGTTGTTGTCGATGCGTTCCTTGAAGGAGGTTCTTTTGGTGGAACGGATGAGTTGGTGGTGTTTGCGTCTGGCGCTCATGAGGGCTGCGTGGTTGTCTGGTGTCTGGTCATTGCGCCATTGCTTCTCGAGTCTTCTGCAGGTGTGCTTGGAGTTCTGGAGGTCGGCGTTGAACCAGATGGCTCTCGTGTCGGTGCGCTTGCTGGAGGGTTTTCTGATCGGGGCGAGGGTGTTGGCGCAGTCATTGATCCATTGTCTGAAGTTGTGGGCTGCTGCGTCTGTCTCGGAGGGCTCGGGTGGAGGGTCTCGGGCGAGTGTGGTGATGAGCTGGTCTTCGGTGACTTTTTTCCAGTTGCGGTGTGGGGTGCGTAGTGGTTGGTTGTGTGCGGTGTGTTTCTTGAAGGAGAAGTGGATGCAGTGGTGGTCGGTCCAGTGGAGTTCTGTGGTGTGGCTGAAGGTGACGTGGTCGCTGGCGGAGAAGATGGGGTCGAGCGTGTGTCCGGCGGAGTGGGTGGGTGTCATGACGAGTTGTTTGAGTGCGAGGTTGGCGAGGTTGTCGATCAGTGTTGTGGAGTTGTTGTCGTTGGCGTTCTCGAGGTGGAAATTCAGGTCTCCGAGGAGGATGTAGTCTGTGGAGGCGAGGGCGTGCGTGCTGATGAGGTCGGCGATGGATTCGCTGAACTGTGGTCAGGGTCCCGGGGGTCTGTAGACGAGGGTTCCTCTGAAGGTGGTGTTGTGATCGACGTGGATCTGGAAGTGTAGGTGTTCGGCCGTGCTGAGGGCGTCTTCGGTGTAGGTTGAGATTCTGATGGTGTTCCTGTGGATGATGGCGATTCCTCCTCCTGGTTTGTTGTTGTTCCTGTCCCTGCGTGTGATCTTGTAGCCGTCTGGGATGGCTATGGCTATGTCCGGTGCCGAGGAGGTGTTCATCCAGGTCTCTGTCAGCAAGGCGACGTCCGGGGCGGAGGTGTCGAGCAGGTCCCAGAGTTCGATGGCGTGCTTGTGGACTGAGCGTGTGTTGAGTAGTATGCAGCTGAGATGGTTGTGGCCAGCAGTGTTGGGGTGGGTAGGACATGCTTGTGTGCGCTGGCTGGTGTAGTTGCATTTCCGGCAGGTGAAGGGTCCGTGGGTGAGCTTCGGGGTGGCCTGGAAACAGGTGGGCTTTCGGCCGGCATTGAGTACGTGGAGGGTCTTTGCGTCGTAGCGGCGTCGGGTCCTGTGGAGGTCGCGGGGGCCAGGGGGTCTGGGCGCAGTCCAGGCGCAGATGGTTGCAGACGGGCTTGCCTTTGGAGCGCCCGTGCAGCGGTCAGCATTTGTAGGGGAGGGGAGAGGGACGAGCAGCTGGGAGGTGGGAGCGGTGCGGAAGGGGAGGGTCAGCGGCGGAGGGCGAACGGCGGGGAAAAAACAGGGACACAGATGCACAAAGTTGGAAAAAGCAAAATCACACTCCACGAGTGTTCCGTGGGCTGATATTGTGTGATTCCTCTCGAGGTCCCTTCGCGATCCCTGGTCCGTTGACCTGTGGGTCCCAGAGAAGGCAACTTTAACTTTTAGTGGGCTTCCCTGGTTGCTTCAGATGTGCCCTGACTCTCCATTGCTTGGGGAGTCCCCAGGACCTTGCTAGTCCTCACAGAAGCATCATTACTCTGACCGCGTGGGTTGCAGTTGCCAAGACTTGTTGGTCTCCAATCCGGAAACTGACCCCTCAGCACTCGACATCCTTTGTGGGACAGCTTGCCTGCGGATCCTGGTTGTCGTCGACGTCTCCTGGTCCCCGTGGCTGCAGAGTCAAGCTTCACCTCTTCGCACCTGAAGCACCCGACATCGGTGGGCATTCGATTGCTCCGCTCCTGGTCACGTGAAGTGACCCAGACTTTGTCCCCTCTGCTTTCAGGTTCTTCACATCTCTGATCCAGGCTTGGATCACACCGGACACTTTTCTTCTCCACGGCAGCAGTACTTTCTCGCATCACGCCATTGAAAACGAGGGTTTCCGACACCACTTGACCCCTAGGCACCCGGCTCCTCTGGGATAGGTAACACGGGTACCTCGGTACTCTCAAGGGTGCTGGCCTTAGAACCTTCTATGTTTAGCTGGGTTTGCTTGAAGTCCTCTCCTAAGTGTCCTTAATCTTTAAAATTCCAACCGCGACTTTCCCAAAGAGTTGTACGGAGCTCGCGTCTGTGTTCCCACACTGCACCCATCCTCCGTGGGTCCCCTGTGTCACTACCTTGGGTGGTTCCTTGGGGTCCCAGCGATTCTACTTGCTCTAGGCACTGTGTCTAGTCAAGTTGTGGTTGTTATACCACTTTCTTAATATATGGTTTGGTCTCCCCCTGGAGCCCACTGTGTATTGTGCTATTTACTGTTGTTCTAGTACTGTAATATTGTGTGCCTTGTTCTCTAATCTCATAAAGAGGTTAGTAGAGAGTGTTTAGTAATAAATACATATATTTTATATATACCTGGTGTGGTTGTCCTTTCATTTGGTCATTCAAGAGGTTATATACTGGTAAAAGAAGCTGCTTTACATTCCTTCAAGTCTTAGCCTGAAGGCCGCTTTCCACAGCTACCATTAGGATAGCTTTCTATAAAGGTTGTCTTTAACCTAATCATCAATAAGGGTCGTTTGAACTGGTGCAAGGTGCCCACTTTAATTAGTGGACAACATATACCAGGCCAACTTCTCACATTGGTGTGCAGCGGATGGGATTCAAGCTTGCTATTGTTTAACCAGATAATCTCAGTGAGTGACTAACTGAAAACCACTAAAGGTACTTAGGTACATATAAATCAAGTCTAGAATAAGGTAAGTTCTACTGAACTTAGAGTTGGGTAAGTCAAGGGTCTAGCACACCCTTTCTCCAACTCAAGAGAGTCTCAGTTCCCACTAGAGTAGGTAGGTGCATACACCACACCACACTAGAATGTCTTCAAGGCCTGAAGTCAGTGACTCCTTGCCAACTAAGTATGACCACCTCACATTCCAAGAATTGAGAAACATGTGTGCATCAAGGAAACTGAAGACAGGGAAAAACCCAAACACCCAAAAGCTCAAAGTGACTTTGCTTTTAGATGACCTCAGAAAGACCCCAGTGTCTGATGAGGCAGGCAAAGGGGGTGGGACAGCAGAAGAGGAAAGGCCAGGGAGTGAAAACCTCAATGACCTGGACTCTGATGCTGGCCAGGAGGATCAAAATGATTCTAACCTGGAACAGCCAATCCTTCCTGAAGGTGAGGAAGGAGGCCCCAGTGGGCCTCTCTTTTCCCCACCTGGAAGGGTTAACAGTTTACCAAGAAGATCTAGATCTCCTTCTCTGGAGTCTAATCATTCTGGTACATCTGTAGGGAGCTCTGTTTCTCATAGGACTTCTACTCACAAAAGGGAGTCCTCTTATGAGAAGAAGTGCCAACTGCTTGAGTTTGAGAGAGCTAAGCTCAGGATCAAGAGAGAGCAATTGGCCTTAGACAGGGAATACCCTGGAGCTTCAGAGAGCTTCTCAGAAGTTGGGACTAGAGTCCCATGGTGGCAACCACAGTGTCCCTAGAGGTAGAGATCATACTCATGACCATAGGAACCTGAACAAGATTGTCCCTCCCTACCAGAGTGGGGATGACATCCACAAATGGATAACTGCACTGGAGAGGGCATGGAAGGTAGAGAGGGTCCCCCAGGAGCAGTGGGCAGCAATCCTGTGGCTCTCCTTTGCAGACAAAGGTAGAGACAAGCTCCTCACTGTAAGAGAAGAGGATGCTGATAATTACAAAGTCCTGAAGAGTGCTCTGATTGATGGGTTTGGCCTAACCACTGAACAATACAGGTTAAAGTTCAGAGACACCCAAAAGGCACAGACTCAGGACTGGGTTGACTTTGAGGATTGTGCTACTAAGGCTCTGGAAGGCTGGTTACTTGGCAGTAAGGTGTGTGATTTCAAAGGATTGTATAATTTAATCATGAGAGAGCAGATCCTTAATAACTGTCAAAATCAACTGTTGCATCAGTACCTGGTGGACTCTGATCTGACCTCTCCCCATGAATTGGGCCAGAAGGCAGACAAATGGGTCAGAACCAGGGTGAAGCAGAAGGTTCAGAACCAAGGTGGTGACTCCAAGAAGCAAGATTCTAAAAACTCTGATAAGGGTGGGGAGAAGGGTAAAGACCAGAAGTCTTCTCAAGGGCCCCAAAAATCTGCATCTGGTGGGGAGTCACAATCCAACAAGGGAAAAGGCAAGAAGAAACCATGGTGTCAAATCTGTAAACAGAAGACCCATTGGACAAGTGATTGTACCAAGTCCAAGGACTCAACTCCAACCACCACTGCCCCTAAGGCAACTGTTCCCCCTAGTTCAGCTCCAAGTGGTGGTGTTCCAAATAAGGGTGTAGTAGGGTTAACCCTGGGATCTGAGATGGACTCTGGCCTAGTCAGAGTTCCAACTCAGGCTATGTTGATCTGTGATGGAGGCATGGATATGGCCTCCTTATTTGTAAGCCCCAGTAATCTGGGCAAATACAGACAACAGCCTATAATAAATGGAAAAGAGGCCTTGGCATTCAGGGACACAGGAGCAAGTGTCACAATGGTGACAAAAGATCTTGTGGCTCCTGAGCGAATCATTCTTGGTGAGATGTACCAAGTGACCAATGCTAGCAATGTCAGGACAGACCATTCCTTGGCAGTTGTTAATTTCTCCTGGGGAGGGGTAACTGGCCCTAAAAAGGTTGCGGTAAGTTCAGACCTCCCTGTTGAATGCTTGTTGGGCAATGATTTAGAAACTTCAGCTTGGACTGAAGTGGAACTCAGGACTCATGCAGAAATGTTGGGTATCCCTGCAGATGTGTTTGCTATGACCAGGTCACAGGCAAAAATGTCTAACACTGAACAGGTCCTGGATCCTGGAAAAATGGACCAGGCACCTTCCAAGAGGAGGAGCAGTAGGGTTAAGGCAGTGTCTTCCCCCCTGCCTCAGAATCCAGATCAGTCTCTTGAGGGAGCTGATCTTAGTCCTGAAGAAGGAACTGTCCCAGATGAGCTTGAACCTGATCAGGTTGAGTTCTTGGGGACAGGGGCCCTTCCAGGGCAGATCTGAGCCAGGAGCAACGGAGCTGCCCCTCTCTTGAACCCCTCAGACAGCAAGCTGCTGCTGAGGCTGCTGGGAGTGCTAGTGGTTCCCATAGGATCTACTGGGATGGTGGACTCCTTTACTCAGAGTGTAGAGACCCCAAGCCTGGAGCCACCAGGAGGTTGGTTATACCTCTGAAGTTTAGGAGCTTCCTATTGACCCTAGCACATGATATCCCCTTAGCAGGTCACCTAGGCCAAAACAAGACTTGGGACAGAATTGTCCCTCACTTTCATTGGCCTCATATGTCGGAAGACACCAAGGAGTTTTGTCGCTCCTGTGTCACCTGTCAAGCCAGTGGTAAGGCAGGTAGCACTACAAATACCACTACCTGGGGTGGGGGTTCCCTTTGAGAGGGTAGGGATTGACATTGTTGGTCCCCTAGATCCTCAAACTGCATCTGGGCACAGATTTATACTGGTGGTGGTGGACCATGCCACTAGGTATCCAGAGGCAATTCCCCTTAGGACCACCACAGCTCCTGTGGTGGCCAGGGCCCTCCTGGGAATCTTTTCCAGGGTGGGTTTTCCTAAGGAGGTAGTATCAGACAGAGATGCAAACTTCATGTCTAGTTACTTAACTGCTATGTGGAAGGAGTGTGGGGTAGATTACAAATTTACCACCCCTTATCACCCACAATGCAATGGTTTAGTTGAAAGGTTCAACAAAACCTTAAAGGGCATGATTAAAGGTCTCCCAAAGAAGCTTAGGCGCAGATGGGACATACTTTTGCCCTGCCTTCTCTTTGCTTACAGAGAGGTTCCACAGAAGGGGGTTGGTTACAGCCCATTTGAGCTTCTGTTTGGACATCCAGTTAGGGGTCCATTGTGTCTAGTGAAGGAGGGATGGGAGTTACCTCTCAAACCCCTAAACAGGATATTGTGGACTATGTACTTGGTCTCCGCTCCAGGATGGCTGAGTACACGAAGAAGGCAACTAAAAATCTTGAGGCTAGCCAGGAATTACAAAAGGCCTGGCATGACCAAAAGGCTGTGTTGACTGTTTATCAGCCAGGACAGAAAGTATGGGTGTTGGAGCCTGTGGCCCCAGCAGCCCTCCAAGACAAGTGGAGTGGCCCTCATACCATAATTGAACAGAAGGGAGAGGTTACCTACCTGGTGGACCTAGGAACTCCCAGGAGCCCCCATAGGGTGCTCCATGTCAACAGGCTCAAACCATATGTTGACAGGGCAGACATGGGCTTGCTCATGCCTACTGATGAGGGACAGGAGGAAGAGAGTGATCCACTCCCTGACCTGCTCTCACAGAACCCTGATGATGGTTCAGTAGATGGTGTAGCCTTGACAGGCAGCCTCATTGACCAGCAGCAAACTGATTGCAGAAAAGTTCTCAACCAGTTTAGACATATGTTCTCACTGACTCCAAGTCAGACTACCTGAGTGCACTCATGAAGTGGACACTGGGGACAGTCTGCCTGTTAAAAATAAGATTTACAGGCAACCTGACCATGTCAGGGACTGCATCAGGACTGAAGTCCAGAAGATGTTGGATTTGGGTGTGATTGAACCCTCAGATAGCCCTTGGGCTAGTCCAGTAGTCTTAGTGCCTAAACCTCACACCCAGGGTGGTAAGAGAGAGATGAGGTTTTGTGTGGACTACAGAGGTCTCAATGCAGTGACTAGGACTGATGCCCATCCAATCCCTAGGGCAGATGAGCTCATAGACACTTTGGCCTCAGCCAAGTTTCTGAGCACATTTGACCTGACAGCTGGCTACTGGCAGATCAGACTAGCTGAGTATGCAAAAGCCAAAACAGCATTTTCAACCCCTAGTGGGCACTACCAATTTGTGGTGATGCCCTTTGGTTTGAAGAATGCACCTGCCACTTTTCAAAGGTTGGTGAACAAAGTCCTTACAGGCCTGGAAGCCTATAGTGCAGCATATCTAGATGATATTGCTGTCTTTAGCTCCACCTGGGAGGATCACCTGGTCCACCTGAGAAATGTTTTGGAGGCCCTGCAGAAAGCAGGCCTCACTATCAAGGCCACTAAGTGCCAGATAGGGCAGAGCCAAGTTGTATATACTTGGGCCACCTTGTGGGTGGAGGCCAGGTTCAACCATTGCAGAGCAAAATCTAGACCATCATGGACTGGGTTGCTCCAACCACCCAGTCTCAGGTCAGAGCTTTCTTGGGCCTGACTGGGTACTATAGGAGGTTTGTCAAAGGATATGGATCCATAGTGACCCATTTGAATGACTTAACCTCCAAGAGAATGCCAAAGAAAGTTCAGTGGACAGTCAGCTGTCAAAAGGCATTTGATGACCTGAAGCAGGCCATGTGCACTGCTCCCATTCTGCAAAGTCCTGACTACTCCAAACAATTCATTGTCCAAACAGATGCATCTGAGTTGGGGGTAGGGGCTGTGTTATCACAATTGAATGATGAAGGTCAGGATCAGCCAGTAGCTTTTATTTGCAGAAGGTTGACCCCCAGAGAGAAACGTTGGTCAGCCATTGAGAGGGAAGCCTTTGCTGTGGTTTGGGCCTTGAAGAAGCTGAGGCCATACTTGTTTGGCACTCAGTTCATTGTTCAAACAGACCACAAGCCCCTCTTATGGCTAAAACAGATGAAGGGTGAAAACCCCAAACTTTTGAGGTGGTCCATTTCACTACAGGGGATGGACTATACAGTGGAACATAGACCTGGGAGTAACCATGCCAATGCAGATGGACTCTCCAGATATTTCCACTTAGAACATGAAGACTCAACTGGTCAAGGTTAGTTTAATGTCCTGACGTTTGGGGGGGGGGGTTGTGTAGGAGAGTAGGATCTGCTTCTTATAGTTACCCCCACTTTTTGCTGATGTTTCACTGTTTTCGACTTAGTCTGACTGGGATCCTGCTATTCAGGACCCCAGTCTATCTGCTTTCTCCTCTACTTTAGGTACACTCCAGATTGGATTCTGGGGTACCCTTATAAGTCCCTAGTATATGGTATACTATGTACCCAGGGCATAGGTACCCCAGAGGCCTCCCAGGGGCTGCAGCATGTATTATGCCACCCCTGAGAGGCCATTCAAACTGACACCACAGGTCTGCTACTGAAGCCTGTGTAAGGTGGTGCATGCACCCCTTACTTAGATATAGGTTCACTATATCTATCCTGATCACTGCCCATATAAGAATATCAGTCACCCCTATGGCAGGCCTTATCAATCCTGAAGGCAGGGTGCTGGGTTTTATGTGAGAGGGTGCCCATGCATGAGCAGAGCCCCTCTTCAGCCTTTGGAACCACTATTCTGGGGTTGTCTGTGATGCAGCCAACCAATACTCTTAAGTGCATTATAACCTTGCGGTAAATGCTAACTTTAAAATGGCTGCAAGGAATTATGTCGTGTTTGGTGTCAAACACCTTGGAATCATACCTCCACACCAGTAACTGGTGTGGGAGGTATGATTCCTCCCTCCTAGAGGGAGAAATATGACAGCACCGGTACACCCGGTACCAGCTTCACAGAGCCCTGGCATCACAAAATGGATGCTGCCAGCCACAGACACGAGTCTGCCCTCCTGCTGCTGGACGAAACTCCGGCAGGGGAAGGCTTGACAATAGGTTTCCTGTCACAGGGAGGTGTGACCACCTCCCAGACAGGCTTTAGTGTATTGGGGCTGGGTGGGTGCACTCCAAGAGTGCTTTGATGTCTGCACTGGGGGCACATTTGGTGTCCCTGTGCATAGTCCAGCTCAAACCGGTTGCAGGGGCACTCAGCCCTTGCTCTGGTGCGAAACTGGACAAAGGACATGGGTGTAGCCACCCCTCTGTCCTGACCCTCCCATAGGTGGGTCCCCAGAGTTTGTCCCACCCCTTCCTTGGGTATAAAGTAGGAACCCTGACTACAGGACTTTAGATTTTACCTGGACTAAACTCTGCTACAGAAACCAAGTAAGCTTCGACGATCTACGCTTTGCTGGATGACTGAAGAATCTCCCTTGGAGTAAAGGAGTTACTCCCCTGCAAGGCAGGCACCTCAATGCATCTGACCGGTTTGCATCTACGCAGCTCCCGACGGACTCTGAAGATTTTGCAACACAGGAGGTGGGTTTCCAAAGTTCCCCGAGGCCGACTAGTGCTCTCAGCAAACCTGAGACCCGCAGCCCTCGTGGGGACCATGCAACTTGAACCCCTGGACACCGTGCACATTTGCAGCAGCATATGCTTCTATGCAATCCCTGAGGCTGTGCTTTGGGCTACTTGTAGTCCAAGCCCCGAGCAGTGTTTCCACTGAAGATTACTGGCCTACACTCCTCGAGTGTTCCTTGGGCTGGTATTGTGTGATTCCTCTCGAGGCCCCTTCGCGATCCCTGGTCCGTTGACCTGTGGGTCCCTGAGAAGGCAACTTTAACTTTCAGTGGGCTTCCCTGGTTGCTCCAGACATGCCCTGACTCTCCATTGCTTGGGGAGTCCCCAGGACCTTGCTGGTCCTCACAGAAGCATCATTACTCTGCCCGCGTGGGTTGCAGTTGCCAAGGCTTGTTGGTCTCCAATCCGGAAACTGACCCCTCAGCACTCGACATCCTTTGTGGGACAGCTTGCCTGCGGATCCTGGTCATCGTCGACATCTCCTGGTCCCCGTGGCTGCAGAGTCAAGCTTCACCTCTTCGCACCTGAAGCACCAGACATCAGTGGGCATTCGATTGCTCCGCTCCTGGTCACGTGAAGTGACCCAGACTTTGTCCCCTCTGCTTTCAGGTTCTTCACCTCTCCGATCCAGGCTAGGATCACACCGGACACTTTTCTTCTCCACGGCAGCAGTACTTTCTCGCATCACGCCATTGAAAATGACGAGGGTTTCCGACACCACTTGACCCCTAGGCACCCGGCTCCTCTGGGATAGGTAACACGGGTACCTCGGTACTCTCAAGGGTGCTGGCCTTAGAACCTTCTATGTTTAGCTGGGTTTGCTTGAAGTCCTCTCCTAAGTGTCCTTAATCTTTAAAATTCCAACCTCGACTTTCCCATAGAGTTGTACTGAGCTCGCGTCTGTGTTCCCACACTGCACCCGTCCTCCGTGGGTCCCCTGTGTCACTACCTTGGGTGGTTCCTTGGGGTCCCAGCAATTCTACGTGCTCTAGGCACTGTGTCTAGTCAAGTCGTGGTTGTTATACCACTTTCTTAATATATGGTTTGGTCTCCCCCTGGAGCCCACTGTGTATTGTGCTATTTACTGTCGTTCTAGTACTGTAATATTGTGTGCCTTGTTCTCTAATCTCATAAAGAGGTTAGTAGAGAGTGTTTAGTAATAAATACATATATTTTATATATACCTGGTGTGGTTCTCCTTTCATTTGGTCATTCAAGAGGTTATATACTGGTAAAACAAGCTGCTTTACATTCCTTCAAGACTTAGCCTGAAGGCCGCTCTCCACAGCTACCATTAGGATAGCTTTCTATAAAGGTTGTCTTTAACCTAATCATCAATAAGGGTCGTTTGGACTGGTGCAAGGTGCCCACTTTAATTAGTGGACAGCATATACCAGGCCAACTTCTCACACTTGGGACCAGCGGCCTGGGGTGCAGCAGGCGCACAGGATCGCAGGCACCGCCGCTCACGGCGTCGGCCTCGTGGCGGGGTGAGAGGCGCCGCCCTGGCAGACACGTTGGCCATTCCGGAAGAGAACCACGCCCAGAGTAACAGGCTTTTTATTCACACCCCTACGCTGGCCTGGCGTATGCCGGGCCAGCCCACTCCGCTCATGCTTACGGGGGGGACGTAATCAGCTACATTTCCGCGATCTTCCCCACTGGCTGCGGTAACATGGTTGCGTCCACTGTCCAGTACACTCCAGACACCAGCAGTGTATGTCGACATGGAAATGTCTGTGGTCTGCATACTCAAGTCTGTCCAGCACATCCACGCCACACTTGGCATTGTGTACATTCACATTCATGGGTCACTTGCCTCCTTCGCACATGCCTGGTACACACCTCTCCCCACATTCTGCTATTGTGTGGCTGAGGTGCCATGCCTTTGATGGCTTGTGTACATGGCTAGCCCAGGTTGCCACAGTAAGTTGTGTTGTCGTATCTGGAATGTGGGGATGTTGGTTGTCATGTTGTATGTGATTTTGTGACGTGTGCATTCCCAGAGTTGTGAGTTGTATGTTGGTGGAGTTGAGGTGTGTGGTGTGTTCAGTTGTTACTTACTGACGAGCAGTGCATTTCCATAGGTGCCATCCTGAAAGCGCTGGTTGATGATGGACTGTCGGAAGATGAAGGAATCATGCACACTGCCTGGGTAGTTGGCGACGACATTGGTGAAGAGTCCCCGGTGGTCCACTATTGCCTGCACATTGATGGAATGCGTGTGTTTCCTGTTGCGGTAATTGTGTGCAGTGGCGGCAGGGGGCACGAGGAATACATGTGTGCAGTCGATTGCCCCCAACACGTGAGGAAGCCAGCTATGGCGTAGAAGCCTTGCTTGATCTCCAGCTGTTCCTGCGCAGTGTGTGGGAAGTAAAGTTGCTGGGGTACCAAGCTGATGATGGCATCCAAGACAGGTGTGAGGAACTTTGACAGGGCTGGCTGTGAGACTCCTCCGACTCTGGCAGTTGTTGGTTGGAAGGTCCCAGAGGCCAACAGGTGCAGCACAGCCAGCAGCTTTGTCTGCGGAGGGATGTTGGTTGTCCGCTGTGTTGGTACCGTCAGCCTGTGGGCAATGAGGGTCAGGATGCGGAGGACGGTTGTCCTTTTGAGCCTGTAGTGGGCAATGTCTTCCTCTGGCGTTAAGTCTCCGAGGCTGGTGCGTTTTCGGAAGGTCCGGTGTCTTTGTCTGCGCTGCCTCTGTGGTGGTCCGGGGGGGGGGGTTCCTGGCGGGGGTGGGGGTCCTGGGTGTGGTGGCGGTGGGTGTTGTGGCCCTCTTGGGGCTCCGAGCTGCATGATCAGTAGCTCCATGGCATCTGTTGTTCTTCTGGTGTGGCTGTGGGCTGGGCTCGCTTTTATGGTGCTGGTTGTCGTCCGACTTAACACCAGGTAGGGGCAGGTGTTAAATCCCTGCTGCTAACGCACCTTATCGCATGTTTTTGAATCTTATCGCCGATCTGGCTGGTCGTTGAGAATGTTGCGGAGTGGTGTTTCTGCGGGTTTTTGCACGGGAACGCCTACTCTGCATCTCATTAGCGTTAGTTGCCGGTGTCATCCGTGGCGATGTTTTTTGCGGCTACTATCGCGGGAAAACTGGTGATGTCAGCTGTTAGCACCTGCTTGTGAATGGTGCGATACATTTATCGCCACTTTGGCTGCGATAAAGTGCCACTAACTCGGCGATAAGTCCTTGAGAATATGCCCCATAGGGTGCAGCCTGGCGTTTCTGAAGTGGCGGTGAGAGGCGTTAAGCCAAGGAGGCTAACGCCTCTCACCGCCACTTCATTGTGAATATCCCCCATTGTTTCTTCTAGAGACCTTCGGAAGAGGTGATTGATGCCTCACAGGGCCGTTTCTAGGTGTTTTGCTGCCCTAGGCGAGAATTGAAAAATGCCGCCCCCTCCCTTTTACTACCAAGCAAAAATAATACATGAAGGAAATAACATTGTCTGAAAGTGACAAGGAATACTTTTTTTTTAAACAAGACTCCAAGCTCCACGCTCAGAATTATTACTGCTAAAGAACTGTCCCTTCACAAACATTTTTTATTTCTATCTAGATCAGATCACATTGACGGACCCTAAAATGTTCCTTTTTACCCATTCCAAATTTCAGCCTTTTTTAGTGACTGTACAACCTTCTTCTGCATTTCCCTCTACATTTCCAATCATGTTTCCGAGTC
The DNA here is from genome assembly GCA_963921515.1 of Calotriton arnoldi. NCBI lineage: Eukaryota > Metazoa > Chordata > Amphibia > Caudata > Salamandridae > Calotriton > Calotriton arnoldi. The sequence goes on from CAWUFW010003629.1 coordinate 1,502,763, forward strand.
TCCGTTGGCGGACAGAAGACAACTGTGTTTCACTAAGAGTCTGCGGTGATATCCCTCTGACACTCATTTGGGTGTAAGGGTTGCACTCTTTCCATGAAACTTAGGTCAGCAGACCCCTAAACCCATGACTAACGTGATAACTTGGAATACAATGGCTATTGTCACACTAATATCTGAAATGCGTTTGGTACATATTAAAATCAGCTTACAAATGTTCTGTGTACTCTACTTGTTAGTTGTAGGTATAAACAATACTCACTGAGGTGTAGGCCACAAGGTGTGACCTGGAACACTCCACTTCTACCATGGACACCTTACAGTTTGGGGTACTCAGAAGGTCACTAGCAATAACTTCAAAGAGCTACTAAAAAGAAGAGTGTGTGAAACGTACTCAAATGCCTGTCTACGCTCGATGTAAGAAACCCTCTGAAACCATGCCACTGTGTGCGCGCCCGGAACCGCCATCTTAAGTAAACACACGCACACAGACAAACACTCATCTTGGCGGCACACATGCAAGAGGCCAACAACTTACTTGCCTTTGCAGAATGATAGTTTCTTTCGCAGGGATAAGACGTGCAAATGGCAGACCTGCTTCACCGCAGCGCTAGAGGAAACAGTCTCTGCACACTGGCCTTGGGACCATCACCCTGCGTCTCCGAGGACCAACCGGGTCAGATGCCCGGTGCCCATGGCAGAGCAGTGCGTCGTTTCCCAGCGTTGGCGGAGTCGGAAGATCAGACGCAAGCACCTGAGCGCCTGTTTTGATGGTTTTTGGAGGACTCTGATCCTTGTGTGGCTAGAACAGAGTTACCGCCTTCCCAAAGTGCCATCTTCGGAGCTTACTGCAGGCAGGCATGCGGCCAACTCAGAGACACTCAACCGCGGCAGCCTACACTACCCTTCTCCAGCAGCGAGCTTCCCTCCAGGGCAGGCTTGCTGCACTTGCATCAATAGATCTCGCTGAATCACTTCTGCAGCCCCTCGGCCACTTTCCTGAGAGGGGCTTCGCCCAGCAGTGCTCTGACACAGTTCCACATGGTGGGGATGGGGTTTTGCAGCACACGTTTGTAGTACCTGCATGCGGAGGAGCGTGGGAAGGGGAGGGAATGGGGGCGTTTGTGAAAACTCTGCTTCTGGCGTGCGGCCTGCCAGCCCTTTCCCAGAGGGCCACGCTCAACTTCTCCCCGTCAGCAAAAATCAGCAAGAGAAACTAACTGCGCGATCACCTCACCTGAGCCGACACACACAGTCCGTCCCCTGCGCGCCGAGAGAGAGGGTGGTGCAATGTGCGTGTCACCGTCACTGGCTAAATGATCCAGGGCCGTCATTGGTAGCGCTTTCCCGCGCTACAAGATTGACGCCCTGGGGACCCACACACTGGTACCGCCGGCCCGCTCCACACACCAATATGCTAGGGTGCGCGCAGCATGTACAAACAGGTGCGCTTGCACTCACAATCAGGTGCTGCTGCCTTCAAATTAAAAAATATTTCCCCCTTTTGCCGCCCTAGACCTTTTTCCGCCCTAGGCGGCCGCCTAGTCCTGCCTAATGGTAGAAACGGCCCTGATGCCTCAGGCTTGCGTTGTGCTATGGAAGCAGTGTGCACTGAATACAATAGCAGGAATCAGTATTTGCTCAGGACATTCCTATGGGATTTCTTGTTTTGCCCCTTACAAAGGGGAATAACAGCCAGAGTTGTGGTTTCCCTATTAGCTCCTCGATGTTATTTACTCATTTGGGATCTGTTCCTCATGAACATTGCAGCAGGCTAGACCTGCTGCAACGTGTATGGCGAAAGAGGAACAGCATTGTGCTTAAACACACAACATGTAATTTCGATGTAGGCAGAAAAACCTAGTAATGCCCACATCAGATTTCCAATAAAGTTATAAATGCATTGGAAAAACTCGACTGAGTCTTCCACCATCTTGTGGCATTTCTAGTTCTCATCTCTGCTTCACCGATGGGTCTCATTGAGCGCTAGGAGGTTATTGATCTGCATCAGGCATCACTTACCACAAATGCCTGTCTGGGGGGCGCTGATTTCCAGCAGCCGGCCTGCTAGGTTCCCCCGCAGTTAGTCCGGCCTATTACAAAGCCCCCGAAATATGAGAAACGTAGAGTGAAGAAATTGTATTTTATAAATATGCTCCTAGCTGAGCAGCAGGAGGCAGTAGTTGGTTGTACTCTGAAAGTAGGAGCACTATTGCTTCATAGAAAAAAGTTTGCCAATGTTCTTGTACTGACAGCATTTTGCCACCAGATATGTGATTTTTCCTGTACGTTGAAATGTACGCTTGAAAACTGGCCTGAAAGTTTGATACTTTAACTAATACAACTATTTTGAATTGTGACGTAGAAAAAACTCTGTTATAACAAATAACGTGGTTTGTGACTCTTGTCTATCTATGCTTTGGCAGGGTCGATGCCTTATAGTAACGAAGCTGACCCAAGAGAGACGGTCTGCATGCTCAGGTGCAATGAACAACTACTCTTCCCTTCTGAAGAAATTCCCAACGATACAATTTATCACGGAAAAGGCTGATTTCATCAGTGCCTATTTAGAAAGTAAGGATTTCCCTGTTTTATGCTGCCTGATATGGAAGTCGACTAAAATGAATCTTGTGGATGTAATTTCTACTTAGCAATGTTAGGCCCTCATTCTGGGTGCTGGATAAAATATCAAGTCATGTGAGCAAGAGTTTGCACCTGATATCTGATCCGAGTTGTGCTGTAAATCCATCTGGGGCAATTTGCCCGTGGTGATTTTATCTCCCATTCCAAGTTTTTGTTATCAGTGAGTAAAATACCTTGTGGATGAGCTTGCTCCACAGATTAACTGGAGAATTTTTTTCCGGAAAAATAGGTCAGTCGTATGAAATTGGGTTACTGGTTAAGGGGGTGAAACACAACTCAAGCAGCCAGGGACGGCTCTAGGGCAGTGCGATCAGTGCCACCGCACCGGGCGTCGACTTGGGGTGGGGGCGCCGTGTTTGCAAATATATTATGGCTTGAAAACCACCTGCTGCCTCGTTCCTCGGCTCCAGCAATTTTCAGATATCAATAAAAATGTCAAGATTACTCCAGTGATTAATGTTCTTCCTGGAGAGAGACGGAGTTTTGTCTAGTGGAAGTTTTACTCCTCCTAAGGTAGCTCAGAGGGTTATTATGCCTGCTGCTAAAAACGTGTGCCATGCAAATCACAAAGTGCATATAATGTTAATAGGTAAATAGGTTACTGCTATTGTCAGAGAGATCTTTTTGTTACTTGCAGTTTATAAGTTAGAATCCTAATATAGAACAATGAGGTATTAACTGTCATCAAAGGTCTGCATGCAAACTGCAGGGTTTATATTAGACCTACATGTTTTTTTGCCAGGCTTTTCCATAACCTAATCTTGCAAAAAGGGTTCATTTGGGTAGAAATGAATTATTACTATTAAAGAGAACCCCTAACAATTAGTGTTATGTTCTAAATTCTGAATTGTGCTTTTCCAGACCAAGGACTATATCTGCCTATCGGTATGGATGACATGTGACTCCTACATCTTGTAATCCTCGGTCTTATGTAACGTTTCCTATACACTGATTTACACGTGTGATTGTCTCCGTTAAATGTGTGTATGATGTAAAGTGCTCTGACACCTCACACTGGTATGAGTGGCGCTATGAAACTAAATTAATCTGAGAGACTGGTTATGGATATTTGAGGGGCACTGTTAACTGGTGGTAGTGAGGGAATCTGAGGCGGAGATGGTCACTGGGGGGCGCCAACAAACATTGTCGCACAGGACGCCACCAGTGCTAAAGCCGGCCCTGCAAGCAGCAACCACAATTTCTGTCAGGACGAGGCACAAGCAATCCCCAAATTAACCCCTGCTCAACCCTCTGGTAGCTTGGCACAGAGCAGTGAGGCTTAATTTAGGCTTAACTTAGAGGAAATGTGTTAAGTATTTATGCAGCAAACAAACTAAATCAGGGCTGCACCACTCAAAGAGAACAAATCATTACATATAGTTATAATCAAATAATCCTCAAGTTGACATTTTTTTTTTTCTTCTTTATTGGTTTGTTCTTTAAAAGCCACAGCCAACGCGTTTCGTCCTGTCACACAGGACTTCTTCAGGGCTGTAAATTAGAGACATAAATAGAAATAACGTATACAATACAATGAAATGTACATAACATAAATGTATATATACATAAATAAAAACATATAGATCAAACGTCAACACAGTCCCTAGACACCACAATGTAGACAATCAATAAAAACACTGTGACGTGTGCATATAACATAAAGATAAAGACCACACCTCAAACGACTAACACATGTGTACAAGAATAAAAATAAGCATGAATCACAACCTCTACGGAAGATTGGATAACCAAGCCATATGAACATATGGCAGTATAAATAGAGCAAAGAAGGAGAAGGAATAAGAATCGTAATGAGTAAGAGGAATAGCAACAGAGAGGGTTGTTGCTAGAGACAAGAAACATAATAATAATGAAAGGGCACCAAAGATAAAGTCGTCTATTGGTAATCCACACCGATACCCATCTAAAAACTGGGTCTCCATTGATCTCATGGTAACAGGTCACACCATCTTTTGATAGCGTAACCCAATAATGTATAAATAAAAACCAAATACGACTTGACCTCCAGACCCATCCTCAGCTTTGAAACATGAAGACAGTAGGAACATATAGTGCAACCTCACACCGTAAGAAGGCAAACTACCGAAACCGTATCCAGTGACCCCAGTGAAACAATGTATACCACTAGATCAAAGACAGGGGCACTTGCAGGAGCTTGCACACAGGTTAATCCGTCATTCTTTGATTGAATTGGTATAATTGTTTTTGATTGGTGCCGGATCTTTTCGCATTAGGTCCCCTGTCCAAGTTGTGTTTTTCTTTTATTTATGCAGCACTGCAAACAGTAGCAAAGTGAGAACACAAAACAAGAAAAATGACACATAGATTCAGAAAAATAGAGTACATTTTAGTAAATAAATCAAGACTAAAACGACAACAATCCATTCAATAGAACCAGAGATATATTCAGGTTTAAAGATTTCAGTAAATATAGCTCCAAAAAGCACAAAGCGCCAACTGTGGATATCTGGTCGTGCTGGACCGGGACAAAGTCACAAGTTCAGGCCGCTCGCGATGGAGCACCAGCCAGCTACTGGGACCCAGTTAGGCCTGCTGAACAAGAGTACCTTAAATCCTGGTTTGTGTAACGTTGTGAGGTCCTGCGTCGAGGATGCGTTGCGAACCGAGGCAATGTATAGGTTCCGAGGAGCTTTGGAGCTGTGATGCGAGGTCCTACTCTGTCATTGAGGATCCCAACAATTAGGGCTTGTGATGCAAAGTTCGGTGTTGAGGATGTGTCGCGCAGTTGAGGCGATGCATTGGCTCCGAGGAGCTGTGAGGCTGTGATGTGAGAACCTGTTTCATCGTCGAGGCTGCCATCGATGAGAGATTGGCAATGCGAGGGTCTGCGTCAGGAAAGCTTCACACAGGCAGCAGTTCTAACGTGGGCTGCGTGGTCGAGATGGAGTCCTTGTGTCCGGTGAAGCCTCTCAGCAAAGGTGACACGTCGGTTCTAATCGTGTTGTGTCATGGAGCAGAGCTGATGCGTTGGTTCTGCTAGATCCACAGATGGGCTGACATTGCCCCTTCAGACACACTACCAAGGGTCCAGGAATGGGGTGGCACCATTTGACAGGGTAGAATGCTCAGACTGCAGAGTCCAGGTGCTGGGTTAAAGTTGGTTGGAGCTTTCTGTCCCTGTAGCTCTAGTCTGGAGGTCAGCCAACTAGCCCTTGCAGTCACTTTGGGGGTCCTGGGTTCAACAAATGCAGGTCCAGTCCTTCTCACCCAGGCAAGAGGGCAACAGGTCAGCACAACAGGGCAGCAGTCATTCAGAGCAGCAGTCCAGCAGAGTGACAGTCCTTTCAGAAGCACAGCGGTCCTTCTTTCTGGCAGAATGTCCACAGGTCCAGAAGTGTACTGAAGAGTTGGGGTCTGAGGTCCAATATTTATACCTAAGCCTTTCTGTTGCATGGGAGAAGCTTCTAGATGTTTCCCTTTGAAGTTCACAGGCATCCTAACCTCCCTGTCCTGGCTCCAGACTAACTACAGGGGATATGCAGCCCTTTGTGTGGAAGCAGGACACAGCCTATTCAAGTGTAAGTAGGGCTGCACCCAGCTCCACCCTCCCATCCTGCCAGTGAAGGCCAATCCAGGCACACCGAAGCTCTCTGTTGTGGCCTCCTGTCTAGGAGGAATACACAAAGCTCCACTGTCAGCTACACCCAGTCATGTGACCCTGTTACAGGCTGCAGGCACTAAATGGCTAAGGTTGGAAAATGCACAGTGAGACTGCAATGGCAGATCTAAGATATGTTTCAAGCGCTACTTAAGTGTGTGGCACACTAGTAGCATTTAATTTACAGGTGATGGGCACAGGTAATACACTATACTAGGAGAGTCCTAAAGTCATCACAAACAAAGTCAGAAAAACAGGAGTGTTGAAGGCAAAAAGTTACGGGAAAACCAAGCCAAGGGTGCCAGGTCTAAGTCATGTTGAGAAAACAGTATATAGTGGATGTAAAGCTGTATACAGATCAAAAACTCGTAATAGAGTGATAAAAGTTCACTAGGATAAAGCCTGCAAGGAGCAAAAATTGACTTATCCAGGAGTGATTGCAAGTCGACCTTGAATTTAGGTTCTCAATATTTGATATTGCCACTATGTTATTTTAGAGTCAGTATTGAGATGTTCTGGCCAGATCTGAAAAATATTGCAAAGTGCTCCAGATGTTACAAAAAATCATGTTAAATAACATTCACCACCAAAAAATGCATAATTGCCTCAAGTTGAACACGGAAAAAACAGAGGTGATGTTTTTTAATCAACCTTCTCCTCCATCGGCTGATCTCTGGTGGCCGATGCAGTTGAATCCCCCGCCTACTCCGGTCACCTCTGTCAGAAATTTAGGTTTTAAATTTGACTCAGAATTGTCGGTTAAGGCCCAGATTGGCCAAGTTTCCAGAGCGTGTTTTTGGAAGCTCAAAACCTTACGTAGATTTCTCCACCTACTACAGATGGACTGTCGGGCCACAATAGTCCATGCCTTGATTATGTCTCAGCTGGACTATGCTAACAGCCTGTATCTGGGTCTTCCTGCCTATCTCATCCAGAGGCTTCAGATAGTTCAGAATGCCGCTGCCAGGTTTCTTAGAAATGTGCCTCTTCGGCATCACATTTCCCCTCATTTGCGCAGTCTTCACTGGCTTCCGGTGAAAAGGAGAATCGAATTCAAGGCCCTGTCTCTTGCCTTTGGAGCTACTAGAGGTAACGGACCTGGTTATCTGAGGCAGAGACTTCAGAAATACCATCAGAATAGGACCTTGCGCTCGAATTCACAGTTGCTTCTCTGCTCTCCTTCTTTCCTTAAAGCCAGGATTGGAGGGCGGGCCTTCGCTGTAAGAAAAGCCGCCCTTTGGAATGCTATGCCTCTTTACCTGCGCAAAGCTGAATCGGAATCCACTTTCAGGAGTGCCTTGAAAACATGGCTTTTTGATCTGCCTTAGTCTGTCTCTCTCCCTCTTCTGTCTTTCCTCAGCACCGGGACACCGCCGTTGGTGGTAGCTGTGCGCTTTATAAATGCGTTGGTATGGTATGGTAAAAAGCAATTCCTGATTCGGATACAAAAATGTGTTTTCTTGGTGTAAGGTAAGATAAGGTAACGTTCTAACTTACACACTGGTAATTTACGTCTGATTACCGATAGCTGAAATTGGTGTAAATGCAAGGCATGTATGCCAGAATAATATACTCACAGATAACAAGTGCTAGCCTAAGCATTCACAACGGAGTGTCAAGAGGTGTGGCCAAGGAAATCTCTTGAATATGTGAACACCCAATCATATATAACTTATTGGGTGTTCACAAACAAGTATAGCCTATCTCACGAAGCATTTCACCATATCTCAGTTGAACCGGAACGATCCTGGTGTATACGCTTCTACTCCGTGCAATGAACGTGCTACTTGTGTGTAGAGATAGGCAAACAAATGCCTGTGTCATTTTTCTTGTGAATATGATTCACTAACAGAGATTCTTCTGACAAGTGTACTATTTGCAGTTTCATTCAGTGGCAGCTGGTTGACCTGTGAAATCATGGGGTGTAAGCCCGTTTCATGAATTTGCTTGAGTGAGCACAGCTGTCCCGAGATTTGTTTTTAAAATATGGTAAAATGGTGCTGTTGGAAAGTGGGTTATTGGTAGGGGCAAACGTAGGTCTGCCACTAGTAATAAGACCACAAACACTTGATAGGACCCAGCATAGGTCTTAGAAATATAATCCTATGCTCAACCCTTGGTAGCTTGGCTGCGAGCAGGCAGGCTTAACTTCAAAGACAGGTATGTAAAGCATTTAAAAACACCAATTCAGTAAATAACTAAGACACAACTCATAATAAAAATCCACCACCAATTTATAAAAATAGGAAATATTTTTATCTTTAAAATGACACCAAAACGACAAAAATCCAATGTAGGGAACCGGAGATATAAATTTTCAAAGTTTAAATAAAATATAGCACTTAGAAGCATATAGCCGACCGCGATGGAGCCCTGAGCGGCTACCACCCTCGGAAGATACCGGTTAAAGTTTTTACCTTCACACTTAGAAACTTTTCTGGAGCTTTTTCTCGCGAGGCCCCTTGAAGCTCCCAGCCAGTCCGGATCCGGTGAGGGTTCGCCGGCTTGACTTGTGACGAGGTCCCGGTAAACTTCCCTGGAGCGGACTTAGAAAATTTCTCAAGATCGCTTCAGCGGGGCAATCCAGAAATCCAGGCCGACACGCGAGTGAAGACAGGTGGCTTGGCTCTCGCGGTTGCTCCTGGTCGGCTTTTCTACGAGCGGACTTAGAAGCTTTTCTGGAGCTTTTTCTCGCGGGGTCTCTCGATGCTCCTCATGTAGCCGGATCCGGTGAGGGTTCGCCGTCTTCAGATTTTCTCTAGTCCCAGTCAATCTCTGGAAGTTGATGCAATGGAGCTTTTAGTGGGACGAACCTGGTGGGCTTGGCCGGCTCGCGGTTGAAGGCAGGCGGCTTGGCTGACCAGGATGAGTCGGTCCCCCTATGGAGCTTTTTTCAAAGTTCCTCCAAAGTTCCCCAAACTTCTTGAACTTCTTCCTGAAGTTCCTCAAAGGGTCCCAAAGTGTCTCAAACTTACTCCAAGGGTCTGGAAGCTCCAAGATGGTCCTTGAAAGTTGAGGACTTCAATTCCCACAATGCACTGGACGTCACCCTTACAAATCCACTGGTAGCTCCCCAGGTTGATGATTCTTGGTGGTGAGGGTCCAGATGAGCTCTGTTAACCTGTAGCTTGCAGGGAGTCCACTCTTGACTTCTTTTACTCAGCACAGTTAGTCCACAAAGCTGTAGTTTCAGGTGGTGCAGTCTCCAGAGGTCAGGCCTTAGAAGTCTTTGCACAGCAGAACTTTTCAGCAGGGCCAGTCTTGCTTTCTTCAGTTTCAAGCAGCAGATCTGAGGGGCTGGGCCTCTCTCAGATACTTATTCCACAGTCTCTGGGTCATCCAGGAGGTCAAGCTTCACCAACAGGAGTAGGGTAACTTCCCACTTGAGTGACTCCTTCCTGCAGAGTGTGGCATTATTCTATCCCAGAGTGCAACAAAGCTTCCAAATCCATAATGGCTGATTTTCCAGTGATGCAGCGCGTACAATAAAAACTATTCTCCTCCTAGGTCACTTATAGGTCATCCAGGGGCAAACTATATTTTCTCACATCCACATGACGATGGGGCCCATAAACATCGCCTAACACACACGCACACACCTGGATTTCCTTTACACCTTTACGAAATTCTGTATTCCTAGGAGAAGCATGAGAACTAAATGGAAAACACCATTTATGTACCGCTGGAAGGAGCCGGGATATCTTATTATCTTAACTTATCACTTTCTTTAGTTATTTTCTTTAAGATATTCCTGCTCATTGGTTTGTCGATGAATCATTCATGTAAGAAATTAGTTCATAGTGATTAAGACCAGCTAAATCACAATAACCAATTACTGATGTCACAATCATTTAGGAAAATAACCACTGAGTCATTTGATTTAAAGAATCTTAAATTTTATATAATTTTAAAAGCATGAGAAAGAATTTAAACTTTTATTCAATTATTCATTCATTATTAATTCAAATATTTATTAAGCATAATCAATTTATTGCAGAAAGGAAATTTTCGTCATGACGCAAAACCCTAATTACCTGCCTACCTTCCTAATTTAGCCTAATGATTTCTAACCTAAGTTTAAGAATTAGAAATAACCTGATTCTCATACTCAACTGGAAAATTAAGACAGCAACAGAAACTTCAGCTCGTCAGCATCAGCTACCTGCAACCCGTCTCATCTAACAGTCTTTCAGCATCTCCCGCTCAGTCATGGATCGATCAGGACTACCCAGCACTGGAAGCCACCAACACGACTCTCCAACTCCGCTCCTGACTGTGACTGCGACTGACCCCCTCCCACTAAGAGTAGGCCCTCTTATACCCTAATTCTAACTTTGCTAACTAATTGTTGCAACATTAATAACACGCTTTTCTTTCATTGGTCCATGCATGTCATCTTATTCATTCTTTTAATCAAGTTCTCTTGGATCCAATGGTCCTTGGATCATTTCCTTTCTCACAGTTCAAGACATGTTTCCATCCGCTTCGATGAGTACATTTGTAACTTCTTTCGATACATTCGAGAACTCTGCAGGCATTGTCCTTTCTCTTAAACTGGTTTCCCACGGGTCTCTGCTGATCACCACACTATCAGTTCAATTAGTTCACATCAGCCTTGACCATTTCTCGCATCCTAGCCTCTCAGCAACATCACGAGGTTAGCTTTTCTCCGACTTCTCTCCCTTGTCACGTGTTTCCCTGCGCTTGCGCACATCACCAACTGGCAGCCATTTTATATCGCCACTCGGTTATACTTTAGAAGCACTATTTTGAAATAAACAAAACATAATTAAAATAGAGAAAAATAGCCTTTTCGTTTCCCTCCCGTCATCTACGTACCCCAATTAGTTATTACCTAGCAGAAAGCAACATTTAAGCTGTTTCTTACTTACCATCACTATTGTTTTTGCAACGACACGTTTATTTCTATGAAGCACAAAATCATGCATTTATTTTAAATTAGTACGCATTTATTTTTATGTTATAATTAGACACACGGACATCCATTAATAGATTATTCAGCACATACATTTGCGTATTACCCTTCCCACACGTACAGTGTTGATTAATACATTTAAACGAATATTTTATTAATTATTTATAAAATTTGTTAGGGGTTACATTTTTTTTATTTTCTCTGCTCCATCAACTCCCCCCTTTGGTGATTTTTAAATCACCACATAAAACCCAAGTTATACTTCTTTTTCAGGCAGTATATGTCTTTCATCCTTTGCTTTTTGTTAGTTTACATATCTGTTTCTCCTTCATCTTGTCTTCTTGTCTCCTTATACATGTTTTCTTTCATTTTCTCTAACTCTATTTCACCCATTTCTCTCTCTCTCTCTTTCATTATTCTGTTATTTCTTTTTATCTTATTTTGTCTTACTTTTCTTTTTATACACGTTATTACTATTTTCAACACCATGGCTAACAGTATTACTACAGTTGCTATTATTATAACTTTCCCTATCATTAGTCTACTCATTCTGGTCAACCAATTTGCTACTGAAGAAAACCCTCTACCAAGTTTTCCCAAGACACTTTCAACCTCCAGTGGAACTAGTTCTTTGTGCAAATTTGTAATATTTGTAATATACTTCTGTATATTTTCACTTTTATCAGGAATGTAAGTGCAACAATGTTGGACTGTCAACATTCCACAGACTCCACCCTCCTTTGCCAAAAGAATATCAAGGGCAAGCCGATTTTGCATCACCATAGCTCTCATGGCAACCATTTCGGTATTTACCATTAAGAACCCTCCCGCAGTATCTGTAGACAAACGATCTACTACTGTGGATAACTTCCAATTTTAAATGCATTCAAAGATATTCCCACTGCTGGTATTAATGCTCCAAAAATATCACCTACAATTTCTGAAAAACTTTCCCTCTTTCTACGTGTAAAGCTATTAATCATCTTGTATGTTCCTTTTTCTTCTCTGTCCATATGAAAGATTTTTGGAAAGACCAGGCCTACATAGCAAGTTCCATACCAATGGTCCGGTAACCTGTAATAAGCTCTATTCCCACAAATATAATAGATACCTGGAAATATTGGATCTTTTCCACCTTTGAATCCCCAACCTCCCAGAATTTGATAATTGTCATGGCAGATACTGGAACCTACAAAGTAATTGTCATAGACTGTCTTATTTCTTCTAATACACAACTTTCCTGTTTGCGGCCAATCTAATGTCATTGCTGCATTTATCTTTTTCCCTTCATGATTTCCTTCCTCAAACGTCCGTAGATGTGTTCCTTCCTCTTTTATTGATTCTTTTTGAAATTTCATTCTTCTTTCTTCAACCATTTCTAAAAATACCTTTTCTTCTTTCTTTAACTCACAGGTAAGGTTGTTATTAGCTATTTCTTCTAAGGTTAATTTTCTATGTTCTAGAAAGAATTCTCCTAAAACCTTTGCTGGTTTTACTTTGTTAAGTTCTGGTACTACTGGAACGTTTGCAAAAATCTTATCTATATCAGTATAATAAGATTCTAATCTACCTGTTTTATAAAATAAACTTGCTATTACACTACAGGTTATTCCATAAGTTAGAGGTAGGTGATGATAAGTCACACCTTCTGACACTGATGCAGGCAACTGCATACAAACATAACAATCTCTCACATCCATTGTCTCTACATATTCGTACAACAATTTTGTAAAAACATTTTTTGAAAAGTCTGTCACTGACTTATCCTTATGTAACTCTGCACTACTCTTAAAATAACTGGTTCTTTAATATTAGTTTCTTTTTCTGGTTTAGTATCATTCTTTGCTTCTATTACAGCTAAACTAATAGGAATTGTGATTGCTAAAACTATCCATATTGTCATTAATAACCCTGTACAAAAGCAGCACATTTTACACCATCTTTTTATAAACTCACATTTATCTCTTCTATCCCTAGTATTTTCCATTTTTCTTTTATTTATTTGTTAAGTTTCAGAAAATTGTGTCACTACACCTCAGAAATGACTTAGATGCCACTCTGCTTTCAAAAAGTCTTTGCTTGGTACTTTCTTTTAATTCTTTCCAGAATTCTTTTGTTGTCACATCCGGTGATTTGTCACATCCAGTAAAATTGTCATGTCCGGCAGAAGCACTATAAGTCCACTTCAGGTTTGTTGCATCTCACCTTTTCCCATTCGACTTCTTAGTCTCTGGTTCTCGTGAGTGTTTTCTTCTTCTTTGTAATCCGTCAGTGCGATATACAGCCACTCAGGTGACTTATACTTTGCATTCACTTTCTTTGTTCTTTTGGACTTTTGTAATCTTTTTCCACTGGGTTTTTCTTGTCCCTTTTGACTTGTTATTTCATTCACTTGTTCAGCACTTTCATCTCCAGCTCTTATTATTCTATATCTCAATTTTCTTATATAGCTGTTGGGCCAATTATCTCCTTTTCTTGGCCTTTTGGCTTCACCTTCTTTTTCTTCTCTTTCTGATTTCCAATTTCTTTTTCTTGATTCAGTTTTTGCTTTCTCCTCTTCTCCACTCTCTTCAGTTTCTGTTTCAACTGTTTCACTATTGTCTCTTATTTTGAAGCTTATGATCTCGTCATCTCCTACTGGTGGATCTGTCTTCTCCTTCTTGTGTTCCCTTATTACTGTCCCTCCTCGGTGTTCTTCCGATTTGGTGTTTTCCTCCCTTTCTACTTCTAAATTTCCCTGTTCTTCTGTTTCTCTATCTGTCCCTATTGCTCCTCTGGGTTCTTCTCGATTCTCTAGCTTCTTGTGTACTTCTTTCCCTACTTCATCTATTAATATTATTTCTGAAGGATTTCCACCATAACTTGTACTTGGTTGTTCATCTAGATCATTTTCTTGCTCATTTTCTTCTCTAATTGGTTTATAACCCCAAGTTCTCCTTCGGAATTCTTCACAGTTTGCAACTGAATCATCAGATCCTGAACTTGTGTCGGATGTTTCCAGATGTCGACTTACAGGTCGATCTTCAGGTTCTGGAACTTCTGAATTTCTTTCTTCTTCTTCTTCCTCTTCTTCTCTAGAGGTGTTTGCAGTTGGGGTTTCCAGATGTCGACTTTCAGGTCGATCTTCAAGTTCTGGCACCCTTTCTCTTATCCTTGTTGTCCCAGCCGTTAAACTTTTATCCCACACTTCCAGACGTCGACTCACATGTCGATCCGTAGGTTCTTGAACTCTGATTGTGTGGCTGGCATGGACCCAGTTCTTCACTCCTGCACACTTGACTGCAGTCGTTGTCACTAGGATTACCTGTCGTGGTTCGTCCCAGCGAGGAACTAGACAGTTTCTTCTCCTGTGGATTTTTATACGGACCCAGTCTCCTGGATTCAAGTCGTGGGCTGGTTTTCTTTCAAGAGTGGTCGCATCCGGTCCAACCTGATGAAACACAGAACGCACCACATCAGCCAGTCCCTTGCAATAATCCAGTACTAGATCATCAGTTATAGTCAATAACTTGTTGACAGGTACTTGTGCTTGTCTCATTGCTCGTCCCATGATCATCTCATGAGGACTAAGTCCAGTTTTCTTTTCAGGGATGCTTCTGATGGTCATCAGAACAAGAGGCAGTGCATCTGGCCATTTGAGTCCTGTAGCTTGACACATTTTACCTAATCTGTTCTTAATTGTTCCATTAATTTGCTCCACTACCCCAGAAGCCTCTGGTCTGTAAGCACAATGTAGTTTTTGTTTAATACTCAATGCTTCGCAAATCAATTGGATCAACTCATTTTGAAAATGTGTTCCTCTATCTGTCTCAACCGTGACTGGAAAACCATACCTTGGAATGAACTCTCGCAGCATAAGTTTTGCCACTGTTGTTCCATCATTCCTTCTAGTGGGGTATGCCTCCACCCAACGAGAAAACAAACAGACGACCACTAGAACATATTTTAGTCTGTTACTAGGGGCATTTCTATAAAGTCTAATTGCATTCTAGTGAACGGACCTCCTTCTCGTCCTATTGTTCCTAGACTTACTACTGTTTTTCTTCCTGGGTTAAACTGCTGACAAATAAGACATCTTTGACAAAGACTTTCAGCTATGGCTCTGAATTTTGGGTTATACCAGGTTTGTCTAAAAAGTCTGATCATTGCATCTCTCCCAATATGAGCTTGTCCATGGTACATCCGTGCCATGTCTGCAATCATGCTATCAGGCATAACTGGTCTTTCGTCTCTGTACACCCACACACCATTATTTTCCTGTCTTCTACATCCTGCTTTTATCCAGTAATCCTTTTCCTCATCACTTGCAGTTTCTTGTAACTGTCTTACTTCATCCCATGTCTCGACAGTATTAGTAAAAAGCAAAGGAGAAGAGATATGCTCCCTTTCTCTATTTTTGTTCATGGACACCATGTTCTCTGCACAATATTTGGCAATCTCATCGGCATAATTATTGCCAACGGCTATGTAATCTTCGTTTTTCTTATGCGCCTTGCACTTCACTACAGCAATTTGTTTAGGCAACTGTATCGCCTCAAGCAGCTTTTTAACAAAATCTCCATTTCTGATAGGTGTTCCTGCAGACGTCAAGAAACCTCTTTGTGACCAAATCTGACCAAAATCGTGTACGATGCCGAAACCATATTGGCTATCGGTCACAATCGTGACTCGTACATTTCTTCCTAATTTACATGCTTGAATCAAAGCAATCAGTTCCGCAACTTGTGCAGACCTTATTCCTTTCAGACAAGACGCTTCCATCACAGTTACCACTGTGCATACTGCGTAAGCTGCGCTTAAAACTCCTTCTTTTGTTCTCAAACATGAGCCATCTACAAACATGACATAATCAGATTCCTTTAACGGTTCATATTTTATGTCAGCTCTTGGTTTCGTGCAATATTCCAGCACATTCAGACAATCATGATCTACTTCGTCTTGTTCAATTATACTCTCCTCATCTGGCAATGATGTTGAAGGATTCACATTCATGCATCTATCTATGGTCACATTTTCAGCACTCAAGATGTCTTTTTCGTACTTAGTCAGCCGACTATGTGTCATGTACTGTGTTTTTGTTCTTGTCAAAAGAATTTCTACTGAATGGGGAACATATACTCTCAGTGGATACCCCATCACTATACCTTCACTTTGTTCCAGACTTACACAAGTAGCAGCAACTGCTTTCAGACATCCAGGCAATGCTTTTGCTATAGGATCTAAAACAGCTGAAAAATAAGCAATTGGTCTTTTCATTGTTCCATGTTTTTGTACCAGTACTGAAAACGCACATCCATCTCTTTCACTGCAGTACAACTCAAAATCCTTCTCATAATCAGGCATGCCTAATGCAGGTGCCTCACACAATTTCTTTTTCAATTCTTTGAAAGATTTCATTTCTTCATTGTTTAACTCAAAAGGGTCTCTTACATCTTTCTTGGTCAATTTTTGTAATGGTTTTGCAATCAAAGAGAAACCACTTATCCATTGTCGGCAATATCCAACCATTCCCAGAAACATTCTTACCTCTCTTTGAGTCATTGGTGCTCTCATTCCTTGAATCATTCTTACTCTTTCTGTCGCTATCTTTCGTACTCCTTTCTCAATTTTATGCCCTAAATATTGAACTTCTTTTTGGCAAAATTGAAATTTTGAAGGAGACACTTTATGTCCTCTTTTCTCTAGATGGTTCAGTAAAGCTATTGTATCATTTACACATGCTTCTTTTGTTTTCGATGCCACCAACAGGTCATCGATATACTGCACCATCACTGACTTTTCTGGCATTTTCAAATCTTCCAGAGATTTCTTTAAAATCTGATTAAAGATTGAGGGCTTTCTGTATACCCCTGAGGAATTCGGCACCATGCCAAAATACGCTCTCCGAACCGGAGCACGCAAATAATGGCTGGATATCTGGATGCAAAGGAATAGAGAAAAATGCGTGACACAAATCTATCACAGTGTACCACTCAGCTTCGTGTGGAATTTGATATAGAATTACTGCAGGGTTTGGCACTATTGGACAACAGGGCACAACTATTTTGTTGATCTTTCTCAAATCCTGTACTATTCTATATGTTCCATTTGGCTTTTTCAGTCCCATAATAGGTGAATTACATGGACTGCTCATTATTTCTTTTAGAATTCCCTGTTCAATCATTTTATTTATTACAGGAGTTATTCCTTCAATTATTTCTGGAGTTAATTTGTACTGTGGCGTATTCGGGTAAGTTGTTCCTTCTTTTACTGTTACTTTTACGGGATCAACTTCTTTCATTAATCCAATGTCTTCTCCTGTAAAATCCCACACAGTTTCTTTCACTGCAATTTTTAGTTCTTCTGGAAGTTTTTCTGCATCAAATGCAGGAAACAAACCATTCATTTCAGGTTCCTGATTCATCAAAGTTACTTTATACAAGACATCTTCATCTGAGGTCTGAAATCCAATTCCATCTGGCGTACAATAAATTGTGCAATTCATCTTGCACAAGAGGTCACGACCTAAAAGATCTATAGGACTACAATCGCACACTACAAATTTATGCATTTTGCTAAAAGAACCAATTTTTACTTCCACTAATTCAGTAAGTGGTGTTTTAATCTGCTGATTGGCTACTCCTACCACTTGGATGCATTCACCTGAGAGAGGAAGGTTTGGAATTTCCACTGATCTAACAGTAGAACGGGTAGCTCCGGTATCGACAAGGAATGTTACATTTGCACCATTCACTTCTCCATCCACAAAGGGACCAGACTGATCTACCTCTAGAGTTGCACCAAGTACGCACTCTTTCCCCTCTCCTGGGCACCGTCAGAATCTTTCATCCTGGTCATCCTCACTCTGACGCAACCAATACTGAGAAATGTTAGCTGCTCGCGGCAACTGTGTTACCTGCTCTCCTCCGTAGAATCCTGTTTCTGTACTGTATCTTTGCTGGTTAACAGTGTTGGGAAGTGGTGGTTGCGGCACCTGACTTTGTTGAACAACTACCTCATTCTGCACCTGTGGAGTTAATGATTGATTTTCCGGATTAGGTTTAGGTGGGAACTTACACTCGTTTCTCCAATGCCCTAATTTTCCGCAATTATGACATGGCCATTTCTTCTTTGCTTCTTCTAGACTCACTTGACCTTTCCCTTTACCTATGTTAGGTCGCATTTTATTCTGTCCTGTTTCATTCCCATTATTATTGTCCAATTGAGCTTCTTGTTTTTCTGCCACCTTCACCTGTGCCCACATTGCCTTCTCTTTCAATTTACGCTGTCTACTCTCAATATCATCACTGCAATACTTAGCATACCTCAGCACATCATCGACTGTGCCATTCTGCCAATTAATCATATGCTGTTTAATCATTTCACTAATCTCTGGTTTCAATCCAAACACGAATCTGTACACAAAATGACTCATATCTTTTTCACTTAATTCCTCATATCCACTATACTGCTTGAACACCAACAACAACCTTTCATAATAGGCATGTACAGACTCCTTACTTTCTTGTGTAGTTCGATCGATTTTTACCCAATCTGTCTCTTTAGGAGGAATCTTATTCTTCAAAAAGGTAATCACCTTATCATACTTCTTCATCACATCAGGACCTGGAGCTCCTGTCTTAGGATCTCTTGGATATTCTGTAGTTGGCCAGTCAACTGTAATCTTACATTCTGACCACAAATCAGTTGGTACCACTATGTCAAATAATCCATCTAAATCTATCCACAACACTTTTGAAACCTTTACAAATCTCTCTACTTGTCGGTACCATTCAACTGGTTTCTCTCTCAACTTCGGAAAGTCATTGGTAAATGACAGTATGTCCTGCCTAGTCCAGGGAACATGCACATAACTACCACCTGAAGTTTCTCTCATAGGGTATTCTCTGGCAACAGGTTCCTTTTCAGTTATCATAAAAGCCAAAGAAGCTTTGTCTGTAGTTTTCTCATTCTTCTTCGTCCATCTAACCTTCCATCTATCCACATCACCCCATTTTCTCAACAACACAATTAACTCTTTTATCTGAGTCAGCCTTCCTGCCGTGTTCAAATTCTCAATATCCTTTTCACAAAAGTCTACTCTATATGGTTTCTGCAACGTTTTCACTTTCGCAAAGTCTATTCCTATTTCACTGGCTACTTCTTCTAGTTTGTCATGTAAATTCTTTGCTCTCCATGTAATACTTTTGCACAGAAACATTATTTCATCATCCTGGTAATTTTTTATCTTTTCTGTACCAATCGTTCCTAGAATTAATTCTTCCATGTCAATTTTTAACCTAATTACATCTAATGGTTTTTCTTCTGGTTCTTTTATTTTAAATGCCTTCATCCACTCATTTAACTCTTCAGGAGTCGGACCTATGGGTGTATTATTTAGTTCTACCCAATTACCACTCTTTTCAGGGGTTTCTGTTGCAGATTCTGTTACCATATGCATTTTCCTACCATTGCACTCATTCACCGTCAAATTTGTAGGTGGACTTGGTCTGTAAGTACTAGCCAAATTACTTGTACTTGCACTTTGTTCCATTCTTTCTTTTTCTCTCTGAAATTGTGAACTCATGGGAATCACCAAAGATCTTTCATCAATTTTCTGATTCTCAAAAACTGGTATTACTGGACCTATTGTTACAGGCACAGTAACTGCTTCCATATTTTTCGTTAATTCTCTAATCTTCTCAGTTAGTTCTTTGGTTGTCCTTGCTAATTCGCTTGCATTGTCGCTTTCTATTCCTTAATTTTGTGAAGTTCTCATTTGTTCTTGTGACCTATTTATTTCAATTCTTTTTTCCGGACTTTTATTTCGCATAGTCTCTATTAGCGGCGCATTTGGTGTCACCACTGTAGAACTCTGCTGATACGGAGGTGGATTTCTATTTAGAATATCTTCCAGCAATTCATCATCCGTTTTGCTCTCATGCATATATTTCTCCCTCTCCATATGTTTCTTTTTCTCAGTCCGTTTTTCTTAGTCCCTTCCTCAACTGTAAAAGCTGGAAACAAACCTCCTGTCATGTTAGCACATCTCCATCGTTTTATTCTATCTTCATGATTTATTCCCCACATCCTTCCAGGCATAAACTCATGATCCCTAAAACCTCTGAATCTCTCTCGCTCATACATCTCATCCTCCCATTCCGTCAATGCTTCAAACTGTGTCGGTCTAGGTCTAGGTTCTAGATTTGTCATCTTTTCTCGCAAATTTCGCAAAACCGCTACACTAAATGAACCATTCTCAGGGAAAGCTAAAGCACCATCATTCTTCGTATACTTTGCCCAGTTTTCCAACCATATGCATGTATGATATCCATATTTCAGCATCATATGTGAAGCTGCTGATTTCGGGCGGAGGAATTACTTGTCCCTCTCTAGTCACGACCTTTTTGTCTTTCTTAAAGAAATTCTTTAATTTTGTCGTCCATGACGTTCTCTCCCTTTCATACTCGTAATACGGCATGTTTTCTATTTGTTTTTCTCTTTACGCTAACGCTGTTTTGTGTACGGAACTTCAACCAATTACAGCGCGACTCTCACTAACGTACCAATCAGAACAATTCCCTTCGTCCGCGAACCAACCAATCCTAGCGCAGCACTTTTCTACGTCACTCCTGCTCTGTGTTCACGTGACTGGCGCACTATCCAATCCTAGCGCGGCACTGTTCTACGTCACTTCTGCTCTTTTACCCCTCCTTTACAAAATTTATCGGCAATTTTTCTTTTCGCTGTTTTCTCCGTTAGTTACAACCATTAAAACAATTCCATAGTCTGATTCGCTAAACAAAAGTGACAGCTTTGTCCTTTTACACAAGAATCCTGTATTTCCAGTAGGCAGCGCTTACCTCTACCCTACCACAGAATTATTTACTCTCGCCGATAAAGTAGCACTTCCCTCTACCTTACCCTTCTTTCAAGCAAACAATTTACTCGTTTCTTTGGGGATAAGACACATGTGGAGACTAGGCTCCTGAGAATTAAGGCCAAAGTTTCACAAGAAAACGTGATTTGCTATTTCAGTTACACACTTTTCGTACAGAAAATCCCTAACATAACACAACCTGTGTTATTACCAAAATGAATTCAGACCATGTACCAAATTCCATGTGACTTCTCTTGCCACACGTGTTCCACTTCCTACATCCCAGAAGCGTGAAAACTCACATATAACATAACACGACTCAACATATAGTGTTAGTCATCAAAAATAATCAATAATCAATAAACAATAATCACTAAACTAATCTATAGAAAACCATAACTCTGCTACCAAGAAATCTGATGCAGCGCGTACAATAAAAACTATTCTCCTCCTAGGTCACTTATAGGTCATCCAGGGGCAAACTATATTTTCTCACATCCACATGACGATGGGGCCCATAAACATCGCCTAACACACACGCACACACCTGGATTTCCTTTACACCTTTACGAAATTCTGTATTCCTAGGAGAAGCATGAGAACTAAATGGAAAACACCATTTATGTACCGCTGGAAGGAGCCGGGATATCTTATTATCTTAACTTATCACTTTCTTTAGTTATTTTCTTTAAGATATTCCTGCTCATTGGTTTGTCGATGAATCATTCATGTAAGAAATTAGTTCATAGTTATTAAGACCAGCTAAATCACAATAACCAATTACTGATGTCACAATCATTTAGGAAAATAACCACTGAATCATTTGATTTAAAGAATCTTAAATTTTATATAATTTTAAAAGCATGAGAAAGAATTTAAACTTTTATTCAATTATTCATTTATTATTAATTCAAATATTTATTAAGCATAATCAATTTATTGCAGAAAGGAAATTTTCGTCATGAAGCAAAACCCTAATTACCTGCCTACCTTCCTAATTTAGCCTAATGATTTCTAACCTAAGTTTAAGAATTAGAAATAACCTGATTCTCATACTCAACTGGAAAATTAAGACAGCAACAGAAACTTCAGCTCGTCAGCATCAGCTACCTGCAAGCCGTCTCATCTAACAGTCTTTCAGCATCTCCCGCTCAGTCATGGATCGATCAGGACCACCCAGCACTGGAAGCCACCAACACCAACACGACTCTCCAACTCCGCTCCTGACTGTGACTGCGACTGACCCCCTCCCACTAAGAGTAGGCCCTCTTATACCCTAATTCTAACTTTGCTAACTAATTGTTGCAACATTAATAACACGCTTTTCTTTCATTGGTCCATGCATGTCATCTTATTCATTCTTTTAATCAAGTTCTCTTGGATCCAATGGTCCTTGGATCATTTCCTTTCTCACAGTTCAAGACATGTTTCCATCTGCTTCGATCAGTACATTTGTAACTTCTTTCGATACATTCGAGAACTCTGCAGGCATTGTCCTTTCTCTTAAACTGGTTTCCCACGGGTCTCTGCTGATCACCACGGCACACTATCAGTTCAATTAGGTCACATCAGCCTTGACCATTTCTCGCATCCTAGCCTCTCAGCAACATCACAAGGTTAGCTTTTCTCCGACTTCTCTCCCTTGTCACGTGTTTCCCTGCGCTTGCGCACATCACCAACTGGCAGCCATTTTATATCGCCACTCGGTTATACTTGAGAAGCACTATTTTGAAATAAACAAAACATAATTAAAATAGAGAAAAATAGCCTTTTCGTTTCCCTCCCGTCATCTACGTACGCCAATTAGTTATTACCTAGCAGAAAGCAACATTTAAGCTGTTTCTTACTTACCATCACTATTGTTTTTGCAACGACACGTTTATTTCTATGAAGCACAAAATCATGCATTTATTTTAAATTAGTACGCATTTATTTTTATGTTATAATTCGACACACGGACATCCATTAATAGATTATTCAGCACATACATTTGCGTATTACCCTTCCCACACGTACAGTGTTGATTAATACATTTAAACGAACATTTTATTAATTATTTATAAAATTTGTTAGGGGTTAAATTTTTTTTATTTTCTCTGCTCCATCACCAGCAAGGAGGTAAGAGCTGGCTAAACACTCCCACTGAGTTGGCTAATTAACCTAGCCTCTCCTCCCAACATCTGCACATATCTTCCTTAATCCTGCCATCTGGCTGAGGTGGGGGTTCAAAGTTGTAAATGACACTGCTCTGGGCTCCGCCCCTTTGAAGCTCATTGTTTACGACCCCTCCCCCTGGCCTGGCATTCTTGCAGAACAGCTCACTGCCCTCCCAGTCCATCTGGCTGGCCCCAGGGGATCTTTATCACCTCTTCAGGCAGGCTGGCTAATCCCCTTAACTCTGACCAATCAGGGCAGAGCACTGGAAGAGCTGGATTTGGAACTAAAACTAAGAAAGTGTTATAACTTCTTGTCTGTTCACTTTGGGAACAATTCAATAACATCATATTGTAGGATTTATCAATACCATTCTAGTGAGTCTTTGAATGGAATCTTTAGCCCTCTCCGATCAGAAGTTATTGTTTAATAACTTTCCCCCATGTTAACCTATGGGGCATGGGGTTTACAATGGGAAAAATGACATGGGCCATTTTTCCAGCACCAAGACTTACAAAAACATATTTTATAAGTACTTGGCTTATTTTCACAGGACCCCCACCCCATGGGTCACCTAGGGGAGACCCTAGGGGTGCTGAATCTGTAAAATATTGCAGATCCTCCATGCCCAGTGCCCCCAGCATCAAAGTCGAATTTGGGCAGCACTTTACACAATGGGGAGGGTGAAATGTGAATTTCACTTAACCCAGGGCATATATAAACTCATTTTATAAGGGCCTACCTTATAGATACCTGACCCCCCACCCCTGGGATACCTAGGGGAGACCCTGGGGGTCATTATTATGCCAAAACATTTTAGGTTGACCAGTTTTAAGTGCCCCAAACCCCAAAGTCGAGTTTGGCCACAATTTACATGTTTAAGAGCAATCTTGGCGCACAGAGCTGCTTTTAAACTGACCACAGGCTTCAGCAGTGCACACATGCAAGTGCAAAAAGGCTGCTGGCCTCTAAACTGCCATGCCCCAGGATACTGGGGACTTCTAGGTAGTTTCAATCCCCTGCCCTATTATATACTAGGGGCTTATGGGGTAGGTCATGCCAATTACAGGGGTACCCCACCATCCCATAGTGTACCCTAGTGTATGTTGGGTGTCTTAACTGTATTCTAATGTGTTCCTTTCAGCTTGGCACTGGCCCTGGGCCTAGTTAGACAGAGCCCAGGGTCAGTCAGAGTCAGTTACCACCAGTTCCAGTCAGCAAAAAGTTGGGGGGTGCCCAGGGCACAGGATGACTTTACAACAGGTGCCGTTTGCAGCCCAATTTTAATTAGCCAAAGAGGTAGAGTTTTTAAAAGCATTTCTAAATGAACCTTCATAAAATATTTGAATTACCTCTCAGTGGTGCAGGAAACAGGCAAAAAGGCTTGAAGAAGTTGAAGAATCAAACCAGGCATTAGTGGTTATCTCTCCAGTTGGTTACTAGGAATATTTAGCCTGATGCATACACCGTTTGTAAGACGGCAAACGCTCTGAATTGGAGATTGTGAACGAATAAAGTTTTTTCATATATATACAAACTCATTTTATTAGTTGCTAAAGTTTCCTCCTTGGACCCCTTGCCCATTGTGATTTTTTGTAAACGTTTCAGGCGGAGTACATAGTTGCAGACATTTATTACCTACGATGAGTGAAACTTTAAAAAAAAGTTTTTTTCTTGAAAAAGAAACCATGTTTCCTTTATGAAAAATGGATTGCTTTAACAAAAAATCCTTATCTGAAACCAGTCACAGACATAATGGTGCTGCAATTTGTGACCTATCTCCTGAATATTAACAGCTCCGGCCCGTGCAGGTAAAAGCGGTGGGGTGGTGGGGCAGAGTGGGGGGGGGGGGATTTCGCCAAATGACGGCGAGAGAAAATTAATTATTTATTTAATTTTCCCTCGTTGTCGTCTGTCGAAATCCTTCCCCCCACTCTGCCCCACCACTCCACTGCTCTTACCTGCACGGGCTGCTGCTGAAGATTAAGTTAAGGAGGTGAGTCGGACTGCGATAACTGATCAGTACATAGGTCTGGTCGCAAAAAGACTGGCTGCAAATTGCCACCTCTTTTTGCACCCAGTATAATAATGCATCTGGTGCGCGCACACACTACTTACTGCACAGTCATTAAAATTCAAACAATATGATTTTTTGAAAACTAAGCAGGAGTTTTGTTACGTACCTCATTATGGAACACTTTCCAGATAAATACATAAATGAAGAAAAATCCAATTTCACTGCTTCTGAACAAAATGGCTGCATACACAACTGCACCAATGACACGTGCAATTAACTTAAGTTTATCTGAATGTAGTCAGTGACAAGCAGAAACTCACAAATTATTATAGTAGACCGGCACACAACTATAATAAACTATCAGAGAGGAACAGCTGTTCATGAATTTTGTAGTATAAGTATTTCCTTAATTTCAGAGCCTACGTCTTTGTGTTCATGGTGAAATTATGCTGATTTCCTGGTGTCTATTTCCTTTATTTCCTTGCAGAGATGTACCCATTTTAAGCCGCTGCATACAATGGTGGGCAATAGATCATATTTTATCCCCCCCAGTCTTCTTTTTATTTACTCTTGATCAGCCCATGTTTTTCTGCACAGTATGTGTGCCTTGTTAATAGCAGGCAGCTGTTTAAATTGTACATCCAGTACTTCGCTCCTCTTTGATTCTGCATTCTTAACCGGTTTTGAAATTATGACTGAAAATCCTGTCAAGATCCTCCCAGAGGGAGGCAGGGCCTGGGAGGTTCTTGTTAGCACCAGAACAGAGAATTGTGAGCTTAGATACGAGCCTCAGCTCTAATTACCACGCTCAGTAAAGTGTTTTAGCTCAGTTCTTTACGGTTAAAAAGTAGTACACATTTCTGAGCAAGCTACTTTACACTTAAAACCCAGTGATTTCATGTGCAGATATTTTGGGAGTTGGAGTAGCCCAAGTTTGTGTGCACAGTCACTTAAACCAGTGCAGTAGCTAATCATATAGGCTCTGCCCTGTCAGCGAGGACCCTGTGCCCTTTCACATTCAGACTCCTGTAATCCGACAGAATCTACCTTCAAGTGGGACACTGTAGTTCTGTAGTCTCAGAGGTCCTGTCAGCTGAACATCCACTGTTTCCACAAACTTGATTAAATATAATGCGAAAATACAATAGTAAAAAAATCAACCTTCTCCAAATCAGGTAAATCTGTGTACATAACGTCTTTTTTTCCATTGCTTTTTTTTAGGTTTTTATAAAGTTATGCCTTGTACATGTTCATCGTTTTAGCAGTTTAAATGTAAGTACAGTAAATATGTAAGTATATTATGTTCTCACAGCAATCAGAAGCCATGGTAGTTCAAAACGGTATTATAACTTCAACATAACATTTTCATGAAGTAATAATTCTAACTTAACCTTTACATCCAACATCTAAGCCTCAAGCCACATGTAACCCACAACTATTTTACCCGCGTTGGCATTTATATTAACCTCTTCCGTGCTCATGACGGCCCCCGGCCGTCATGAGTCACGGTGGGCGTGTACTCACGACGCGCGGGGGCCCTCCGAGCCACGCCCGCGATCGGAATGTCCAGCACCTGGGCGGAATTCCGGCCGCAGCTAAGCGGTTAAGGTGTGTATCCTCCAGAAGCGCCTTTGCACCTTCCCTTCGTTGGGCAGCTCTGTGCCTTCTCCCTGTGACTGGTCGGGCTCAGGTGGATATAAGTATCCGTCTATTTAGTGTTACAATGTCCGATTACGTCTGTGTGCGTTGGTAGTAGTCATCTTACTATGTTCATGTGAGCAAATCATCAGATTTGGACTGTAGTGCAAAGAGAAGTGTGCCCCAGCTGGTGGTGGCAGCTCACCTCCTTGTCTGGAGATATGTGCGTGTTAATACATTGATCTCCACCATGCTCCATTTGATCAGTTCTCGTAGCCAGTGTTATCAATGGGGGTGTGGGCGCTTTCCAGCGCATAGCTATTGCTCATTTCCCAAGTTGCAGAACCAGATCTATACATTTAGAAGTATGTTTGGCATCTTCTGGTCTTGAGAATTGTCCTAGCAAGCATGTTGCTGCAGTGTTGGGGAGCTGGTTGCCTGTCCGGTCGGGAAACAGTGTGAGAACAGTCGTCTGGTAAGGTACAATGTGTGGGCATTCCCACAACATGTGAAAAAACACGCATCTTTGTCCGGCATCTATGGCACTCCGATGGGAGCCCCAGGTATATGTTGGCTAGTCATGCCGGGAAAACATAGGTACAATGCAGGTAACTGATATGTTTGAACTTGAAATGGTGGCTTCCTGTCATAGGTGCCTTAAGTATTGTTGCTCTGAGGGGCCCATAACAGCGCAGGAAATAAAAGGGGTGATAAAAGAGCTAAACAGGGGAAAGACACCAGGTCCGGATGGGCTGCTTTACGAATGGTATTGAATGTTTGCAGACACATTTGCGCACTAACTGCTTTGGGCCTACGAGATAGGGGAACTGCCCAAATCCATGAGAGAGGCCACCATTATTCTCCTCCCCAAACCGGGGAAGGCCCCACACGACTGTAAATCCTACCACCCACTGTCTCTACTCAATACAGATAATAGAATACTAGGCCAGATACTGGCCATGCACTTCAAGAGAGTAATTAGGTAACTGGTGCACTCGGACCAGAACGGTTTTATACTGGGAAGAAGAATGGAACTAAACAAAAGGCGTCTGGCCAGTGTCCTTGAGGCTGTGAGGCGCGGGGACCAAAAAATGGCAGTGGTGTCACTAGACACAGAAAAAGCACTTGACACAGTAATATGGCACTACTGTTTGAGACGCTCAGGGTAACGAGATTTGGACCACGCTTCATTTCAGTGGTCTCCTTTTTGTACACCAAGCCTCTGGCCCAGGTTTGCACCAACTACATGTTTTTGGTGGAGTGGGAGCTGGGCAGAGGCACCCAACATGGTTGCCAGTTGTCACCTCTGCTGTTTGACCTTGCCATTGAACCCCTAGCATGCAGGTTACGGGAGGCGCTCTGCGAGTGGGCAATGCAATTGTGGGACAACTGGCATGCAGTGTCACCTTATTCCAACAATGTATTGGAATACCTACCTGTTAGACCTTCCATCTTTTGGCGTTGTCTCCCCTGACCTTTTTGGCTTCGCCATATGTGAGCTACAATACTCACTGGTTCCAGGACAATTACAGGTCCCATCCTACAGGGGATGAAAAATCCACATACATAGGACCAAGGAGGAAGTACACAGAGCACTTTGAACTTTGCAACGTGCATATCCTCATCAGCACTTATACCGTAGTACTGTCATGCGAGGAGGAGACATTTAGATAAGGATTTAAAGTGATCTCAATGACCAGTAATAGTGAACTGTTGCATCCAGCATCTTGCTGGAGCAATACAATCCAGTTTCCAGTTTTCATGTGCTCCCCTCTTCTGACACAAGGAAGATCCAAATGATCACTATGGCACACAGACAAAACTTTAATTCCAAGCCCTCAAGAAATCCCAGAAGGGGACGAAGTGGGTTGGCTATGTCTAAACAAAAGAAGAACGTTTTAATATAAAAGAGAAGATCATGAATAAAAAATCTACTTTGAAAGAAAAATCAAGATGGAGTCTGTGCATTATGTTATCTAAGTGTGACTCTACTGTAAAACTGTATTTAATTGGCGTGCATATTTTCTGTGACAAGTAATGGGTAATGAGTCATTTGTCCTGGTAGAATTTACAGAGTTGTCTCCTGTGTGGAAGACTAAGGTGACTGGTCTTCTGGATTCATGCACCACTGTTTCCTACGTTTAAGCCCACTACAGTGATAGGTGCGTTCTCTCATTGCCTCAATCTCTTTTTGTAAATCACCAAACATGAAATGTTTCCCCTTCCCAATCAAAAGTTATCACTTATTAAATGTAATAAGGCAAATCAATATTATCCTATTGGAGAGGTAGGCCTCACAGTCGTGAAAAATGAATTTATGTTTTTTTCACTACCAGGACATGGAAAACAAAAGTACATGTTCAACCTTTTAATTACAAAACACCCTGTCAAATGGGCTACCTAGGGCCTCCCTTAGGGGTGATTTATATGCAATAAATGAAGAGTTTAAGGCTTGGCAAGGGAGTTAAATTACAAAATCAAATTTGCAGTTTAAAAGTGCACAAAGGTTTTATAGACAAATCACACAAGCTATTAATAGATCCTGCAAATTCAGCATGGTATGATCATGGTTGCATTGGCAAATCAGAAACAACAATGTCATTTTCTAAACCTTTTATACCAACTCATTTCTTAAGGTAAGATAATGGCTCATAGAATTAGCCGGTCTACACTAACACTTCCAGAGGAAGTCCTTGAAAATGATACTTTGGTTTCACTGTGGAAACTCCATTAACAAAACACGTTTTCTAACTATTTTGTACAATACTGATACATTGATGTCATTCACTTAGTGCTCCATGGAAACAAGGGGAGAGATGGTTTGCAGTGGGACACTGATTGGGAGGGGGAAATGAGCGAGAGAAAGTTAAGTAGAACATCAGAAACTACAACCATTTTAAAAATAATGGCATCTAACACAAAAATGTGGCATAATTATCCATAGCATTATTTACTCTTCTAAGTGTCACTGGAAACTTGTTCTAAGTGCAACATCATTAGTTCATCGGTTATGCCTCTAGGGCACATGGGAGAAATATTGGCACACCCATCTGTAACACACCAAGTCCTCACACCAGATTAACACCTGACTATAGCAATTGGCAACTTAGGGCCAGATGTATCAAGGGTTTTACCGGTCGCAAACGGGCCGATTCGCAGAATTGGCCCATTTGCGAACGGTAAAAAGCCTTTTGGGATGTATCAACCCAAAAGGCATTTGCAAAATAGGTCATCGCAATTTTTGCGATTAATTTTTTTGCAAATGCAGTTAGGGAATCGCAATTTGCGATTCCCTAAATGCGATGCAAGAAGCATTCTCAGAATGCGACTTTTCTTTAAGGAATAGCAAATTACCACCAACTTCAAGTTGGTGGTAATTTATAAATCCTAGAAAAATGCACAAAATTGCATTTTCTAAGTGCCATGTGACGCATGCACATGCCCTTAGGGCATGTGTGTGCGCCACATGTGCACACTTACCTTTTGGGGGTGCATCAGGGGGCCTTATGGCCCCTGGCATCCTGCAGTGCATTCCCAATTTGCGATTACATATTTTGTAATCGCAAGTTGTGAATGCCTTCCCATTCAACCCTTTGGGCCTCTAGGCCCATAGGAATGAATGGGAATTCACTCCTTAATAGCGAATTTCAATTTGCGATTCACTATTAAGGAATATGTGGGAAGCGTTTTTTTTTTGCGAAACCTACATACATTGTATTTTGCGATTCTAAAATAGTGAATTGCTAAAATTCGCTATTTTAGAATCGCAAAATGCAATGTTGATGCATCTGGCCCTTAAAGCTATATCGCTATTTTTATTGACTTTGAATCTGTTTGAGCTAGAAACAATTTTTTTTAAGCTGCAAGTTATGTAGCAGATAACGTCTAATGGGCAAGTGTTGTAAATCCATATGTATGTTGATAACACCAGACCTGTAAAATCATAGAATTCTAATGGCGCTGATCGAAGCCCTTGGTGGTATTCTGCAGTTACTCCAACCTTTCATGCTGGGTTTTCTTTGTAGCACTTGATGTTTTTAGCAAATCTGACAACAGATGTTCTAACATTCTGGTCCTATTTCACATGTGTTTTTTTCCAGCGCATCTGTGATTCAATCAGAACCTTCCTTTACGCTGCATCATATGTACTAATCTTGTGCAGTGAAAAAAGGTAATTTGCAATTATTTGTAGAAAATCTGGCTTATGAATGTCAGTGAGGCAGAATTTTCCCTGTAAACCTTGTGAATGGCTGCAAATGCAGGGGTGGAGGCTGAGACAGATTGCAGGCCTCTAACTCTACATTCACCTTTACAAAATACTGTTATTACAGACCCTGTTCTGCAGTAAACAAAATGGAGCACAGTGTGAAAGGAAATTGGCAGTGCATGTAACATTCCAATGGACTGCGCCCTCTTTCCTCCAATGCCCTCATCTGACATACACATAGCAGAAGTGTCCCTTACAGGCAGTTCCAGTTCTTTGCGAACCGTAGGATCATGAATAAACCATTGATACATGTTCTTGTTTATCAAAAGGAAGAGGTGACTGCCCTTTACCGCCCCTTTTGCTTTGACAGCCTCCACGAGTTCCAGTGTTGACATTGTGGTCCCTAGTTATTATTTTGAAAAAGGTTGACATGATCTTCAACCTAATAAGGAAAAAGGCCAAGGGGCATATTAACAACCAGGCGATAGTCAATTATCGCCGCTTTAGCGTCCGTTTTCGGACGGAAAGCGGCGATAATTCTATCGCCTAATCAGCAAGGTCACGCTATCGCGTGAATCCCTGCACTATCGCCCTTTCCCCCAACGCCCATCCTGCATCTCTAATGAGATGCAAGGTGGGCGTTACTGGGCGTACCCCAGATGGGCTACGTTGTAAATATCGCCGATGTGCACATCGCGATATTTACAAGGCAGCCCACAGGATGATAGCAGACGTTAGATTTTGGCGAAAACGGCCGTTTTTGCCAAAATCTAACGTCTGCTATTATCCCGACTTAGCCATCCCTAACATAGGGGTGGATTGTGCTGATACGACCACAGGGTCGTATCAGCAAGGTTATCGCCGTTTTGCAGGGAACATCGCTGGAAAACCAGCGATGTTCCTGCAAACGGCGATAACCTCGCTATCTCTGGAATTTTTATCGCCCTGGAGAAGCGTGTTGTTAATAACGCGCTACCAGGGCGATAATTTCCGGAGATAGCCAGCGATAAGAAAACTATCGCTAAGCACGGCCAGCGATAATTATCGCTGGCCGTTGATAATATGCCCCCAAGTTCCTTGCGAAAAGCTCTTTGGAGTTAAATATGTATTCACACTTTCAATTTGCAAATAGACATTGGCAAATTCATAAAGTCACGCCTTTTGGCTTTGCCAAATGTTCTTTGCCAGTGCTTTTCAATGGTTATTGCAGATGCTGAAAGGCAAAAAATCCCCAATGGAATCATGTAACAAGCATGCATACACCATCACACACGTGCACATATGCTCCATGACACTGCAGCTGCACCCGTGTGATGATGTATATGCAATGCTTGCATTACAATGCATGCACATGTAAGTGTCATTGTGCTAAAATTGCCATTTTTTTCTTTTTTAATTTATTGTTCCAAGTTGACAGAGACCCATCCTGGAGTGTTAGTTTAAAACAATTAAATTAAATAAAAAAAATATGAAAGTGTGTGAAAGCACATTATTCAGAAAGGTGCAACCTTGCAGCAAATTGAAGCTGCAGGCCCTCCACAAAACAAGAAGAAATAAAAATGAAAATGAAAAGAAAAAGAATAACACAACGGGAAGGGGCAAGAGAGCAATGGTGGAGTGTGAGTGGGGGAGAAGCAAGTAAATGCTGCAAAATGGGAAGATCAATGGGAAGCAGCAAGTGGCAGATGAGGAAAGAAGGAGCTTAAAAAAATGAAAAACAAGGAGAAAGTGAGGGGCAGTTGAAGCAATGGATCCGATTGAAATTTGGGCCAAGCAAAGAGAGCAAGGTAGGCAGGAATGTGAGGGGGAAAGCAGCACAGGGAGCTCTGCTTTGAAGTTCTGAAAGACAAAGAAACTAATAGATCCCTAATATGGAGCACTGGAAGGATACTAGAAATCCAGTCAAAAGGATAGTAAAGAAAATATGCTCCAGGAGAGTAACAAACAAAAGAAGGGGGAGGAAAGTCATCAAATAAGAAGCAAGCCAACCAATGGTAAGCACCTAGCAGACTCAAAGTCCACTCTAATATTAGTATTTTATTTATTTTATTGGCTTATAAAGTGCCCAAATCACCCCCAAAGAGGTATCGCCGCGCTACAGAGGTGCTACAGTTAGGGCGAAAATAGGAGTGAGGATTTCAGAAAAGCTCGGTTTTAAGGAGCTTTCGAAATAGCAGGTAGTTTGGGCATTTCCGGAGGTGGGTGCGGAGCTGGTTCCATTAGAAGGGGGCTAGGTGGTAGAATGCTTTCCCACCCATGCACGATTTCTTAAAACGCTGAACAAGGAGCAAGGATTTTGTTCCTGAACGGAGTGGTCTGGATGGCTGGTATTGGGTAAGTTTTCCTGCTAAGTAACTAGGGCCATTGCTGTTTAGTGCTTTGTGCACAATGCAGCAAATCTTAAATCTAATCCGCTTGCATATTGGTAGCCAGTGTAGACCTTGTAATAGCGAAAGAGAGGCAGTTCTGGCAGGAGAATTAGAGACAAGACGAGCCGCGGTGTTTTGGACTACCTGAAATCTGTTTAGGGAAGACCCACTAGCTAAAATCAAAAGGGCATTACAGTAGTCTAGGCGGCTTATCACTAATGTTTGAAGGAGCGACTTACGTACAGTCAGGGGAAGAAGAAAGAAACACCCTGCATAGGAGGCTTAACATGTGAAAGCATGAGCCCACGGTAGTTGTGACTTGCTCTTTCATTGTGAGTTTCTGGTCCAGACGTATGCCTAAGTTCTTTACTACGGCCATAGGGACCGGGGCGACGCCCATTTCGGGAGGCCACCACTCTGGGGACCAGAGCAAAGGGGCTTCTCCGAGTAGCATGATCTCTGTTTTCCCAGCATTTAGCTGAAGGAAGTTGTTCCTCATCCAGGTATTGTACACAGTGTACACAGTAGGTCTTTGGCTGCAGATAGCTGAAAGCTGTGTAGAGGTGAGGCCTAAAAATGTAAAATGTACGAAACATAGTCACGTTCTGACCTCTCCCTAAATAAGTAAAATGGAATTGTATTTTTTCAGTATGTTAAGAAACTCTTTCTAATCCAAGCATTTTTACATTAAACATAGGAAAACCTGTAAACGTAGCAATCTACCACTTACATTTCCCATAATTCTACTGAACCACACTCGAATCACAAGCAGTCAACACCTTTGCTTTTTTAACAGTGACATTGTTTTTTTTTTTTAACGAAAAATTTACATCTATTAAGCAACTGAGGGGTATATTCACAAGAATGTGTGATAACTACCGCAAGAGTAGCGTAACGCAACTTTCAATAACGCAGCCTATCACGGGAAAATAACCCCGTGTCAATGTGGAATTCACAACAAGGCGGAACCATGCGATAGTCACCAGATAACGCGTCAAATGCCAGCGTGAAAATCAACACCACGCCTAAAAAATGCGAAACGCGAGAAATCATGAGATGAGGCCAATCGCGGTACAAAAAGTAGCGAAAAGCAGCCTCAGGCCTGCAAATCCCACGCGTCTGGCGGGAAATTGCACCATAAAAACCACAGACACAACACACCAGAAACAAGCCAAAGCACGTAGCAACATGGATGCACCCTGACCCAGCGCAGAGGGCAACGCGAACCCCACAACCCCCACAGACCACCAGCAAAGAACAACTGGGTCGGGGAAGGCCAAGGAGAAAATGGAGAGGAAGACGGGGTGCAGACCGCAGGAAAACAAGACCAAGGCCACGGAGGCGACAGAACACTACCAGCAACTGACCCACAAGCAGACCACCTGGAATGCAGTCGCAGTGCCCAGGAGGCCAATCCAGGAGGCCAAGAGGCGCCGGCAGGACCTGACAACCTAAACCAGGTACAAACCCGCTGCCAACAGGAAGGCAGCAACGGTGACAGGAGGTGGCAGTCCAGCGCCACAGGAGGAGCAGGAGGAAACCCAGGCCACAGTCATCAGTGTGGAGACCGTGCAAGGAGGTGGGAGTATGGACACAGCCCGACAGGACCCGACACAACAACAACAGGGTGAGGATCCAACAGGGACTGGGGGGACGGGGGGTGATGGGCACAATGGCACACATGCACAACGAGGTGTAGCACACTGCACACCCACAATTACCCAGGGACATGTCCCCCATCCCCGTGGCACACTGCAGCACACACACATAGCAATCACAGTACATACCATGACAAAGTGGCACAAAGTGCAACACGCACACTGCAGAACAGGGGACACAACTGGGTCCACCCAGGCGCAGAAACAGAACAATCACATTGGACAGAGCAGGGAACTGTGAGATGCATATCTACGGCTACAACCCCACAGCAGCCATGTAGGCCAAATGTCCACTGTCCCAACTCAAATAGCCACCACCGCCCAAACAGTCACAATGTACATTGTCACACAGTGTGCATGTCGACAAGAACAAGGCGCCAACACAATGCCAACATGCACCTCCCCTTCACAATGCAGAGGGACAAACAACACCTCCAGCAGGTCTGAACAGACAACCCATCAGTGATGCCCGAGACGAACACCACACCCCCGACCCCGACGCACTACAACAGCCCATGGACATCCCACACAACCCACCACCAGGACCAGGGCAGACAAGCCACTCAGAGGAGAACCCAGCCCCTACAACAGACCACACAGCATGAAGCACCCGCAATCATGGCTGGCTCACAACACCTCACCGACCCACACATGGCACACCAATGCCAGGTGTCAGAACGCCAAAAGGAGTTGGCCCAACAGGTGCGGGCGTTGCCCAACCCATGGAAGGCGAACTAGAACACATACGTGGGTGTCCAATACCCATCAGGGACCACCTACACCCCACAAAGGAGAGCCACACTGCCATAGAGACACATGCAGATGCACATACCCAGTACAGAACAACACCCAGGGGCATGCACATATCAGTCACACACCCACGTTGGCTCTGCGTACGACGGCACAGTCCACTCCCCTTACGAATTGAGTGGGTGACGACAAAGCTACATGTCCAGGTTCTAGCCCGCTGCCTGCGGTGACATGTCTGCGTCCGCTGTACACAGCACAATGTAATGTCGTAGGGCCCAGGGCCCCCATGCACACAACAAGACCACAGGGACACATGCACATATCATGTTGAACTGGCTACGGGCACGTGCGCCTGGCCCCTTTATTGGCAGGGCCACATGTACAGTGACTCCTGTGCTGGATGTGTGTGGGGTGAGTATAAGCCAGCCCGCACGGAGTGCTTGGTGCTGGCAACAACCTGAACAGTGGACACCAGTGTAATGGAAACAGAAAACACCAGCATAACAGAGTCAACTGCAGAGCAACATGGAGGGATCCGGAGTAAGGACAGAGGTCACCCAATATCCAGTCTGGACGTTCCTTGAGTTGCAGTGCACTGAGGTAGGGGCACTAGAGAAGAACGCGCTCATGTGAAGGAATTGCTAGGATTGTGTACCCTCGGGTTAGTCCTGATGCAGATGCAGTGGGGTGTGTTACATCTGCATCAACTTCCTCATCAACGTCCCAGGTCTCCCACACTGCCTGAGGTGACAGTTGCGTACGCAGTCCACAGCGCAATACCCAGTAATAGATCCAGGTGTGTAGCTTGACTACCACCACCAGTCTGCATTCCTGCCTTGGGGCTGTTGCCTCCTGCCCTCCCATTGTCTGTGCCTTCTCCCGTCCGCACACTTGACACATCTTCCTCATCATAGTCCCAGGTCTTCCCCACTGCATGAGGTGACATTGCTGCGCAACCTCACAACAGCACAAAACTCGATCAGTAACGGACAATGGCTTGCAGTGCACTGAGTCACTGGCACCTGGAGTGCTGAGCAGGGTATCAGGACGATGATGGCATCCACAACAGGTCTGAGCAACTCCATAGGTCTGTCATGACCACCGTTTCGACTCTGGCAGTTGGCGCTTGGAGGTGGTCCCTGCCGTGGTGGCGTGTACCTCCTGCGGCGATGCGACGTCCGGGCCGGTCAAGACTCAATGCTATGTGTGGGCCCTGGTGGCCCGCAGTTGAGGCCGGAGGATGCGGACAGCGCAGGGCTACAGACACATGGCGTTGATGACCCCAAGACCATCGCTACAGAGGCCATTCAATGTCTCAGGAGAAGGGGTCACAGGCCTGAGCAGCACAGAGTTAGTGGCCCCGGATGCACTGCGGCCGGCACAGGCACCCAGCCACGGGACGGTGACGTGCGGTGCAGTCAGATGGGCCATGCGACCTGAGCGGGTCCCCATCAATGTCCGAGGTGTATGTTGCGGAGTGTTGCGGGGGACAGTGGAAGGTGTCCTCCAGGGCATGATGCGGAAGGTCTGATGTTATCCGGAAGCAGCAAATTGAGGAGTGGAAAGCGCAACCCTCGTTTTCACCAACAATTCGGTATCAGCTACATGAGAATGAAAACTAGCCCCTATTCCATTGACACAAACGCCACCAATGTACGACCAGTGAGTGCCCATGTATGTCGGGGAACACACTTAGTGGCACAGGTGCTCAGAGGGGATGCAGTCTGCGAGGATGCCGGGACACAGATGTGAACTCCAACATTGCCAAATCAGGACTCTGTGACCTACTGGACTGCAGTGTAGGCCGGAGGCAGCGGTCAGCAGTGGCCCACAGCCACATGTCCTTGGCTCGCGAGGCACAGAGTTAGTGATACAGTGGCAGTTGTCGGTAGTGTTCAATCACCTCCATAACGATGATCCTGTTCCTTCCGGACTGCAACGCGTCATCCTCTTACACCTCTCCGTGCGTGCGATGAAATGTGTTCTGCCTTTTGAATTACCGATGTTCAGTTCCACATCTGTGACCCCACTCGTGCGCAGCGTAGGCCGAGGGCAGTGGTCCGCGTAGGCCCACAGACACGTGTGGTTGTGATGCCATGCACAGACTTGTTGTCACCACATCGAAGGGTGTATAGTGAATTGTTCACTGCCTTAAATGATGTTCACTGCCATGGTGTAATCAAGACTCAGTTCCAAATGTGTGACCTACCTGACCGTGGTGTAGGCCTGAGGCAGCGGTCAGAACGGCCCATTTGCCTGGTGTCGCCGGCATAGTTTGGATGGCCCCACCGGCCTGCGTTGTTCAGGTTCAGTGGCACCACGTGTAGCCGGCTGGCGTTGAACAGGGTTAGTGGCACCACGTTTAGCCGGCTGGCGTTGAACAGGGTTAGTGGCACCACGTGTAGCCGGCTAGCGTTGAACAGGGTTAGTGGCACCACGTGTAGCCGGCTGGCGTTGAACAGGGTTAGTGGCACCATGTGTAGCCGGCTGGCGTTGAACAGGGTTAGTGGCACCATGTGTAGCTGTCTGGCGTTGAACAGGGTTAGTGGCACCACGTGTCGCAAGAAGCCCATATGGAACTATGCCTAACTGATCGGGGGGGTCTGGTGCTGTGGCCGCTGGCCCGGATTTGGGGTCACTGCCACTCATGACTCAGGACACAGTTTCCCATATGGGACCTACTGGTCCGAAGAGTAGGCCGTAGACGGCAGTAGAGTACGTCAATGAGAAAGGACTGGAGCGGCCATGTGTCGTGGAGGCCGTGGTGGTCTGAGCTGACTGCCAAGGTCGCGGGACTCGGGCTTGGAGCTTGCACCGGCATGTGGTGGGCCCTCCTTGACACACGCCGGTGTCGGCAGGTGATCAGTGTGGCCTGGCTGCGCAGGGGCGGGCCTGACGGGTTCGTGGTCAAGCGTGCCGGGGTCCGGCAGGCGCACAGCATCGCAGGCAACTCCGCTCACGAGGACGGCCTCGTGGTGGGGTGGGAGGCACCGCCCTGGCAGAGACGTTGGTCTTTCCGGAAGAGGACCTCGCCCAGGCCTACGTGCTTTTTATCCACACCCCTACGCTGGCGTGGTGTATGCCGGGCCATCACACTCCGGTGACGCTTAGGGGGGGGCGTAACAGGCAACAGTTCCGCGAGGTCCCCCACTGGCTGTGGTGACATGGTGGTGTCCACTGTCCACTATACTCCATAAACCAGCGGTGTATGTCGCCATGGATATGGGTGTGTTCTGCATACTGCGGTCTGTCCAGCACATCTCCGCCACTCTTGGCATTGTGTGCTTTCCGGATCATGGTTCTCCTGCATCCTGCACACATGCCTGGTTGCCACCTCTCCCCACATTCGGCTATTATGTGGCTGAGGTGCCATGCCGTTGCTGGCTCATGTTCAGGGCTTGCCCATGTGGACATTGTAAGTTGTTCTGTTGTGTCTGGTGGTTGGGCATATTGTTGTGCCTGTTGTATGTGGTTTTGTGACGTGTGCATTGCCAGCGTTGTGAGTTGCATGTTTGGGGAGTTGAGGTGTGTGGGGTGTTCATTTGTATTTTGCCAAGGGGCTGTGCATTTCCCTTGTTGCCGTCCTGGGAACGCTGGTTGGTGATGGACTGTCGGAGGATGAAGGTATCATGCACACTGGCTGTGTATTTGAAGGCGACATTGTTGGGTGTTCCACGGTGTTCTGTTGTTGCCTGCACATTGGTGTGAGATGTGTGCTTCCTGTTGCGGTGATTGTGTGCTGTGTCACCAGGGGGCACAGGTAGTACATGTGTGCTGTGTGTTGCCCCCAACACGTGCGTGCATCCTGCTATGGCGTATGGTCCTTGCTTGGTCTCCAGCGGATCCTGCGCATTGTGTTGTACGTATGAGGGCTGGGGTACCAGGGTGATGGTGATGTCCAGGACAGGTGTGGGGGACTTGGATGTGGCTGGCTGTGGGACTCCTCCGACTCTGGCGGGTGTTGGATGGGGGGTCTCAGGGGCCAACAGGTGCAGCCACGCCATCAGCTTTGTGTGGGGTGGGATGTTGGTTGTCCGCTATGTTGTTGCCGTAGGCCTGTTAGGCGATGATGGTCAGGATGCGTAGGTTGGTTGTCCCTTTCATCCTGAAGTGGAAGGTGACATTGTCAGATGTTGGGTCTGTGCGACTGGTACGTTTCCTGGGGTTCCGCTGTCTTTGTCTGCGCTGCGTCTGTGTTGGTCCGGGGGGGGTGTTCCGGGTGTGGGATGGGGTCCTGGGGTGGTGGGGGTGGGTGTTGTGGCCCTCTTGGGTGTCCGGGCTACATGATGTGTGGCTCCATGGCATCTGTTGCCCTTCGGTTGTGGCCCTGGGCTGTGCTCCCTTTTGTGGTGCTGGCTGCCGTCCGACTTTACACCAGGTCAGAGCAGGTGTAGATTTCCTGGTGCTAACGCGCCTTATCGCCTGTTTTGTGTTTTTATCGCGGAGGTGGCTGGTCGTTGTGAATGTTGAGGTGTGCTGTTGTCTCGGCTTTTGTCACGGGAATGCCTACTCTGCATCTCATTAGCGATATTTGAGGGGGTCCTCTGTGGCGATGTTTTTTGCGGCTGCTATCGCGGGTAAAATGGTGCTGTGGGCTGTTAACACCGGCTTGTGAATGGGTGGGTACATTTATCACGACTTTGGCTGCGATAAAGTGCTGTTAATTAGGAGTTAGCTCCTTGTGAATATGCCCCTGATATTTTTGTAATCTTATTGTGAGAATTATTATTTAGGTTTTTCTTCCTTTTGAAAACTGCCTTCAACCTCTCCCACGATACAACACTAGAAAGTGCAGAGCTCCACTAAAGATTTACAGGACAAAACCGGAGCCTCAATTCACAATGATCCAAATGGACATATGGTAATTTGGGACCAATTCACAAATAAATTTTAGTATAACTGTATTATTACTGCACATATCAGGACAAAACCATTTATGAGTACTTGAAGTAGTATTCTTGCAGTACTACTTCACATACACATATATGTCTTTGTGAATGTCCCCCATAGCTTGGAATATGATAGCGCATAAAAAATAGTTTTCTTGTGTGCCAAAATAGTAAGCATTTAAAAAGGAAACCACCACAACCAAAACCTTTATTTAGGGCACCTTAAAGAGTATGGGACCAGTTCACAAAGGCATATTTGAGTAACTGGAGTAACACTGCAGGAGTACTACCTCACCTAATCATAAATGCCATTGTGAATTGGCCTATGGACTGCCGTAGCTGCGGTGGCGGTGTGGGCACCATTGGTCCGGCAGTCCGACTGCCCAATTATGACTTTGGTGGTTGGACCACCAAAGGACTGCTGCAACCGCCGGGGATCTGTGAATATTACGAGTTTCCTCATTGCCCTCTTTTTCATGATGGTGAGCCCACCATGAAAAGGGTGGCGATGAGGAAACTAAGGGGACCCTACAGGGCCCCATGTTGCCTCTGGACCAGGGGATGCATGCAGGGGGGCACATGTTGTGCCCCCCTTTATGCATGCATCCCCAGTTTCTACATAGCATGGACTTAACAATATGGTGCAGTCCATGTCGTGCAGGAACGTGCTTTGGCGGTCCCACGGCGGTGCCTTTCTAAGGCTCACATATGAGCCTTAGAATGGCACTGCCATGGGATCACAAGAGCACCGCCCGACAGACCAGGAATGTACTCCTCATCTGGCGGGTGATGTGCAGATGAGTTTAGCGGTGTCCCAGCGGGGCGCAGTTGTGGTGGCCCGCTGGGAGACTTCCAAACTCGTAATCAGGCCCTAAGTGTTTTTCATTTTATTTTCTGTTTTCCACTTGGTTGCCATCATCGTCTCACTTCATTTATGATCTCACTTCGAGTATATCTCCTTTCCCGTTGTACTCAGCACACAATAGTGGCTCAACTTTAAAATAGGTAACTCAGCTGACATGTGTCACTTCAGAGCATAGATTGCTTTAGCTTTCTACTGACCATTGTTTTTTTCTACAATATGTATCCACTTTGTAAAGAAACATGCACATTTCAAGGCACTCGTCTTTTTGTTTACCTATTGATTATCTGTGCTTTTCAAGTTATTCCCCTCACTGTTAAAATTTTAGGCTCATTATTTGCCTTAGGTCAGGGTTTTCCTCATTTATATTTTGGCTTATTTCAATGTTAAATGGTGGAGATTTATATTTATTTCTTCAAACATTATATGTATTTCTCCCAATAAAAATATCCTGTTGTTTACTTTGTAGAGGTTTTGGCATTTTTTCCAATTCATTTATTTGTATGCACAGTTACATTTTGATCAGAAATGTTTTACAGGATATTGAGAATGGTACATAGATTGGTGGGAGTCGTTTGCATAGTTTTAAGGCTTGGCAGTTAACGTGTAGAATATAACGCTGTTTCTCTATGTAAACCCAGTAAAGGCAATTGGAAGGGCTCTACTAATACAAGGACTTATTCTGATTGGTTGAAGGGCTGGCTAATCAGACTGCTGTTACTTTTCGCTATGTTAAGTGACCACTTTTTCAACAAATGAGAATAGGTCCCTATTTTTGCGCTAATTCAGTGATAGTAGCCAGTTGGAATCAATGTGGGTTGCCCATGGATCGAGTATCCATGACTTGCAATCGGGGCAGTAATTTTGCAGTGGATGATCCACCCAACTGTTGTTTTTTTCTTTATTTAATAACAGGAGGAAGCAGATATATCAACAAAGATAGATTAATTTCCACTTAGAACAAAATGGAAAATACCAGTCCAACTTAGGATCAATGATGGTCCCCTAGAGTTATTTTGAAGGCAGAACATCACTTTGCGCTAGAAAACCGCTGCTGAAGTTTTAGTGTGACCCAAAGAG
Source organism: Calotriton arnoldi (assembly GCA_963921515.1). Classification (NCBI taxonomy): domain Eukaryota; kingdom Metazoa; phylum Chordata; class Amphibia; order Caudata; family Salamandridae; genus Calotriton; species Calotriton arnoldi. Next base: position 1,545,462 of record CAWUFW010003629.1, read on the forward strand.
GGTTGGGTCCTTCTAACTAGGGAGGGTTAGACTCACAGCAGAGACAATGAAAGTAGTACCCTCATCGTAAACTCTTAAGGTATCTTAGAGAAGAGAATAAAGTCCAAAGGGAATTGCTTTACCACAAACATTACTATATCAATGTTTATCAACCTTCATACATTTCTTACTCATTAATTAGTGAAGCATTTGAGAAGATCAACAGAAATACAATTCATATGGTAATTGAAAGTTTGGCGAAAGTAAAAAAACATCATCAGTGATGAAAGAGTCAAATGGTCATATACCTAGGGACTTTAATTTAACAGCAGTCCATACATAATAATGAATAATAATGAATAAAATATAGGAGCCATCTTTGGAAAAAGACTTTTCCCATTGAATTTTACAACCATCAGGACAGGCACTCTCTTGCAAACATCATATCCAATGGCTCTTCCGCACGTACCACATGAACAAGGACATTGTCAATGAAGTCATAGAGTTAATATATCAGATGGCAACAGGTCAGGATCAGCTTGACTTGCAACCCGCTCCATCATAGGGGCCTTTCCAACAGTCCCCTGCCAGCACACAGTACAGCACAAAGTAGTAACAGAGTCTCATTCTGTGCTAGGCTCAGACCACTCGCACAGCAACCTGCTCCAGCATAGGAGTACCGCTATACCCCATTCCGCCACACACAGCATAACCCAACCTCACAGCATACTCTAAGAACAGATGAGCAGAATCTCCCAGCTAAACAGCTCTAAGAAGTCACTAACCAACTGCAGATTAGCCACGTTTATATCTGTACAAAGAGTAGAGTCTACGCAATGCAACAACTCAACATGTGACACCCAAAATTAGTCACCCCTAAAATACTTAAAGCCGCCATAATGAACAAACACACAGCAATCACTTAGCCACAGTGAGACTCTCAGTACAGGTATGCACAAGTAATTGGAAAAATTGTAACATGTTTGCAAAAACGTGTCTCAAGCAAGACACTTTGGGAGACTTTGAGGAAACAGACACTGCCCAAACCTACAGATTTCTGCTCAATTGTTGCTCAGATACGTGCTGTGCTCTACACTCACCATCACCTTTTCTAATTCAGATTGAAGTCAGGGTCCTCTCTAAATAGAGACACAGTGAAGCTATCTAAAAAAAGATCAGGTAATTAAAAACTTGTCAGGTAGAACAATAATGATAGAAATGTCAAATGTCAAAACATTTTGTAGGATGATCCAAACCTGTCCACTGAATGCTCGAAGAAGACTCTTCCAAAGCAGCCAGTGGCTGAAGAGCGCTGACCAAAAGGCATTTCTGTTAGTTATGTGTGTATATATATGTGTGTGATGGGTACCTGTACTTCAAGGGGTGTTTAGTGATGGCCACAGTTCTTGTAACACTATTAAGGCCGCTGTTGGGAGACCTAAAAAGGGCTCCTGTTTCACAGTAAATTTGATATTTAACTTGCAGCGTAAGAAATCATCCTCTTTATGTAGTTACACTTTGTAGAAGGGTCCATTGATAAATTCTACTAGGGGTTAAAGTCTTCTCAAATCCGTTTTCAGGGTAACCGGAGACATGATTGCCCTTATATTAAATGTATTCTACCACCCCTTCTTACCTTTCACTTTCCCACTGTATGTATTGGGCTCTTACAAGCTGAAGGGTGTGAATAAAAGCTTGGAAAGATATCATTGGCGTTATTTCTATAATGATCATGGAGTAGCAGCAGGGTAATGAATTCGTTATTATGCATCCCTAGTCTCATTTCTAAAAGAGCCTATAATTTTATAACACAGAGTTAACAATAACCATGCTTTAAAATACACATAAAACTCAGAATTTGCCTTGCAATAAAGAAACACAGTTATCTTCTGATAAATAAATAATAGTATATTTGACCGTTTTGGCCATGCTCTCTATTCACCACTTTTCATCATCACATTAAATATTTAGTCAGCCACAGGTTCAATCTTACTGTAGTATCTGTGCGAGCGTTCCTTACAAATTAGTGAGAAATAAATGTATCCCATTGGTGTGAAAATGTTTTATTTATACCCGAGTGCAGACTTACTATTTCATATTCAACTAAAAGGATGTATGTGTGAATTTGCATTGCATAAAACAATCGTTATTTTTTAACATAATTGCTGCAGAAATAGCTCAACCTTTAAAATCATTTGAAAGGCAGTGCTGCAATGAGATAATTTGTTTACACGTGAATGTTAGAGAACCAAGTTAAAGCAAGTGTCTTCAACATGGCTGAGAAACATGAACACCTGACTGGATTGAGTCGCAGCACTCACCAGCAAATGGTCTGTTTTACTGGCCGATTTGACTTAGATGGAATCTCTCGGCAATGTTATTGTTTTTGCTGTCCTTAAGCTATTTCTCCAAATACAAATATGATGTTGCTGATTTTTGTATTATTGACGCACTAAGTGCAATGATCATGACCTCGCCCTTGATGTGGTAGATGCAATTACAAATGTTAAACGTGATTACATTTCATTTCACCCTTAATCTATGCAGGGAAGTCTATGAGTGTAGATATATTTGGTGCTTTGAGTGTTTTTATCTCATTCTGCTGTGTTGTTACTTGTTGGCATAAATATTGTGAGGTCACAGCATTGCCTTTGGTGTGTCAGTCATGGTTTGCATAGCTGTTGTGTGAGTTATGGGTTACATTCCTAACCACGACCTGTGAATTTCACTGGTTTTTCGGTTGTAGTTGGCAACCGTGACTCTACTCTAACCATATTTTTTCAGTGATTTTTTTTTAACTATACACCACTTTCAACATTTCTCTGCTCCTAAGTACCCTTCACATGCCAGGCCCTGCATCCACCCACCACATGTAGCAAACCCTCGATGTGCATGGCCTTTAGCTAGAAGCAGCACGGATTGGTCGCAAGGCCTCAATCTACTACTGGTGGCCAAACCCCTCTGTGCATGGTCTTTTCATACAGCTCAAGTCACCATGGGTATCCAATCCCCACTGCATATGGCTGAGGGCCACACATAATAGTGGTTAGCTGCAGAGCCTAAACTACTGCCAGGTTCTACTGTGATGGGTGCCCAAGGCTCCATTCCATTCTTTCCCGATAATGTCAGCTCACATTTGAATGATATAAAATGGAGTGAAAGCTGCATCACAACATATTTGTTCCAGCCATGTTTTTCTTGTCAGCCTAGTGATGGGCACAATTGGTGCTGCAGTCCACTGGGGACATTTAACTTTCTGTGTGTGATTAGTGTATTTTCTTGCAAATATACTGTGGCCTTACTGGAAAGTTAAATATGAGAATGGGAAATTAGCCAATTTTACCATGTTTTAGGATTCAGAGCACATGCACTGCAACTGGGCAGCAGTACCGTAGTGTGCGCAGTTCAAAATCCAGCAGAATTAGTCCTCAAAACATGGTGGTGACCACTCAAAAAGAGGCACTTTCTCACAGCTCTTATAACCTCATAGTATTTATACCAATATGTAATAACACCTATAAGCAACATCATTAAATAACAAAACAAACTCAAACCAATAAATAAAACAGTGGACTGGTCTGCGGAGATGTCGCAATATACAAAGAACATAGTATTATGGCTTTGGTATATCAGCAACATCTTTCTCATCAGGAATGGGGGCATGAGCAAAGCGAAAAGATTTTTGCTCAGACTCAGTACGAATGATCTGAACTTGAGGTTGCAATTCAAGATTGAGAGATGTGTGACATTTCTTGATGTTACAGTTGGAATAGAGGAAGGTACATTGGTAACAAAGTTTTTCGCTCAGCCAACATTTGATCAATGACATTATATCGATAGCAACTATATCAATTCACAAAAATATCAGAAAATAAATATTGTTCACAAAAATATCGCTTTTCTATACTTAAAACACAAATATCGATAACCAAAATATTGCAGTTATAAATATCTATTTTCACTTATATCGACAACAGAAATATTGGAAACAAAAATATTGTGATGTTTAAATAAACATATAAATATTAAAAAATATCACAACAAACAATGTTGGCTATATTAATATCACCAAAATAAATAATTTTAATTTCGAAACAAAGATAACAACATTTTACGTTAAACAAAAATTTTAAATAAACATTAAAAAAATATAAATATTCTAACATAACAATTTCATATTACTAAAATAAACTTAAATTACCTCCCCCAAAAATATACGTGTCAATAAATCAAAATATCAATAAAAAATATATTTACAACAAATAATAACATTTAAACATTAAACAAAAACAATTATGAATATGTACAAAATATTACATCCGAAATAAAACAAAAATATTGAAATAAGTATTCAACATTATAAAATAAACTCTAACTGGCGTTCATCATAAAAAAGGCTATAACTGAAAAAAAGTCAAACTGAAAGTACATTAACCGACAAAAACAAATCATAAAGCAAAGAAACCAATAAAATTATATAATCAATTAAACTAATTATATAAAAGGCACCCAAAAAGTGACTACTTACTACACCAAAAACTACAAAAGCTTTAAGAAGACAATACTCTGCCAACTTTTCCAAAAACAACCTGAAACAGAAGTAGAAAAATGTATATAATCACTTTCTAAAGTAAGTAAAACATCTATTTAAATAAAGTTCTAAGTTAACTAATTAAAATATGTAAAATAAAAAATAATAACAAAACACTTTCCTGCTCTATGTCTCAAACTGCAGATAGCTACAAAGAAATTACTACAGCCTTGAGAAACTACTAATTACTGAAAAACAACAGAAAACACAAGCTTGGAAAAGGGCACACAAAAAGTAAGTAAATTAAGAAAATTACTAAATACCAACTCAACCTAAAATTAAACCCCCTCAGCCCCAACTAGCTACCAACAAACAAACATTTAAAATAAAACTGAAAAGGAGTAACCTGACCCACATTACAATACCGCCAATGTAAAATCTGAAAACAAAAACTGCAATTACCAGCAAAAACACATATGTAAGTATAAAAACGGAAACAAGTGCTATCAATTTGTATGCCTATAATAAATGTATTATAGATCTTTAAACACTTAGGGGCTGATTATGAGCTTAGCAGTGCATTGGACTGCCGAACCCATGGTAGCGGTGTGACCAACACTGCACTGGTGGTCTGACTGCCGTATTCCAAGTGTGGTGGTGGGTCCGCCACAGGGCTGCTGCAACCGTTTGGGATCCGTGATCCTGCGGTAGTGGCGCAGCGGTCAGAGGAAATAATATGCTGGCGGTGCTGCTGCGGCACCTCCGAGCATATTAAGAGTTTCCTCACTGCCCTCCTTTTCATGGCGGTGAGCCCTCCATGAAAAGGGTGGTTGTGAGGAAACTACAGGGGCCTCCTGGGCCGGGGGGTGCATGACGGGGGGACATGTTATGCCCCCCTGTACATTTGCACCCCCAGTGCCTGCATGCTATGGAATGCACAACTTTGTGCATTCCATATCGTGCAGGAACAGGCTCCGGTGGTCTTACGGTGGTGCATGTCTAAGGCACAACAATGTGCCGTAGATATGCACTGCTGTAACACCGCCACAGCACCAACTGCCCACCCAGGACTAAACTCATAATCCAACGGGCGGTCTGACTATGGGTTTGGCGGTCCACCAAACTCGTAATCAGGCCCTTAATTCTTTCTATTATTACACTATTTTAGGACATATTGACAGAAAGAGCAAGATACATCACATCACAGAAAGGGAAACAATTACTGTCTCACAATGACTACACTTCCAGCCCATCAGCTACAGGCACGGAAACTCACCCTCAATTGGGAATGTACTAAATATTACTCTAATGTTCTAATGCTTGCTATGGGAGGACCACTACAAAAGATGACATTAATAATGTAATGGAACACAACCACCCCCCAAATGTCACCGAAATAGAAGTAAGGCATGTACTACAAGATTTAAGAGAGACATTTTTTTTTTACTTACAAGCTCTATCTTCCAAAAGCCCGCAACTAAATTACTAAAAGATGTGCTCCCTAAAGTCCCCAAACACATCACAGGCCAGCTACCAGCAATACACACCTTAAAACGCCTAACAGCACAAACTAAAGTATCCACCAGGGACACCCCTCCTGCCCCTAGAAGATACCAATATTTCCAAATTCCTGACACCTTAACCACCACAGATAATGAGGAACCCTTACTGTAACATAATAACCTTAACAATGAGAAACATATAATATTTTCTACCACAGATAACTTATTAAAACTAAAATTAAAACAAACAACTACTCCCCACATAAAAAAATAATAGATTTCAAACAAGCCATTATTCAAACTATCCTTAAGCTTTACTCACACACAGCCATACTAGGCGTTTATTACCATTTTAGCCAAAGTATTTTGAGACACCTCCAACAATATGCACTAAGTGTAGGATATGCAACAGACAGCCAATTTGCCTTTGAAATTAAAAAATGATTGAACTAGCCTATGTCCCTGTCACATAGGTAGCTAACCTAAAGCGTCCGCCTCGCCCCCTTCCGATCCAAGGCCACCAAGATCATCTGCGGCGTACCCCAAGGCTCCTCCCTCAGCCCAACGCTGTTCAACATCTACATGGCACCCCTCGCCCACGTCGCCCGACAGCACAACCTCAACATCATCTCCTACGCCGACGACACCCAGCTGATCCTCTCCCTCACCAAAGACCCTCACACCGCCAAAGCCCACCTCCACGAAGGAATGAAGGCCGTCGCCGAATGGATGAGGACCAGCCGCCTGAAGCTGAACTCGGACAAGACGGAGGTCCTCATCCTTGGTTCCAACCCTTCAGCCTGGGACGACTCCTGGTGGCCAACATCACTGGGAACAGCCCCGCCACCCACCGACCACGTACGCAACCTAGGGGTCATCCTCGACCCCACCCTCTCCATGACTAAGCAGGTCAACGCCGTTTCCTCATCCTGCTTCAACATCCTCCGAATGCTCCGCAGGATCTTCAAGTGGATCCCCACCGAAACAAGAAAAACAGTCACCCAGGCCCTCGTCACCAGCAGGCTGGACTACGGAAGCGCCCTCTACGCAGGAACGACGGCTAAGCTCCTGAGACGGCTGCAACGCATCCAGAACGCCTCTGCACGTCTTATCCTCGACATCCCCCGACGCAGCCACATCACACCCCACCTGAGAGACCTGCACTGGCTCCCTGTCAACAAGAGGATAACCTTCAAGCTCCTCACCCACGCACACAAAGCACTCCACAACTCCGGACCAGCCTACCTCAACAGACGACTCAGCTTCTACACCCCCACCCGCCAGCTCCGCTCGACCAGCCTCGCCCTCGCCACAGTCCCCCGCATCCGGAAAACGACCGCCGGCGGCAGATCCTTCTCCCACCTCGCCGCCAAGACCTGGAACACCCTCCCCACCAACCTCCGACAGACCCAAGACCTACTGGCCTTCAGAAGACTCCTCAAGACCTGGCTCTTCGATCAGTAGCAGCACCACCCCCCTCTTTCCCCAGCGCCTTGAGACCCTCGCGGGTATGTAGTGCGCTTTATAAGTGACATGATTGATTGATTGATTGAACCACTACAACATATTTATAGAAAGTCCTTTCTATAAATATTCTTTCTAAGCCCTCTAATGAATTATTTTGGTGGAATGTCTATGAAAGCATCATGGCTCAAAAAGCCAAAACTAACAATAGAGTAGAAAGATGCACAAAACAATGGCACAATGCCTTCCAATCCACAGTAGACAGAACCCAACCTTCAGTCTACAATTTCATAGAAGTCCTACAAACAGAGCAAAGCTACAAACAGCTACAAATGGAACAATCAGTAACCCAAATTAAGTCTGAAATTAACAAACCAAAAAAATGTATGACATGCTACAATGTAAAATAAAACTTTTTGTTAACAACAAAGGACTACACTACTTAGAATCAATAGCCAAAACCCATTATAAAAAAACAAATTTCATACACAGTACCCAATAAACCCCCAAGAAAATCCAAACCAGCCAGTAAATAATTTTTAACTAAATATTAAACAACTTATTTGCATACATCAATCAAAAACAACAAAGTCACCAACCAAAAAACTCATAATTACAAGTAAAATCAAATGGAAACAATGAAATGCAATACATAAAATGTAATATAACACGTATCAATCACATCAAATACACATACATAATAAAATATAACGTATCCCACCCACAAAAATTAACTTGAAAATAACTCACTGTTGTAAAGCTGCAGATCTTCCTCAGTATCCAAAATATAATTTTCCAAAAAAGGAAAAATAATTTTAAAAAAGCCCCGATAAATGCAAAAATAAAACAGGTCCATTACAAATCCAACAAAGCAATCCAAAGTCTTCAGGAACCATAAGAAACCCGATTTCTTTTTTTTTTTTTTAAAGCGCTCCTGGAAACCTGAAAATGAAAGGAAAATATTGGTTTACTAGAAACCAAAATGATTTCCGTAAAAAAAATACAAAATTCAAATGTCTATATGATATTTTTGGATCCATAAACCTGTACAATAAGATACAGTAACCACCCACAAAAAACAGTATCTTCAAACGTAAAATGAACATCTGAGTTAATCTATACAAAGCACATAACATAGCATTATATAAAATATCGATACATTACTAACAAACTGTACCTAAGCCTACCACAGAACAATAGTGAACAAAATAACAAAAAAACAAATAAAACTTCCAAAAACTACAAAGAACACCATAACTACCATTTACTAATACTCACTTACCCTCAAAAACCCTATAAAAAACCTTACAAAAGGGCTTATCTGCTGCGACGAACAGCAGCACCTTCCAGCAGCTCACTTTCTAGGAAAATGAATCAAAAATGACACAATTGGTCTAGAAAGTTGAGTTAGTGGTTAAAAAAAAATAGTCGCTAAATGAAACTAAAAAAATAATTACATTTCCCTATAGAAAACAATGGGAATTTAACAAAAAAAAATTAAAAAATGTAAACATGTTTAAATAATGTAAAATATGAAACGCTTATAAAAAGTATGAAATAAATACCACTATAAAAACTGTTAGAAATTGGGTTTTTGGGTGGCAGAGATATGCACCCTGTCCAAGCAGGAACCACAGTCCTAGACAGGGTAAGTCACAAACACACCCTAAATTAACCTGTGCTCACCCTCTGGTAGCTTGGCACAGAACAGTCAGGATTAACTTAAGAGGCTTTGTGCAAAGTATTTGCACAACACTTCAAACAGTAAAACAGTGACAACACCACACAAAAAGATTCCAAACCAAATTAGACAAATAGCTCATAATGTAATTAATATAATGTTAGATTTGGGGGTCTCTAGTTGGCAGAGGTAGGTACCTTTGTCCAAATAGGGACCCTTGAGTCTAGTCAGGGAAAGTAGGTACACTCCCGAAATAACCCCTGCTCACCCTCTTGGTAGCTTGGCACGAGCAGACAGGCTTAGTTCAGAGGCAGTGTGTAAAGCATTTGTGAACACATACAGTAATCAAGTGACAACACTACAAATGGACACCACACAGGTTATATATTTATAAAAATAGGTATACTTTATATAGATTTATCACAAGACCATAAACAACAAAAATAATCCACAATACTTTCAAGAGTGCTTAGTTCTGATCAAAAAGGCTTAATTCAAGGTTCTGTGCGAGTCGGTAGCCTCCTCCGGTAACGGCGATGTCGAGAACAAACAGAGTCTAACAAATCCAGCTGACCGCGTCGAGACGGGCCAACACAGCGTAGACAGACTCAGTCACAGTACCTTTTACTTGAAGCGGCAGGCACGGGCGTGCGAGCCGGATGGCTGTTTGTCGCGGTCGCGATGCAAAAATGGAAGCGTTGCAGGAAGCGTTGTCCCTCGATGCGGTGCAGGCAGCGGCTCGTTGACGTCGTTGAGACGGAGTCGGTGAGACCAGGGCCGTGCGTTGCAGGGTGAGACGGTGCTTCAATGCGGTGCTGGCAGGTTGCGGTGCGGCGACGGAGCCGGATTCAGGAGCTGGCGTCGATCAGTCCGGACAGCGGTGCGAGTCGGGCGGTGCGTCGCAAAGCGTGCGAGCGGTGCCCAACTCCGGTGCGGTCACAGGACTCAAACTCAGCAGCAGTGACCGTGTCGGTCGGACCAGTTCGATTCGGCGTAGCGAAGCGTTGCAGGACGCGTTGTCCCTCGATGCGGTGCAGGCAGCGGCTCGTTGACGGAGACGGTGAGACCAGGGCCGTGCGTTGCAGGGCGAGACGGTGCTTCGATGCGGTGCCTACAGGACACCGAGTCGGTCGTGAGAGTCGGTCACAGCTCCCTACCTCTGTAGCCACTGAAACAGAGTTTCCAGCAGCAATTCACAAAGGGGGTGAAGTCCAATGGTCCTGGGACTTCGGTCAGGGGGCAAGCTCTCTTCCAAGCCCTTGGAGATCCTTCACAAGTTGATGAAAGTCACAGCAAAGCAAAAGTTCCTTTCTCCTTTCTTTGGCAGTCAGGCAAACCACTGCAGGCCAATCCCCCAAGCAGCACTTCAGGCTTAGGGATAGTCTCTCCTCAGTTTCTTCTTGGTTCCGCTCCTCAGCAAAGGTTTCTTCTTGTTCCCAAAAGTGATCTAATTTCCTAGGGGTCTGGGTCCCCTTTTTATACACAGTTTCTCTTTGTTCTCTGAAGGCAGAGAGGCCTCTGCCTAGCCAAAAACCAGTTCTGGTCAGTCCTGGAGCACTTTGTTTTTCTGACTCCTTCTTTCCTTTCAGAATGTGGGGCAGAGTGCTCAGCCGCCCGGCAGGAGGTGGAGCCAGCATTGTGGAAGGCAGGCACAGCCCTATTCAGACCCAGGTGCAACTCCTCCCTCCACTCTGGATGCAGATCTTTCTATTCAGCCCTGTGCTGACTCACCCTGTCTCCTGTAGCCACCCCCAGCCCCTGTCACTCAATCTCCAGACAAGGAATACACAACCTAGCAGAGGTAGGCCTGGATAGTTAGGCAAGAAAATACCCACTTTCTAAAAGTGGTATTTTCAAACACAGAATGTTAAAACCAACTTCACTAAAAGATGTATTTTATCATCCTGAGTTCAGGCATACTAAATTCGTTTTTCTACCATGTTCCCTGGGTCAGTTCTGACTATAAGGTGTAATAGTCAGTCTGCCCATTCTGGCCTATGGGGAGCACGTAGCCTTGCAATAGTGGAAAACGAAAATGGCTGTAATTCACTATTAGGACATGCCACACACATCGGGGCATGTCCTACCTTATACTTACAATGCACCCTGCCCTAGGGCCTACTTTAGGGGTGACCAACATGCAGTAAAGGGAAGGTTTAGGGACTGGTAAGTGGGTGCACTCACCAAGTCGACATGGCAGCCCTAGGCTGCACACAGGCTCTGCAATGGCAGGCCTGAGACACACTTTACCAGCTGCTTCTGTGGGTGGCACAACCTGTGCTGCAAGCCCACCAGCAGCATTGGATTTACAAGCCCTGGGCACACTCAGTGCACGGTACTAGGGACTGACAAGTAAACCAATCATCCAATCATGGAGTCACTAATACATACATCAATTCACGATAGGGAGCACTTGCACTTTGGCACTGATTAGCAGCGGCAAAGTGCCCATGAGCATCTAGTCCAGCAAAAACATATCGGCAACAGTGGAGGCATTATGAAAAAATGGAAGGGAGACCCACGCCAAGGATGCCAGGTCTAAGACGTGTCCCCTCCAGCTGAAATGTGGGGAGAACTATCCTACCCCTAGGGAGTTCTCATCGCTAAGGCGGAAAAATCTGGACAGACCATCAGCATTGGCGTGTTCTGTACCAGGGCGGTGTTCCACCGTAAAGTCCATCCCCTGTAGGGAAATGGACCACCTCAACAGCTTTGGATTCTCACCCCTCATCTGCATCAACCATCTGAGGGGCCTGTGGTCTGTCTGAACCCGGAAGTGAGTCCCAAACAGGTATGGTCTCAGCTTCTTCAGTGCCCAGACCACAGCAAATGCCTCACGCTCAATAGCACTCCATCTCTGTTCCCGGGAAGTAACCTCCTACTGAGGAAGGCTAGAGGTTGGTCTAGGCCCTCCTCATTGATCTGTGATAGAACAGCCCCTACACCATGCTCTGAAGCGTCCGTCTGAACAATGAACTCATTGGAGAAGTTGGGTGCCTGGAGCACAGGCTCCGTGCACATGGCAGTCTTCAAGGTGTCAAAAGCTTTCTGACAGGCGTCAGTCCAAATCACTTTCCTGGGCTGCTTCTTGGAAGTCAGCTCTGTCAAGGGGGCAACAATGCTGCCATACCCCTTGACGAATCTCCGGTAATACCCGGTGAGTCCTAGGAAGGCTCTCACCTCTGTCTGGGTCTTGGGGGCTCCCAAGCCAGAATGGTATCAATTTTCGGTTGGAGGGGCGCCACCTGGCCGCTCCCAACCTGGTGTCCCAAGTACACCACAGAACCCTGCCCAATCTGGCACTTACTCGCCTTGATTGTGAGGCCTGCCCTCCGCAGCGCCATCAACACTTCCCAGAGGTGACGCAGATGTTCTTCCCAACTGGCACTGAACACTGCGATGTCATCCAGGTAGGCGGCACTGAAATCCTCCAGTCCAACCAACACCTGGTTGACCAACCTCTGAAAGGTGGCAGGGGCATTCTTCATCCCAAAGGGCATCACCCATAACTGGTAGTGCCCATCTGGTGTGGAGAATGCTGACCTCTCTTTGCCCCATCAGTCAAGGCGATCTGCCAGTACCCAGACGTTAAGTCAAACGTGCTGAGGTACCGCGCAGCCCCTAACCGATCTATGAGCTCATCAGCTCTGGGGATGGGGTGGGCGTCAGTCCTGGTGATGGAATTGAGTCCCCTGTAGTCCACACAGAACCGGAGTTCTGGTGTGGCACCAGGCGCGGCAGCCTTTGGAACCAAGACCACTGGGCTGGCCCAAGGGCTGTTAGAGGACTCAATCACCCCTAGCGCAAACATCTTGGAGACCTCCTCCTTGATGCAGGCTCTGACCCTGTCAGTCACCCTGTAAGCCTTGTGCTTCACAGGAAGACTGTCCCCAGTGTCCACATCATGGACGCACCAATGAGTGACACTGGGAACCAGGGAGAACAGGTCAGGGAACTGTCCCAACAGTTGGCGACAGTCACCCTGCTGCTCAGGTGTCAGGGAGGTAGAGAGGTTTACTCCCTCCACTGATCCATCTTGCTCTCGGGCTGACAGGAGGTCAGGAAGAGGCTCGGTCTCCTCCTCCATTCCATCATCTGTAGCTAAGAGCATGCCCACTTGGGACCTCTCCAAGTGGGGCTTCAGGCGGTTCACATGCAGGACCCGCAAGGGGTTCCTGGGAGACTGCAAGTCCACCAAATAGGTAACTGGACTCTTGCGCTCCACCACCGTAAAAGGGCCGGTCCACCTGTCCTGGAGCGCACAAGGCTCCACAGGGGCCATGACCCACACTTTCTGACCAGGCTGAAGCTCTACCAGAGTGGCATTCTGGTCGTACCACCGCTTCATCTCCTCCTGGCTGGCTTCCAGATTTGCCTCAGCAAGTTCTCTGAAACGCCTAGTCTGGTTCCTGAAGGCCAGCATGTAACTGTATACATCCTGGGGAGGTTTCCTGGGAGATTGCTCCCAGCCTTCCTTGACCAAACTCAGAGGTCCTCGCACCGGGTGTCCATAGAGGAGCTCAAAGGGGCTGAACCCTAGAGACTTCTGTGGCACCTCCCGGTATGCAAACAACAGGCAAGGTAAGAGGACGTCCCATTTACGCCTCATGGGTTCTTCCAGACCCATAATCATGCCCTTGAGGGTCCGGTTGAATCTCTCAACCAGCCCATTTCCTTGAGGGTGGTAAGGAGTGGTGAATTTGTAAGTTACACCGCACTCCTGCCACAGGGACTTCATGTACTTGGACACGAAGTTGGTACCTCTGTCAGACACCACCTCTTGAGGGAATCCCACACGTGAGAAAATTCCCATCAGTGCCCGTCCCACCACGGGGGCCGTCACTGTCCTCAGAGGGATGGCTTCAGGGTACCGGGTGGCATGGTCCACCAAGACCAGGATAAACCTGTTGCCCATGGCTGTCTTGGGGTGCAGTGGCCCCACAATGTCAATACCCACCCGTTCAAAGGGGGTGCTGACCACAGGGAATGGCTGGAGAGGAGCCTTGTGCTTCCTCCCACTCTTTCCACTTGCCTGGCAAGTCTGGCATGTCCTGCAGTAAGTGGCGGCACTCCTGCGCATCTGGGGCCAATAGAAATGCGTAACAAGCATGTCAAAGGTCTTGTCCTGCCCCAGATGTCCTGCTAACAGTACATCATGAGCCAACCCCAGTAGGAAGGCTCTGAAGCGCTGGGGTACCACCAGCACACGGGCTGACCCAGGCTCAGCAACCTTAGGCTCTGAATACAGGAGACCATTCTCCCAGTAAATCCAATGTGATCCAGACTGATCACCCGCTGCCTGGTCTGTGGCCTGTTGCCTCAGACCCACGAGAGAAGGGCATGTGTTCTGCTCCTCGCAGAACTCCTCCCTGGAGGGTCCTCCTTCTTGCTGCCAATGGGTCAGCTCAGGTAGGTCCCCCAGTTCATCTACCTGTTCCCCTGTAGGCTCCAGGGCATCCCCCTCAGGGTCTGCCTCCTCCTGGACCGTGGGAACTTTGGGGGCCGGTTTCCTGCGCCCCCTGCCTCCTCTCTCTCCGGCAGGCACCTAGGCCTCCCTCTCAGGCTCCAGGTCCTCTTGAACACCTTTAGCTGCCATTGACCGGGTGGTCACACATGCCCAATCAGGCAAGCCCAACATTTCTAAATGCGCACTCTGCTCCACCTTAGCCCAAGGTGAGCTCTCCAAATCGTTCCCTAACAAACAGTCAACAGGCATGGCGGGCCTCACAGCTACTTGAAGAGTACCCGAGACCCCCCCCCCACTCAAAGGGAACCTGAGCCACCTTGCAGTGACTCTCTGTGTTGTCAGCGGCAACAACCGGATAGAATGCATCAGGGATAACCTGCTCCTTAGACACCAGGTGACACTTGACAGCTGTCACACTGGCTCCTGTGTCTCTCAGAGCCTCCACCCTATGGCCATTGATGGTCACCCATTGCCTGTATTTCTTAGTGTTCTCAGGCAGCGGGGTTCTAGGGACCATCTCAGAGTCTCCTAAGGAGACAAGGGAAAACACTGTGGGATCCCCCCCACCTTGGACACCCAACTCCTCCCCCAGGGCTATACTAGCCAACTGCCGGGGGACTGCACCAGTGGGTGCTGGTTTTCCATGCAAGGGGCAACGAGGATCGTTTGCCTTGTGGCCAGGGGCGCCACACTTGAAACATACCAGTGGTCCCTGGTGAACAGGGGGCCTGTCAGGGCCACTGGCTTCTTCTCAGGGGAGGCTGGGAACCTTTCCCTTGGTTCCCTTGGGGTCTACTTTGGGGCCCTTTATGGAACTCCCTCTGTTTACCCTTGTCCCCCCCGCTCTTCTTCTGGGGACCCTGCCCACCCTTGGCGGAGTCTCCCACGTGACCCTTGTGGACCCGGGTACTCACCCAGCGGTCCGCCTCCTCAGCAAGCTGCCTAGGGTTTGTCAGCTTACTATCAATCAGGTGCTGGCGTAGCTCAGGAAAGCAATTACTGGACAAGTGCTCCCATGAAATCAAATCAAAGAGCGCCTGAAAATCAGTTGCTTTGCTACCCTTTACCCAACCATCCAAGGCTCTGCAAAAGAAGGTCACATATTCAACCCAGGTACTGCTTTCAATCTTACTACAGTTCCTGAACCTTTGCCTATAAAGCTCAGGGGTCAAACCATACCTAGTCATTAAGGCATCCTTCATGTGGCTGTACGAATTATAGACTTCAGAGGGAAAATCCAACAAGGTATCCCGCCCTTCATTGAGGAACCGTCCCCACAACCCCGCTCCCCAATCCTTCTCAGGGACCCGGTGGGAAGACATGGCTTTGAACCACTGCCCAATGTCATCTTTTTTTAAAAACTCCTTCACCACATCTTTGGGAATATACACCCTAGCTTCAACAGGCGCAGGCGGTACACTGCCACCAGAGGGAGTAATCTCTAAGCTTTTGGCCTTCAATTCCAACTCCCTCAAAACTTTCTCATGTTCAAACTGCATTTTCTTTTCCTCTAGGGCTAATTTCCTAGTTTGCATTTCGAATTCTAACTGCCCATTCAGCTTGAGCTTGGTCAGCTCCATTTCGTGCATCCTACTCTCTTTCCTGTCCTCCAACTCCTCTGGAGACAGTCCTCTGGCAGAAACACTGCTACCTACTGGGGAGGTGGTCTTTTAGCCCCTAGACCCAATAGCCCCTCCAGCTGCCCTTCTGCATTCTCAGCCCCCTCCACAGGGGCACTCCTTGATTCGACCCAGGCCCTCAGCGCCTTTTGGAGGTCCTCCTTCCTGGAGAGCCCGGTCATGGACACTTTAAACTTTTTGCAGAATTGCCGGAGCTGCTTGAGGGTGTAGCATTCTAGCCTCTCTTCTTCCCAATCACACTCAACTGAGGCTACTGATGCTGGTTTCTCCATAGTGATTAAACTTGGCAGTTGCAAAAATAGGAAATCCCAGAAAAAATGCTATAAAAGTATGTGGTTGCGTTTTGGTCTGCACTCACTAAGTAGTGTTCACCAATCACTGTACATGGGTCACAGATGCAAGTCCAGAATCCTCACCGCTGACCACCAATGTTAGATTTGGGGGTCTCTAGTTGGCAGAGGTAGGTACCTTTGTCCAAATAGGGACCCTTGAGTCTAGTCAGGGAAAGTAGGTACACTCCCGAAATAACCCCTGCTCACCCTCTTGGTAGCTTGGCACGAGCAGACAGGCTTAGTTCAGAGGCAGTGTGTAAAGCATTTGTGAACACATACAGTAATCAAGTGACAACACTACAAATGGACACCACACAGGTTATATATTTATAAAAATAGGTATACTTTATATAGATTTATCACAAGACCATAAACGACAAAAATAATCCACAATACTGTCAAGAGTGCTTAGTTCTGATCAAAAAGGCTTAATTCAAGGTTCTGTGCGAGTCGGTAGCCTCCTCCGGCTACGGCGATGTCGAGAACAAACAGAGTCTAACAAATCCAGCTGACCGCGTCGAGACGGGCCAACACAGCGTAGACAGACTCGGTCACAGTACCTTTACTTGAAGCGGCAAGCACGGGCGTGCGAGCCGGATGGCTGTTCGTCGCGGTCGCGATGCAAAAATGGAAGCGTTGCAGGACGCGTTGTCCCTCGATGCGGTGCAGGCAGCGGCTCGTTGACGTCGTCGAGACGGAGTCGGTGAGACCAGGGCCGTGCGTTGCAGGGCGAGACGGTGCTTCGATGCGGTGCTGGCAGGTTGAGGTGCGGCGACGGAGCCGGATTCAGGAGCTGGCGTCGATCAGTCCGGACAGCGGTGCGAGTCGGGCTGTGCGTCGCAAAGCGTGCGAGCGGTGCCCAACTCCGGTGCGGTCACAGGACTCGAACTCAGCAGCAGTGACCGTGTCGGTCGGACCAGTTCGATTCGGCGTAGCGAAGCGTTGCAGGACGCGTTGTCCCTCGATGCGGTGCAGGCAGCGGCTCGTTGACGGAGTCGGTGAGACCAGGGCCGTGCGTTGCAGGGCGAGACGGTGCTTCGATGCGGTGCCTACAGGACACCGAGTCGGTCGTGAGAGTCGGTCACAGCTCCCTACCTCTGTAGCCACTGAAACAGAGTTTCCAGCAGCAATTCACAAAGGGGTGAAGTCCAATGGTCCTGGGACTTCGGTCAGGGGCAAGCTCTCTTCCAAGCCCTTGGAGATCCTTCACAAGTTGATGAAAGTCACAGCAAAGCAAAAGTTCCTTTCTCCTTTCTTTGGCAGTCAGGCAAACCACTGCAGGCCAATCCCCCAAGCAGCACTTCAGGCTTAGGGATAGTCTCTCCTCAGTTTCTTCTTGGTTCCGCTCCTCAGCAAAGGTTTCTTCTTGTTCCCAAAAGTGATCTAATTTCCTAGGGGTCTGGGTCCCCTTTTTATACACAGTTTCTCTTTGTTCTCTGAAAGCAGAGAGGCCTCTGCCTAGCCAAAAACCAGTTCTGGTCAGTCCTGGAGCACTTTGTTTTTCTGACTCCTTCTTTCCTTTCAGAATGTGGGGCAGAGTGCTCAGCCGCCCGGCAGGAGGTGGAGCCAGCATTGTGGAAGGCAGGCACAGCCCTATTCAGACCCAGGTGCAACTCCTCCCTCCACTCTGGATGCAGATCTTTCTATTCAGCCCTGTGCTGACTCACCCTGTCTCCTGTAGCCACCCCCAGCCCCTGTCACTCAATCTCCAGACAAGGAATACACAACCTAGCAGAGGCAGGCTTGGATAGTTAGGCAAGAAAATACCCACTTTCTAAAAGTGGTATTTTCAAACACAGAGGGGCCGATTCCGATCTCGGCCGGTAGGGCTCCGAATCGGATTCGGCTTAACCGGATCCGATTCGGAGCCCTATTTCCCGAACGATTCGTACGCGCGTCCGGGCGAGCGAGTACGATGCGAAATCGCCGACCGACTCGTCCGGGCGTCCTGACCGCTCCGACCGACTCATTCCCGGGTCTAACCGCACCGACCGACTCGCCCGGCCGGGTAAGTACGATGCGTGCCGCGAGCAGTCCGACCGACACGCGCCGTCCGGCTCGGAAGAGCAGTCGGAGCCGTACTTCGGGGGTCCGTGTCGGACCCCCCTGTACGCGTAGCCGCGCGAGTCGCACACAGGGGGGACCCATGGGTCCCCCCTACCTGTGCGTGTACGGCGTGAGTCGCTTCGCCGCGTACACGCTGTAGGGGGCGCCCTTGTCCGCCTCGAACCCATTGAGTCAATGGGAGCCCGCGTTCGCGTTGTACGACAGGCTCCCATTGACTTCAATAGGAGTCCGACCGAATCGAGTCCGATAGCATGCGAACGCATCGTACTCGTTCGGTCGGACTGCTAGGGTCCGATTCGGTCGGAAATCTCTCCGGGTCCAGCTCGGTCGGAGAGAGTTCCGGCCCGAATCGGAATCGGCCCCAGAATGTTAAAACCAACTTCACTAAAAGATGTATTTTATCATCCTGAGTTCAGGCATACTAAATTCGTTTTTCTACCATGTTCCCTGGGTCAGTTCTGACTATAAGGTGTAATAGTCAGTCTGCCCATTCTGGCCTATGGGGAGCAGGTAGCCTTGCAATAGTGAAAAACGAAAATGGCTGTAATTCACTATTAGGACATGCCACACACACCGGGGCATGTCCTACCTTATACTTACAATGCACCCTGCCCTAGGGCCTACTTTAGGGGTGACCAACATGCAGTAAAGGGAAGGTTTAGGGACTGGTAAGTGGGTGCACTCACCAAGTCGACATGGCAGCCCTAGGCTGCACACAGGCTCTGCAATGGCAGGCCTGAGACACACTTTACCAGCTGCTTCTGTGGGTGGCACAACCCGTGCTGCAAGCCCACCAGCAGCATTGGATTTACAAGCCCTGGGCACACTCAGTGCATGGTACTAGGGACTGACAAGTAAACCAATCATCCAATCATGAAGTCACTAATACATACATCAATTCACGATAGGGAGCACTTGCACTTTGGCACTGATTAGCAGCGGCAAAGTGCCCATGAGCATCTAGTCCAGCAAAAACATATCGGCAACAGTGGAGGCATTACGAAAAAATGGAAGGGAGACCCACGCCAAGGATGCCAGGTCTAACATATAACAAGACCAAAAACACAATAATCCAATAAGTAGAACTTGAGATATGAATCTTTAAAGAATAAACTGTAAAATAGAGCTTAGAATCAATAGGTGATATCTGGTCGCACCGGACCTGGACAAAGTCAAAAGTTCAGGCCGACCGCGACGGAGCTCCGGACAGATACAGGGACCCATTGAGGCCCGCTGAACAAAAGTACCTTCATTTTGGTTATGCGACGAAGAAGCAGGGTGCAGCCAAGTGATGCATCTGTGTCGATCCCGCAGCAGAGAATGTGTCGATTTTCCTCCACGCAATGGGGGGATGTGTTGATTTTCTCCACACAACAGTGGCAATGCTTTGGTTCTGAAGGCGATGTAGAGGTGATGCGTCAATCCTCTCCACACAGTGGCTGCGATGCGTTGGTTCCAAATCAACAGTTTTGAGGGTGATGCGCTGGTTCTGAGGGCGATGTGCCAGTCCTGTTCCTGCAACAGCGTTGATGCGTCAATTCTGCTCTTACAGCAGAGGATGCATCGGTTCTAATGGAGCAAATACTTTAGCCCCACTTTCAAAGGTCCAGAACTGGGATGGCACCACTTGACAGGGCAGACTCACAGATTGCAGAGTCCAGGTGTAGGAGCAGGATGGTTGAAAGTCTTTTATGTCCCTTAGAATTCAGATCCGGAGGCCATAAAGCTACCCCTTGGAATCACTCTGGGTTCAAATTATGCAGGTCCAGTCCTTCTCACCCAGGCAAGAGAGAGCAGCAGGCAGCAGGGAAACACAGCAAGGCAGGAGTCCAGCAAACAGCAGTCCAGCAGAGTGGTAGTCTTTTCAGCAGCATAGCAGTTCTTTTTCCTGGCAGAGTGGTCACAGGTATAGAAGTGTAATGAAGTCATGGTGTCAGAGGTCTAGTATTTGTACCCAGTTGTGCCTTTGAAGTGGGGGCGACTTCTAAGAAGGGTCTTTGCAGGGAACACAGAGGTCCTCCCTTCCTGCTCTGGCTCAAGACTCAGTACAGAGGGATAGGCAGCCCTTTGTGTGGGGACTGGACACAGCCTATTCAGGTGCAAGTGAGGCTGGGTCCAGCTCCTCCCTCCCATACTCCCAGGATGGCCCATCGTCACATTAAGCTCCCATTGTGTGTGGCTGTCTAGGGAGTATACACAAAGGCCAGCTGTCACCCAACCCAGACTGATCAAAGATAGGCACCAGGAACCAAATGGCTAAAGTAAGAAAATGCCAATTTTCTAAATTGTAATTTAAAATTCAACTTCACCATAAGTTAGTATTTTAAATTAGGATTCCATAGACACCAGACTTGTTTTTTTTTTTTATCTCTTCCTTGTTGGAAATTACACTTATAAAATGTAAAAAGGTAATGCCAATGTTATCATATGGGAGAGATAGGTCTTGCAGTAGTAAAAATATAACTTTAGGAGTTTTTGACTACCGGGAAATATAAAACTTAAAAGTAGATATCCTGCCTTTTTAATACATTGCACCTTGCCCTCTGGGTTGTCCAGGGCCTACCTTAGGGGTGGCTTATATGTAGAAAAAAGGAAAGGTTTGTTTTGCCAGGCCGACACACCAGTGTACACTACTTACACAGGCTCTGCAATGCCAGGCCTGAGACATGGTTATAGAGCTACTTAAATGGGTGGCAAAAGCAGTGCTGCAGGCCCACTAGTAGCATTTAATTTACAGGCCCTGGGCACAGGTAGCCCACTTTAATAGGGACTTATAAGTAAATTAAATATGCCAATTCGGTATAAGCCTATGTGACCATGTTTAGAGGAGAGAGCACATGCACTGTGGTACTGGTTAGCAGTAGTAAAGTGCTCAGAGTCCTAAGGCCAACAGAAATTAGGTCACAAAAAGAGGTGAAGAGAGGAAAAAAGTTTAGGGGTGACCCTGCAGAGAGGGCCATTTCCAACAAAACTATATTGTTTAATTTAAAATATACTTAATAAATGTAAAAATTGTTACAAAAATGTACGAAAAACAACTGTAATAATATACAAAAAATAATATACCACAATTGAAAAAAATAAATAAACATTTAGTAATGCATAGCACTGTTCGAATATTATTTATATAGTTTATTTATTATAAAAAGTGTATTAAAATTTTGTTTAAATATAACATTTAAAATGCATTTCTTATGTGTAAAAATATGTGTAATAAAAAATGTATCCATATGCATGAAATAAATATTATAAACATATAAATACAAATTACAAAACTCTGTTAAGTACCTTTAATATTATTTAAAAAACTATATTAATAACGTATGTGAAAATTGCAATAACAACTGTTATCTAAACCAGTTTGGGGAAGATGTTGGACACTGAAGAGGATACATTAACTTTTCCCACTCCAATTTAAACCATTTTAGGAAGGTGTTGAACACAAAAGGAGTTACATTTACTATTCTCACTCCAATCTAAACCTTTTTGGGGAAAGCATTTGACAATAAAGGGGTTACATTTACTAATCCCACTCAAATCTATAGCATTTCAAGGAAAGCGTTGGACAATAAAGGGCTTACATTTACTATTCACACTCCAATCTAAACGATTTTGGGGAAGGTGTTGGACACTAAAAGGGTTACATTTAGTATCCTCACTCCAATCTAAGTAATTTTGAGGAAGGTACTGGACACAAAGGGGGTAACATTTATTATTCCCTCTCCAATCTAAATAATTTTGGGGAAGGTGTTGCACACTAAAAGGGTTACACTTACTATTCCCACTCCAGTGTAAGCCATTTTGAGGAAGGTGTTGGATACTAAAGGGGTTGCATTTACTGGTCCCACTCCAATCTAAACCATTTTGGGGAAGGTGTTGGACATGAAAGGGGTTACATTTACTATTCCCACTCCAATCTAAGCTATTTGGAGAAATGTGTTGGACACTAAAGTGGTTACATTTAGTATTCCTTCTCCAATCTAAACCAATTTGGAGAAAGATTTGGACACTAAAGGGGTTGCATTTATTATGCCAACTCCAATCTAAATCATTTGGGGAAAGTTGGATATTAAAGGGGTTACATTTACTTTCCATACTCCATAGTAAAACATCTTACAAAATGTGTTTTCCAGTAAATAAACACATTAATTATAACACTTACCTAATACATATTTCAAATATAACAGTGACAGTACAAATTATCATATTAAATAATTATTTCTAACTTATAACATTAAATTAATTAAACATTCATTCAATACTATTGCTAATTAATTGTAAAAATGTAAACATTAGTACATCAAATCAAACTATAACTATAATCTAATTTATAAATGTAAAACATAATTACAGTTATATTTAATATAGCATGTATAAATGTTAATATATAAATAAATAATATATATATATATATATAAAATCATTTATGATTACAAACCTACAAATATGTAAACTATCTTCACAATTGCCTAATTTATAACACTTAACAGCAACTTTTAAGGATACATGTAATTTAATACATATAAATTACATATTAAATATAAAAATTAAGCATATAAAAATATTTTAAAATTCATCAAATATTACATTTTAAGATATAATTCTAACATATTGTTTACACAAATGATTCAACAAAAAATTAAAAAATATTGATTTCTAAAGTAAAAAAAGATATATTGTGATTACATTTTAATAAATATACAATATATATTGGAAATGTAATTTTAAACATAAGTAAATATTTACAAATTCAAACCAAATTTTATAGTAAACATAATTTTTTTTTAAAGTTCTACTTAATAATTATAATTTTTTTGCAAATTGCACAAAATTATAAATGATTTTACACATTTTCAAAAATTATTAGATAACATTCACTCAAATGTACAATTAAAAACAAAATATTACACGTAAATTACATAACTTAAAAAATAATAATATTACAAGTCTGAATTTAAAAGTTACTTATAATTAAAAAGCATATATTTTAACAATTAAAAAACAAACATTAATAGATGATATAAAATGTAACACAGAAAACCTGCCACCCCTTCAGTACAAAATGGAGTATTCCATAAAATAAGACAAGAATACTCAGGATTTACAAGATTGATCACTAAATACAGTACACGAGCACCCAATATTAAAAACATTTTGAGAAAGCATTGGGGATTAATTTGTTAGGATACCAAGTTATCTGACAATATTGGTGCTTTACTTACTGTAACCTATAAAAAAGCTAGTTTTTCACTACCAGGACATGTAAAATTTTAAATTTAAAAGTGCACGTCCAACTATTTAATTACAAGGCACCCTACCCTATGGGCTGTCTTAGGCTTACATTAGGGGTGACTTGTTGTGATAAAAAGGGAGCTTAAGGTTTGGCAAGTGTGTGATCTTGCCAAGTCAACTGGCATTTTAAAACTGCCAACTGGCTGAAATGGCAGGCCCGAGGCATGTTTAAATGGGCTACATAAGAGGGTGGCACAATAATTGCTGCAGTCCCACTAGTAGCATTTAATTTATCAGGCCTGGGGATATTGTATACCACTTACTGGGGACTGAGAAAATTAAATGTGCCACTCAGATGTAAGCCAATTTTCCCATGTTTTATAGAGTGAGCACAAGCACTTTAACTTGCTATCAACTAGGTGTTAGTGCACCTCTGTTACACAGTTGCTGAACATGTGGTGTCTTGCAAACAAACTGTACAGCCCATTGCAATCATTCACATCACTGCCCTTCACCCAACCATCCAGTGCCTTTCAAAAATGATCAGCAAACTCCACCCAGGACTACTGGGCAATTCCTGGATTTCCCTAAACTTATGCCCATATTTCTCTGGGGCAAGCCAATAGTTCCTGGGATTAACAGGGCATCCCTCCCTTTACTGGGAATGTGCTTCCAGAGACTGCTCCCCCCAATCCTCCTCAGGGACCCTGCCCATCTCCAGGCAACTGCATAGGCCTCAAACCATTTACCTATATCATCCCCCACAGCAACATTAGTCAGTAGATCCTTGGGCATGTGGACCTTCTTTTCTCCAGTGGACACTGGGGTAATGCTTCCAACATTGTTGCTGGACTCTGCTTCCTTGCTTCTGATGACCAACTCTTTAAGACTTAGCTCATGGGCCATTTTCCTCTCCTCCATGGCCAGTTTCTTTCCCCCCAGGGCACACTGGGTTGCTGCCTCCTCCATCTGGAGTTCAGCCAGCTGCAACCTGAGCTCTCTCTCAACCCTCCTGTCTGCCAACTCCTCAGGGGACAGGACTTGGGAAGACACACTGGTACCTGGTGTCACAGGGTGCTGTCCACTGGTGGATCCGGTGTCCTAATTCTCAAGCTACAGCAGCTCAGGGTTGTTGTGTAGTTCCTATAAACATATATAGGATCTGTGCGTTTAGACAACATGTACTGTAGGATTGGAGTCAGACTGATTCTGGACACCCCTACCCAATATGTCAGCCTGTATCACAGCTAGCTCACAGTACCACTAGAAACTCCTCTTACCAAGGAGAGAATAGTTCTGGCAAATATCGAACATGACAACCCTGATCCCTCAGGATCGTGGAAACAGTGTACTACTTTTTGCTCAGTCACTCGTGCTCACTTTGACTCAGAGAGATACAAAGAATAAACAGTGGGGACGTTTTTCAATAAGCATTATTGAACCAGAGTCATTCTAGTGTAAAATAGGTGTGCTGAAACAACCAGAAGACAGTAACAGATATAAATGATTATAAGCACTAACAGAGTAAAAGGATGGTAGATTTCTACCATTGTGCTAAAACAATGAGCACAGGCAAGTATATAAAATACATGACAGTAAAGTGCGTACTCCTACGATGCAACCCTAACTAGATGTGCCTAAGTGTACCTAGCATGTGTATGGGTGTAAAAGCCAAGAATCCCTCTAGGATAAAGTCAACCCCATTACCTGAAGTGAGAGACTGTGGGACCCCGTCTTGGTCTCAAGATGGACACCCCGCAAGGGATGTCAGACCACTGCGAGCTGGAGTGTCTGCGTGCAGGAGCCTCAGCGTCTCGCGTCTGTGTGTCGGCATGGAAGTCCTTTTCTCCTCTGGCTCTCTCAGCAAGATATGGTGTATATATACCCAAAGTAGTACCCCCTGGGGATATACCTTGCTGTGTCATGTCGGACTAGGATGACGGAAGGAATGACCCTTATACATAGTTATTATGCAGGAGATGGTAGGCCTGCTGTCCTGCTGTGATTCCAAGAATCCTCATGCATAATGAATGAGGCTTAAGCTTTTCGGAGAAAACCCCATGTCATCTTTGGACATTACTGTAAATAGGTAAAAGGTCAGTACTAAGAACCGTTATGCACTGTAATGGTAGGGGATAATATAGGTGAAAGGTTAGGTGACTACCTGAGCCTATATTGGGGTACCTATATGGAACATAACAGGGTCTGCATCCAGGACCATCTCCTCTTGCCTTCCCATAGCCTCATCCTCTGATGTGCTCAGTAACTGATGTGCCTCCTCATAGGCCAGGAGAGCTTTCTGGAGCATCTCCTTCTTGGAGTTCCTTTTGGCTGGAATCCAAAATGTTCTGAGCTCAGCTGCAGTGTAGCTCTCCAGGTTGCTGAGCTCAAGCTCCATCCTTGCAGGTAGGGTCACAGGCACAGACAGTCAAGTAGAATGGTAGTAAGTTTTGGGAGAAGTAAAAGTGGTCAATTAAGGAGAATGAAAACTCAAAATGGTATCAAATTATCTATAATGGGATTTTTCTGTTACATAAATCATTGTATGGCACTGCACAAACCAAGAACTGGATCCCACGGCTGCCACCAATGTGAGAAATTGGGTTGTTGGTTGAGGGGGTGAAACCCTACTCAAGCAACAGCCACAATCCTTGTCAGGGTGAACACACAAAAAGTGACTAAATTTACCTCTGCTTGACTCTTAGACCTGTCACCCTTAGGGTGGTCTTTCACAAAACATTTTTGCCTTTCTCCTCCATTTTTTCTGATCTCGTTTTTGCTGGCATTGGAACTCTGCACACTTTACCACTACTAAACAGTGCTAAAGTTCATGTACACTCCTTAAAACATGCAAACACTGTCTTATCACCATTTGGCATATTTACCTTACTTAAAAGTATGTATTAAAGTGGTACTAAATGTTCTCAGGGCCTGTAAATTAAATCCTACAAGTGGGTCTGCAGCACTTATTGAGCCACTCACATAAGTTGTCCTTTGCATCTGTCTCAAGCCTGCCATTGAAGCCTGTGTTTGCAATTCTGAAACTGCCATTTAAACGTAGCAAAAGTAAAACTTTTGCTAGGTTCAAAGCTTCCTTTTTAATGCATATAAGTCAACCCTAAGGTAGGCCCAAGACAGCTCAAAGGGCAGGGTGCAAAATGTTAAAAAAGTTAAAAAGTATGACATGTAATTTTAAACTTTAAAGTATGACACATGTCATTTTAAATTTCACATGTCCTGGTAGTGAAAAACCCATAAAATTAGTTTTTCACTACTGCAAGGCCTACCTCTCCCATAGACTAACATTGGAGTTACCTTATTATATTTATTACGCTGTAATTTCCAAATGGGTACAGGTACCCAGTTCATGTTTGGTGTCTTTGGAATTGTAATGAAAAATCCTAGCTTATGGTGAAGTGGGATTTTAAATTACAATTTAGAAAGATGCCATTTTCCTGATTTAGGTTTTTAGTGCCTGCATCATGTAACTAGGTCACATGACTGAGTGTACCTGACAGTTGATCTTTGCGTATACCTCCTAGACAGCTGCATACAATAAGGAGCTTAGGTGTGCCTGGGTGGGCCATCACTGGGGGAGGAGATGAACACCGATCCTACTTACACTTGAATAGGCTGTGTTCTGCCTCCACAAAGGGCTACATATCCCCTGTAAAATGTCTGGAGCCAGGACAGGTGAGGCAGAATGTCTGGGGCCCTAAAAGGGGAGCCTCTAGAGACTTCTCCCCCACTTCAAAGGCACAACTGGGCATAAGTACTGGATGTCAGGCACCAACTCTTCAGAACACTCCTGGACCTGTGATCACTCTGCCAGGGAGAAGGACTAATGTGCTGCTGAAGGACCTTCACTCTGCTGGACTGCTGCCCTGCTGGACTACTGCCTTGCTGGACTGCTGCCTTGCTGTGCTGACCTGCTGGCTGGTGCCCTCTTGCTTGAGTGAGAAGGACTGGACTTTCATTTCTTGCACCCAGAACCCCAGAGTGACTCCAAGGGGTTGTTGGCTGACCTCCTGACTTGAGCCTCAGAAACAGAGGGGTCCAACAACCTTGCTCCTGCACCTGAACTCTGTGAGTCTATCCTGCCAAGTGGTGCCACTCCAGTCCTGGACCCTCAGAGGTAGACCTTAGGTACTCTGCCAGCCTCTGTAGATCCAGGGGAACCAAAGCATCTCCTCTGCTGCGCACGCAACCCCAAGCAGGACCAACGCATCGCCGCTGCTGTGTGGATCGGAACCGCAGCAAGACCCACATTGCCTCACAGCCCGTTGCCACTTTGGAACCGCTGCAGTGCAAAACATCTTCAGTGCAGGCCCTCGCATCCCTCGTCAATGGTAGCCTCGATGATGACGCCGTACTCTGCAAAGGGATCTTCAATGACGTCCCATGAGGGTCTCCCAGCACAGTCTTCCTGTATCTTGGAGTCGACGCATCGCTTCTGCTGCACGAGACATTCTTCTACGCAGATCCTCGCAATGCACTGCAAACCAGGATTTAAGGTACTCTGTTTAGCCGGCCTTACTGGGTCCCTTTAGCCAGTCCATGCTCCATCTCGGTTGGCCTGAACTTGTGACTTTGTCCCAGTCGGCGTGAACAGATATCCACAGTTGGCATTTTATGCCTAATGGTGGTATTTTCACTAACACCATTAAAATGGAATATCAACGATTCTACTAATTGGACTTTTGTTCTGATCTTGTTTTATTTATTAAAAAATTTCTCTATTTTTCTAAATTTGTTGTGGGGTCCGTTTGTTATGAGCTTTCACTGTGTTACTGTCTGTAGTGTTGCACAAATACTTTGCACATTGACTCTGAGTGAAGCCTGACTGCTTTGGCTGAGCTACCTGAGGGTAGAGCACAGGTTAATTTAGAAATGCTGGTGAGTTGAACCTGAAAAGAATTGTGGTTGCTGCTTGAGAAGGGTTTCACCCCCCCTCAATCAGTAATTCAATTTCTTACATAAACCCTTGGGTAGCTTGGAAAAAAAGCAGTCAGGATTAACTTAGAGGCAACATGTAAGGTATTTATGCAACACAAAAACAGTAATAAAGTGAAAATACAACTATAAAAAAACCCACACCAATTTAGCAACATAGAGTAACTTTTAATGAATTATTTGACACCAAAATGACAAAAATCAAGCATAATGAATGTGATAGATTGCATCCTAGAGAGTGTAGCTCCAGGGAATGGGCCATTGTTAGAGGTACAAAGAACATCACGTAGATTAGCGATACTATCATGGAACGTAGCA
This sequence comes from Calotriton arnoldi, assembly GCA_963921515.1. Classification (NCBI taxonomy): domain Eukaryota; kingdom Metazoa; phylum Chordata; class Amphibia; order Caudata; family Salamandridae; genus Calotriton; species Calotriton arnoldi. Next base: position 1,574,628 of record CAWUFW010003629.1, read on the forward strand.
GGGCTGGGGTCCAAGGGAGTGTCTCCCGATTGGAATTCCTTTGTTGAAGGTTTTGACATATGTGTTTTTCAAGAGACATGGCTGGCCGAACCATTTTATTGTGTGGGGTATTTAAACTACTACATACCAGCCATTCAAGGTAGCAAAGGTTGTCCTTCGGGGGGCCTCACAATTTGGATTAGACAGGACATTGGCTTTTAGATACAGGCACTACCAACAGAGAGCAATGACATCCTTGCTATCCGGTTGATGTGCGGTCCCTATGGCAACATTGGCATTTACAATGTTTATGCGAGAGGACTCAGCGGGGGGAGAAAGTCGGAAACTATTTCTGCATTGGGTGACCTCATAGACAATCTTTCTTGGGCTGCTTCCGTGGTTATAGCGGGGGACCTAAATACAACTTTTGAGCCCTTTGACTGTGGGGATATAATGGGAGTGGAAGATGAGCAGTGGGGCATCCCACGTCTGGACATACCCCCAATCAAAAGATGGTCAGAAGTAGCTTTACAGATGAAGTCTTTAAGCCTAGAACTTGGCATAAGGGCAGCCAATGGAAGAACAATTTCTGATAAGCAAGGGATCCATACGTATAGCAACAGTCACCACTCTAGCCGGATAGATTATTTGTTACTTAGTCTAAATCTCTGGCACACTCTAGTAGATATGGTTGTGACAGATAGAATGGAGAGCGATCAAAATCCGCTATGTTCCACGTTCATGTTTAGGGAACTTCATGAACAGGTACAAACCCATAATTCACTTATTACAGGTGAATTATTACCAACTAATGATATGCGGCATTTAAAGTGGCCGATGATCATTGAGCGGCCTGGAATACTAGTACCCATCAACAGTGATGTCGAGCACACCCTAATTGAGATAGAGACATCCCTTCATAATCATCAGTCGCCCAAAAAAATAACATCTTTGCACAACACCCTATTTTTAAAAATGCAGTCATATTTCCTAAGACCCTATAAGCCGAAGGGGAATGGCACCCAGCCATGGTACCATTGGTTCAACAAAGAGTGAAAACAAGCCCAAGGAGCCCTGGGGGAGGCAAGAAGATTAGGAGACTTGACCAGAGTACAAGCTACTAGGAAGTCGTATAAGAAAGTGATGTTGAATGCAAAAAAGTCCTGGGATGAGAAAAGATGGCAGGATTTAAAAAAACAAGCTATGGGAGTAATATGCAGCGCTTTTGGAGTCTGGTAAAATGGGGCACAGGGGGAGCTGCACAATCCCCCTAAACCCACGTGGATTCCAACATGTGAGTTAATCATTTTGCAGAGCAGTATGCTGATAACGACACCGAGGTATGCGAGCCATTTCAGACTCACTTTTATCTAACTGATAAAGTTTTTGACACAGCGGACCTAAGTGCCGTACTTAGTACAATTACTGCTTGAAGAGCGCCTGGTATCGACAGTGTTCCCGCTGACATTTTTCTGCAGGACAAGGCCAAATGGAGTCGGTACATATTGTTGTTAGCGAATGCTATTGCCCATGGCGCGCCCATTCCGGACACCTGGCGGGAGGCGGAGATCATTCCGATATATGAAAAAAGGGATAAATCCCTACCTGGGAACTACAGGCCGATAAGCCTTATTGATTCGATCCAGAAAGTAGTGGCCGACGAGTTTTAACAAAAGCCCAAGACTGGATTGATGATAATGCCATCCTGAGCCCACTCCAGGCAGGCTTTCGAGCCCATCTAAGTACTATAGACCAAGTCTTTCGATTTTTACTGATTTATTGGTGGACTGTAGTTCTTGGAAAGGGCAGCATGTATGCTGCCTTTGTTGACCTGAAGTCAGCTTTTGACTTGGTATCCCGTGAGAAACTGTGGACGGTACTCCAGGAGCTTGGTATGCCTTCTGACTTACTCTCCCTAATTGGCCGCCTTCATGAAGGAAATTTCTCTCAAATTCGGTGGGGGGCTCAGGGGAGTAAAACCGACCCATTTTCTGTTGAGAAGGGATTACGCCAAGGCTGTGTTTTAGCACCCACATTATTTTCACTATTTATTAACGGTATTGCCAATTTTTTATCATTGACGCCCACAGATGCGCCAGTTTTAGCAAGTAAAAAAATCCCGATCCTAATGTTTGCGGATGACATGCTTAAAATCTCTAAGACACCGAGTGGGCTACAGCGTGCACTGCAACATTTTGAAGCTTTTTGTCTATTACGGGGGTTAAAAATCAATGCTGCAAAAACAAAGTTCATGAGCTTCAACCAGCACAAGTCATTCAAGTCATTCAAGTGGAGCATGGTCATGGATGGGTCGCCCCTGAAGCTGGTAGATGCATTCACCTACCTAGTCATCATTCTGCAGAAAGGCCTGAACTGAAGGCCACATATCGACTTGATCAAGTAAACTGTGTTTACGAAACGCGTCGGTTGTTCCTCTAACTGGATACTTTGTGGAAAATAAATTAATTGGAGAAGATTACACTTTGTGAGTGCGGTTTCTATAATCTGAAAGGATTAATGTGGATAAATATATATATATATATATTTTTTTTAAATTTTATTTCTAAGGTATTTTAAGTCTTTGTAATCAACTGATAACATATTATCTATGTTTTAATAGCAAATCTTTGTTGCATTTTAACATTTTGATACAGTGATTTTATTCTACTATTTAATTGTTACCCAATGTTTTTATCATGATACCACTGTCTTATGTATATGCTTTTATGACATGTACTGTCGAATAAAGCTTATGTTGATGATGATGACAAAAATCAAATCAGTACAACCAGAGTTATGAAATTTTAAAATTTAAAGTGCAAAAATAGCATATAAAAGATCAAAGCGCCAACATCGGACATCTAGTCCTGCAAGACTGGGCAAAGTTGAAAATTATGGCCGACCGCAATAAAGCATAGGTAGGAAACACAAAGTAGATTGGGACTGGTCTCTGCTTACCTTCGGACTTAGAAGAAATGTAGGAAGAAAATTTCTAAGAAGATAAAGTTCAGTGGAAAGGCAGTTGGCAGTGTCTGAGGAGGAACGTAATCGTCGGGTAGTGCCTTGATGAAGTCGTGGTGAAGATTCCTTCATTCAGACTTAGGGCCTGATTTAGATCTTGGCGGACGGGTTACTCCGTCACAACGGTGACGGATGTCCCATTCGCCCAAATATAAATCCCATTATATCCTATGGGGTTTATATTTTGGTGGACGGAATATTGTTCACTGTTGTGACAGAGTAACCTGTATGCCAAAATCTAAATCAGGCCCTTGGTCTTTCTTTGGAAGATGAAAATCTCCAGCAGGACGAAGCTGTAGACTGAAGCAGACGAGGGCTTCATATGGGCGGATACCCTTCTGTGAGGAGCCTCTGAACAAGATTTACTGCTGCGGACAGGAAGTCAGGCTGACCAGCGATGTACCTTGGGTGGGGATCGATGAGCAGGTAGGTCCTGGTCTCCTTTCGGTTCTCAGAGCTCCTTTTGGTCAAATTCTTTCTAAGTCCCAAGTTTTAGATTTGGGCTATCTGGGCACCCTTAGCACCACTTCCAAGGGTCCAGGACTGAAGGGCACCTCTTCGAAGGTTAGGACTCACTCAGGCAGGGTCCAGGTGCGGGGTCAAGTTGGTTTGAGCCTTTTCTGGACTTGAGGCTCTGATCAGGAGGCCGGCCAACTAGCTCTTGGAGTTACTCTGGAAGTCCTGGGTTCAAGGAGAATTGCAAGGCAGACCTTAGGGGTCTCAGAGCAGGTTTCAAGCAGCAGAGCAGTCCTTCTTGGTGCAGTAAAACAGTATTCTGAAGTGCACAGCAGGCCACAGCAGGAGGCAATCCTCAGAGTCCTTCCGCAGGTCCAGAAAGCGAACTGAAGAGTGGGTCTGAGGGTCCTATTTTTATACCTGGTGCCTCGTTTTCTGACGTTTCTGGAGGTTTTCCCTTTCAGCAGTGTTCGGAATTTTTTGCCTCCCTGCCCTGGTCCCAGTCTTTCTGTAGGCTCAATAGGCTACTGTAAAGTTCTTTGTGTCAGAGCAGGGTGCAGCCTATTGAAGTGCAAGTGGGGCTGTATATTGCTCCGCCCCATTCTCCCTGAGATGGCCCATCCAGGCACACCTTGTTACTCTATTGTGTGGCTTTTTGGAAGGAACATACCAAAGCCAACTGCCAACATCACCCCATTATGCGATCCAAGAACAGGCTGCAGGAGTTAAATGGTTAGGACAGGAAAATTGCAACTTTCTTAAAGTGGCATTTTCAGAGTTGTGACTTACAATCCGAATTTACCATTGAAGAGAATTTTAAATTGCAATTCCTTAGACACCAAACACGATTTTCCACTTATCCCAATCAAAAGGTATCACTTATTAAATGTATTACGATAATCCACTGTTATCCAATGGGAGAGGTAGGCCTCACAGTAGTGAAAAATTAATTTGGGAGTTTGTTTTACTACCAGGGCATGTGTACTTTAGGGGTGATGTATATGTATTAAAAAGGGAGTTTAAGGCTTGGCAAGGGGGTTATTTTGCCAAGTTGAATTGGCAGTTTAAAACTGTCAACAGGCTGCAGTGGCAGGTCCGAGACATGTTTTAACGGGCTGCTTAAGAGGATGGCACAATAAGTGCTGCAGTCCCACAAGTATCATTTAATTTACCAGCCCTAGGTATATGGTATACCAATTTAGAAGGGACTTATAAATAAATTAAATATGCCAATCAGGTGTGAGCATATTTTACCATGTTTTAGGGGGTGAGCACAAACACTTTAGCACAGGTTAGCAGGGGTAAAGTTCACAAAGTCCTAAGTCCAACAAAAACAAATTCAGAAAAATATGGGGGTGAGAGCAAACGTTTTGGGGAAGACCACCCTAAGGCTGATAGGTCTAACATGTGTCCCCCTCAGCTGAAAGAGGAGAGAAGTACCCAATCTCCTAGTTATGTTATGTTATGTTACAACAACTTTTATAGCGCGCTAATACCCATAGGTGTCTAGGCGCTTAAGGACCGCATACTGTAGGGAGAGTTAGTTTTTAAAAAGCCATGTCTTAAGATTCTTCCTAAACTCAATCAAAGAAGATATCTTCCTAAGAGCGAGTGGGAGGGAGTTCCATAGCCTAATAGCACCATGTCTGAAACTCCTCCCTAGTAGTTCTCATCACTACGGTGGAAGAACCTGGACAGACCATCAGCATTGGAGTGGTCTGACCCAGGACGGTGCTCAACCGTAAAGTCCATTCCCTGTATGGAGATGAGCCACTTCAACAATTTGGCATTCTCACCCCTCATCTGCATGATCCATCTGAGGGGCCTATGGTCTGTTCAAACCCAGAAGTGAGTTCCAAACAAGTATGGTCTCAACTTCTTCCGTGCCCAGACCACAGCAAAGGCTTCTTTCTCAATAGCACTCCACCTCTGTTCCCTAAGAAATAACCTCATACTGATGAAGGCTACAGGCTAGTCTGGGCCCTCCTCATTAAACTGTGCTAGCTCCTTGGAGACATCACTGGCCTTGAGTACAGGTGCAGTACACATGACCTCCTTGAGGGTGTCAAAGGCTTTCTAGGAAGCCTCTGTCCAGATCTTCTTTTTTTTTGCAGTTTTATATAGCGCAAACTAGACCCGAAGGTATCAGAGTGCTTTACATGAGCACCAGTTGCATTACAGATGGACACATTCATATTTAGGCATGGGGAGATTAAGTGATTTGCCCAGAATCACATGATGCTTGAACCTTCTGCCAGACTCGAACCTGGATCCCCAGCTTCAAAGTCAGCCACTCTAACCTTCTTGAGCTGCTTCTTAGAAGTCAACCCAGTTAAAGAGACAACAATGGTGTCATATCACAGTGCAAACCTCCTTGTAATAACCAGTGAGGCTCAGGAAGACCCTCACTTCTGTGTAGGTTTTGGTGGGGTTCACAGGCCCGGATACATTCTATTTTGGCCTAAAGGGGCTGCACCTTACCCCCACCCATAAGGTGTTCCACGTACACCACAGACCCATGCCCTATTTTGATTTGATTTGATTTATACATTTATGAAGCGCGGGCTGTCACTCCGGAAGGAGCATCCTGGCGCTGGGCGGAAGAAAGTCAAGGTGGAACGGGGGGGGGGGGGACCCAATATGAGGGATAGGCAGAATTCGTCTGAAGATCCAAAAATCCAGGTCTTCAGTGCCTTCCTGAACTGTGTTTCTGTTTTCAACAGCCTCAGCTGTGTTGGCATGAGATTCCAGGCTTTAGTTCCTAATGCGGCTACAGTTTTTCCTCCCTTGGTTTTATACCTAAAACAGGGGGGTTTGAGGAGGTTTGCCGATGAGGATCTGAGAGTCCTGGCTGTGGTGTAAGGGGTAAATCTATCTGAGAGGTACGTTGGGCCTTAGTTTAAAGATGCTCTGAAGGTGATTAAGAGTATCTTGAATAAGATTCTCTTATGCAGTGAAAGCCAATGGAGGGTTTTAAGTACTGCAGATGCAGATGACCTACGAGGTAATTTCAGGACTAGGCGAGCCGCTGCGTGTAGTACCACTTGTAGTCTCTTTAGTGTTTGTTTATTTGCTCCCTCTAAGAGGCTGTTACAGTAATCTAGACGCGAAAGGATCAGCGCCACCGCAACTCTCTTCCTTGCAGGAAGGGGGATGAAATCGAAGAATTTTTTTTTAGTGTTTTGATTTAATTAAAGCAGGTTCCTGCCACTGTTAAGGCGTGTGGTCGAAATGACAGGGAGGTGTCGAATTGCACTCCCAGGTTTTTTGCTACTTTGACAGTAGTAGGAGGTGCTGTTGCATCTTCCGGCCACCAGACACTTGGCTGGAAGGGGTTGTCTTTTCCTATCAGGAGGATCTCGGTTTTGTCTGTATTACATCCGAGATGGTTGGCCTCCATGCACTGGATGACCTCAGATAGGCATAGTTTGAAATTGAGTTCTGCGTTGGTGGAGTCTTTGTCCAGGGATAGGATCAATTGCGTATCGTCTGCATAGGAGGTTACTTCAATATCAAAAGAAGATATTGAGGCAATGAGAGGGGCCATGTATATGTTGAACAACAGCGGGCTGAGAGATGAGCCCTGTGGAACTCCTGATGTGATAGAACGTTTGGCAGAGAGGAACGATCAAAGAGACACGGCTTGCCTACGATTGGTAAGAAAGGACCTAATCCAGGCCAGAACAGTGTTAGAAATACCTATCTGGCACTTGCTGTCTTTGATAGACAGGCCTGCTTGTTTCAAACCATTTTTCTATCTCATCCCCCACAACAAAGTTAAGCACCAGATCCTTGGTGGTGTGAACCCTCTTGTCTCAATTGGACACTGGGGTTTGCTGCCACCATTGTGGCTGGACTCTGCTTGCTTGCCTCTCATGGCCATCTCTTTAAGACTTAGCTTAGGGGCAATTGTCTTCTCCTCCATGGCCAGTCTCTTTTCCTCCAGGCCACTCTGGGCTGCTGCCTCCTCAAACTTGAGTTTAGCCAGCTGCAGCCTGAACTCTCTTTCTCAGCCCTCCTGTCTGCCACTCCTCAGGAGACAGTCCTTGGCAAGATACACTGCACCCTGGCTTGGCAGGGTGCTGTCCACTGGTAGACACAATGTCCTCCTAATTCTTAGGCTGCAGCAAGTCAGGGTCTGCACCCAGGCCCATCTCCTCTTGCTCCCCTATAGCCTCCTCCTCATTCTCTGATGTGCCTCCTCGTAGGCCCAAAGAGCCTTCTCGAGCTCCTCCTTCTTGGAGCTCTTTTTGGCTGGAAGGCCCCTTCGATGCAGAATTGTCTAAGCTCAGTTACAGTGTAGCTCTTTAGGTTGTTGAGCTCAAGCTCCATCCTTTCAGGTAGGGTCACAGGCACAGACAGTCAGGTAGAATGAGAGTAAGTTTTGGAAGAAGCAAATTAAGAAGGATTTAAAAATAGAAATTGAAATTATTTAAAATGGGATTTTTGTGTTACAGAAATCACTGTATGGCACTGCACAAACACAAGTACTGGATCCCTCCACTGCTACCAATGTGAGAAACTGGGTTGTTGGTGGAGGGGGTGAAACCCTATTCAAGCAACAGCCACAATCTTTGTCAGGGTGAACCACAAAAAGTCACTAAATTAATCTGTGCTTAACCCTGTGGTAGCCTGGCACAAAAGCTGACAGGCTTAACTTAGAGGCAAAATGTAAAGCAACATACAAACAGTAATAAGGTGAAAACACAACTCAAAAGAAACCCACACTAATTTAGAAAACTAGAGTACATTTAAATACATTATTTGACACCAAAATGATGAAAGTTCAATCAGTAGAACCGGACTTATGAATATTAAAAGTTTAAAGTGAAAAATAGCACATAAAAGATCAAAGCACCAACCGCGGATATCTAGTTGCGCAAGACTGGGGCAAACCACAATTGAGCACAGGTTGGATACACGAAGTGCATTGGCCCGGTTTCCACTTACCTCCGGACTTAGAAGAGATTTTGAAAGAAATTTCTGAGAAGGTAAACTTCAGTACGGCAAGGCAGCTGGTGGTGTCCGAGGAAGAGCGTCATCATCGGGGAGTTGCTTGATGAATTTGTGGTGAAGATTTATTTGTTCAAACTTAGTCTCTTTTTTGGAAGTCCAAAATCTGACTCCTTGTGTGAGTAGTAAGTCGAATAATAGGAGTTCTGTTTTGTTAAGTGATGGGGGATTGGAAAGAATCCAGGGGCCTAAGCATGTTAAGACTTAGTTCAAAGTAACTTTACAGTGGACAATATTGTTTATGGTTTTGTTAATATCTTCCCATTAGGAACGGAGCATGGGGCACAAAAATACCATGTGTTCGAGATCACCAACCTTTCTTATGTATATTTATTTTCCTTTACGGCTATAGTCTTTCTTCCAGTCTATTTTGTAGTTAGGAGATGTTTGGTGATGTTTGTTGCAGATTCCAAAATGAAATGTATTTCAACTATATTTGTATACCTAAATTCCTTATTATCAAAGTTCATCTTCATATTATCATTCTTTTCTTTGCCATGCCAAGTTTATATTAAGAATCAGGTAACAGAAAAAAACTTGTGCTTCTTCTCTTAAAGTACACACATGAATCTTTGCAAAAGATATTGCTTAGTGAAAATAAACCACAGAGGACTTAATTTCTTCAAACATTCTTGATCATAATCCTAAACTTCAGGTTTTTGTATTGGGCTTTCTTATTTCATTTCTAGATATCTATTATAAGATCTGTTGTCCAGTAAAGGTAAGAAGCAGCTCAACCATTCTTTCTTACATTTCATAAATTGTTTGAAGCCACCTTATCCCTTTGATAGACACATAGGGGCCGATTACGATATGGGCCCGTAAAGGATCCAACCTTCGGTCAGAGCCTTTAGGCCCGCATCATAATCGGCCGGTCAGATTCCTTTCCGACCGCCTCATTTTTATGGAGGTGGTCGGAAAGGAACCCTACCGGTCATTCCGGCTGGCTTTCGACATGCTCGGAGAGCCCGTCTGCCAGTCTGAATGAGGCCTGTAATCTCAAGGGCGGCTCTTTCCGCCCTTGAGATTACAATGCACGGTTTCCGACATGGTTTCCATGCCGGTCTGTCCGACATGTAAACCATGTCAGAAAGCATGTTAGGGGGCCCCCAGCAGGGCCCCCTTTGATGCATGGCCTCTGGTTGGAGGCCCCGTGTTGATCCCTGCACCTTGTGGCAGGCACCTTGAGGCTCTTGCCACAGGGTGCAGGGATGAACTGCACCTCCCATTTCACTATGGGAGCATGTATTACGGCCGGTTTACGACCATAATGCATGCTCCCATAGTGAAATATAGGAATGTGACCAAACAGTGTTTGGTCGCATCCTGATGGGATGGTCGGGTCCGTAGAGTTATCTAAAAACTCAGTGAAATTCTGCAGAGTTCCACGTGCGGCGAAGTGCTGCCTGGTCCTACTGCTTCTGATGCTGCCTCATACACCAGCTTGCCCGGAGTTGTCTATTTGTCCGCCACCTCACTTCCAAACAGGGGCCTTAAAAAATCAATACATATTAGCCACAGTGTGCGAGCTGCGCTGTTGCTGAGCTTTGACGGTGCTCCTCCCAAAGGGGCGGTGATACTAGCTTATAGGACATTGACCAAGTTCCATGGACTAACGCTATAAACCTTGAGGCATATTGGATGCCGGGGTCTCTGGGCAGAGGGAGAAGCTAGCCCATTAGCTACACTGCCCGACGCTTAGAACTCATAGGACAGAGAGTTAGCCCCCCTCACCTTCACAGCACCCATGACATACACATGCTTTTCGTTCCTATGACCAATAGATTTCTAACATCCAGTCTGCATCATGACAGCACATATTTGCAGCAAGAACCTATGTATACTTTCCCTAAACATGAATGGCATGACATATCAAATGGAAAAAGATGTTACAGCCGTGTCGTTAGCGTGGTGTAACTTTTTTTTACACCAGCCACAACTGTGCATGATATTCATTTCTCACATGTTTGGAAGGCGAGTTAATCACAGGGGAGCTGCTAATAAGCTCTAAAAAGCAGACACATTCTCCAAAATGTTTTCACTCCGCTGAACAGCCAACAGAAGAGTAAAGTGTTCGTATACCGCTTGTCCCATCTGTGGCCAACCCAAAGGGTTCATAACTTAGGGTTTTTCCATTAGGGACCGGTGATTGAGACTACCTCTCTTCTGTTGCCAGGGTCTCTTGGCTGCCCCAGGAATGGCCCATCCTAGTGTATCTATCAATTTAGAGCAGCGATATCATATCTCCTATCCGGTTGAATGTCGGAGTCCCCACTGCTACATGTTCGTCCCTTCCATTGTATGAGAACACACGTGGGCAATGCTGAAGCGCCGTGTCCTATTCATGATTAGTTCACGAAAGACAAATAAGTTTGTGTGCACGCTAGCATCCCTCACGAAAGGGGCCCTCATGGAAGCAAGCATTTTTAATATAAGTTAATTGGTGCTATAATGGGGGTGAATATTGAGACACTCTTACCACCTCTCTGGCCCCTCCTCTCAAAGACCCGTGCCCCTGCAGAGCTTGCTCATTGTACACTTCTGCATTTCTGTGCCTTGGAATTTAAGCATCAGGCTATCACATACCCTATCTAGCTAGGGGTCCGTACTGTGAGTGAGCCACTTGGGATGCAGAATAGAGGCAACACGTATTCTACTGTGAATATCAATTTGACAGTGGAGGGCGGCACAAGTCAGAGCGGTAGGGCGGGGGCAGGCAGGGTGTTGACAGATGATGGGTTAGGTAAAATTAATTAAAAACATGAACATGAACGAGCGCAAGGTAAGTGGTTTTATTTATTTTTTATTTAATTTTACCTATCTTGTCGTCTGTTGATTTCGCTCGCCGCTCTTACCTGTGCTGGCCGCCACTGCAATTTGACCACCATCGCCTAAGGCAGCGCTCCTCATCTCCAATCCTCACTGTGCATCCGGCTCTTGTAATCTCATCCTCCAGATACAGTCTCTACCCTGTACTCCAGCAACAAGTACCTCTCGGAAGCCCTTATCCTCTGGCTGCCTAGACTCCGTTACTCCATATGAACTAGCTTCTTGCCTGTCTCTCGATCCCAAGACTGCATGTGTTGCTTGCAATCCCTATCCGCTAATAACATGGAGCTAAAATGAGGGGCGCCCACCTCACTTCTGGCTTCAGCATCGATCGCTGGTGTTGGCGGGGAAGGGTGCAGTATGATAGGCTGCCATTGGGTCAGGGGTCTGTTCTATTGTGCCTGAGCATGCCATGTGGGATGTGTAGTTCTTCAGTGCTGGTGATCAGCACTGCAGTGTGCTGGTGAACTCCGCTCTGCCAGAGGGTGGTGGAGTTTTATTTGCCAAACTCTGCACTCTGTGGGGAGTACCAAAACTCAGTAACTACGCCAGCAGAGCAGTATTCATTGTCCACCCCTAGTATTCATACCCAGTTGAGCCCTTGAAGTGGGAGAGAAGCTTCTAGAGATTTCTTTTTGAAGTCCCCAGGCATCTTGCCTTCCTTGTCCTGGCTACAGACTAACTACAGGGGGTATGCAGCCCTTTGTGTGGAGGCAGGACACAGCCTATTCAGGTGTAAGTGAGACTGTGCCCACCTCACCCCTCCCATCCTGTCAGTGATGGCATATCCAGGCACACCTAAGCTAACTGTGTTGTGTGACTGTCTAGGAGGAATAAACAAAGCCCAACTGTCAGATACACCCAGTCATGTGTCCAGAGACAGGCTACAGGCAGTAAATAGGGGTAGGCGATAAATTCTGCTCTGCCGGCGGAGTTTGTGGTGTTTTGCCCTCTCAGCATTACACTTGTAACACGGAGGTCTGGCAAAAACTCAACCAACCACCATGTTGTGGAGTTTATTTCTTCTGCACAGCTCGCCAATGTTAAGTTAGCGGGCATGAGCGAGATTTCAGGCACTAGAACCGCACCCAGTCAGATTATCTCAATGCAGGGGTTTGCAGGTGGTTGCGACCGTTGAAAGTGAGATAAGCTGCCAGTCGAGTAGAAAATCTACTCGAGCGGCAGCAAAGAAGCAGCGCCCTGTGGTGCGCCGCATGGTGCTGTTTGCACTGATTTTGCCGTGTGGAACAAGCTCCTTGTGCTAAAAATCAGCACAAGCAGCATCACATACCGATTTACACCCACTCACGGAACTCCACGGAATCTTGCGAAGTTTTTATGTAACTCCACGAGTTCCGCCCATCTATGGCATTAAATAGCTATGGCAAGAAAATGGCAACTTTCTAAAAGTGGCATTTACTGAATTGAAATTTTAAATCCGACTTCACCATACGTTAGGATTTTAAATTGTGGTTCCATAGACACCAAACATGTACTGGTCATCTTTTCCATTTGGAAATTACAGTTATAAAAAGTAATAAGGCAACTCCAATGTTATGCTATGGAAGAGATAGGCCTTGCAATAGTGAAAAATGAATATAAGAGTTTTTCATTACCAGGACATGTGAAACTTGACAGTACATGTCCAACTTTTTAAATACATTGCACCCTGCCCTCTGGGCAGTCCAGGGCCTCCCTTAAAGGTCACTAATTTGTATTAAAAATAAAAATGTTTGGGCCTGGGAAAAGGTTTATTTTTGCTAGTTCGAAATGGCAGTTTAGAACTGCTCACATAGGCTAGACAATAGCAGGCCGGAGGTGTGTTTAAGGAGCTACTTAAGTGGGTGGCACAATCAGTGCTGAAGGCCCTCTAGTACCATTTAATTTACAGGCCCTGGGAAACATGTAGTATCACTTATAAGTAAATTACATATACCAATTGGGGATAAGCCAATATTTTTCATGTTTAGTGGAGAGAGGAAAAGCTATTTAGCACTGCTTAGCAGTGGTAGAGTGTACAGAGTCCTTAGGCCAGCAAAACCTAGATCAACACAAAAATGGAGACGTAAGTGAAAATGTTGGGGGGAAGACCACCCTAAGGCTGACAGGTCTAACAATTTGCATATTAGATTTTATAATAAAATGATTTGCGAGTTCTGAATTGGATACGCTTATTTTAGAGTGCAGATTTAGAGTTTTAAAATGTCTCCATCTTCTTCAATGTAATAGGAGAAGGGTGAAGTTACTTCCCAGTTTTTGTGGAATTGGGATTTTTTTTTATATGCATCTTGAAAAAGTATACAAATTTGGTGGATTACAAAATAGGAATCAGATGGTATATAACCCGAGGCATGATTACTTACGACATTAATCACAGTGAGTAATAATTGTACACATGTTGTGTTTAACATGAAGCTGGGTTCTGATAAATCAGGTAGATAAAAGGTAGATATGATTGTTAATGATGTATGTGATAGCACTTTTTGAAACTAATGTGTTTTAAACATTTATCTAAGTTGTTGGCAGTTTTTGGATGAACCCTCAAGAGACCTTTGCAAACATTATTGTGATTCTTTTAAAGAGGTTGTTTGTCCTGAACTAGGTGTAACAAAATATAGTGACCTCCAAAATGAATAAACGAAAAAGTGTTTATAGATTATAGTTGACATGATGCATGATAATTATGAAATATATATATTATCAGACCAAACACATTGAGGTCTTATGATTGATATACTGCTATAGAGGGAGTTGGAATTTTTAATTGAGAGTGTGTTCGAAATTGGGTTACTAGTTGAGGGGAGTGGAACCTTACTCAAGCAGCAACCACATTTTCTGTCAGGGTGAAGTCACAAGTAAACCCCAAATTAACCTTCGCTTGGCCTTCTGGTAGCTTGGCACAAGCAGTCAGTCTTAACTTAGAAGCAATGTGTTATGTTATGTTAAATTATTTGTAAAGCGCAACAAATACCCGAGGGTGTCTTGGCGCTGAAGTAGTAAGCAACAAAAGGGGTGGGAATGACCTATTGATTGAAAAGCCAAGTTTTTAGAAGCTTCCTGAACTGAGATAGGGAGGGAGCTGATCTGAGATTCAATGGAAGGAGATTCCAGACTGTCGCAGCTCTAACCACAAAGCTGTTGCCACCCCATTTAGATTTTTTAAATCTAATGGTAGTTACTCTGCAAGAGCCTGCTGTACTTAAGTTTCTTGAGGGAGTGTACCATGATAGGGCTTTCTTGAGAAAAGAGGGTCCTGAATCATGGAGGGCCTTGTACGTCAGGCAGAGGGCCTTAAATTTGATCCTGTTTTTGACTCTCAGCCAATGGAGATTCTTGAGAGTAGTGGAAACCGAATAGTGCCTAGGCAGGTCAAGAGGTAGTCTGGCCGCCGAATTCTATAGAATCTGCAACTTATTCAAGTATTGAGCTTGCAGACTGATGTAAAGGCTGTTGCAGTAGTCAATTTTGGATAATACAAGTGTGGAAATAACTGACTTTTTGACTGAGATGGGCAAAAATATTATAATTTTTTTAAGTATTCTCAAGGTGTTATATGAGGAGGAGACCACTGCGTTAATTTGATTTCCCAAGAGTAAGTGGTCATCAATCATGATGCCAAGACTCTTGGCTTTCCTGGTGGGTACGGGAAGGGGGCCCATCTCCCCAGGCCAACATGGGGTAGACCAAAAGTTAGGGTTATTACAGAGTAAGATCACCTCAGTCTTTCCCGCATTAAGCTTAAGATAATGTCTGTTCATCCAACCATTAATACATTTCATGCAGTCATGTATGCGAGCACCAGTATCGTTGGCATCATGGGAGGCTGATAACACGATTTGCGTGTCGTCAGCATAAGAGGTGAGGTAAAACCCAAAGGATTTGACCAGGGGGGCAAGGTCTGTGACATATATATTGAAAAGAGTCGGGCTAAGCAAGGATCCCTGCGGAACCCCGCAGGGCAAACGAAATGAGCTTGATGAGAAGGTGTCAAAGTTGATTGTGTTTTCCCTGTTTGACAAGAAGGATGAAAGTAATTTCAAGGCCAGGTGTTTTATACCTTTTACTTTCAGACGGTGTATCAGGGTGGAATGATCCACCATGTCAAACGCCGCGGATAAGTCCAGCAGGATAAGGGCTGCTGTTACCCCATTGTCTGAGATGAATTTTAACTCGTCGGTGGCCTTAATCAGAGCAGTCTCTGTACTATGTTCAGATTTGAATCTTGATTGAGTAGGGTCCAAGCAGTTGGAATCCTTGATGAACTGATTTAATTGAATGTTCATTACTTTCTCTACAATTTTTGCTGGGAAAGGGAGCCTGGAAATAGGTTGGTAGTTGGCCGGGTCCTCGGGATACAAGTTGGCTTTTTTTAATAGAGGCAGGATGGAGGCTCGCTTCCATTGAGAAGGGAAGATACCAGTTCTAAACATATTATTAAATATGTCTGAGAGATGGGTAGCAATAATGTCAGGGACTAGCTTTATAATTGAATGCGGACATGGGTCGTCTGGAGAGCCTGACTTGGTGGTTAGGATAAGGTCTTTTATTGATGCTGAGGAAACGGAGAAAACACTTGAAGCTTTTAGTAGACAAATCCTTGTTGGAAACTGAGTTCATATTATCTTGACCGGTGACTAGCGAAGAATTACCATGGAGACCAAATGAGTAAAAAATTGAGTCAATTTTACCCCTGAGGTGTGAAGCAATGTCATCGCAAAAGGACTGGTTAACCCAATCTCTTTTTTGTTCAGGTTGTTTGGTTAATTTATTAATAACTTGATAGAGTTCTCTGGCTGAGTTTTTGGAGGATTCAATTTGCGAGGAGAAGTAGGCTGCCTTTTCTGTAACTAATAAAGCTTTGTATTTAGTTAAAGTGCGTTTATAAATGTCTCTCTCGTGTATGTCATATTGGGCTCTCCATTTCCTCTCTTGACATCTGCAACCTTGTTTTTCTATTCTAAGAGCCTCTGAGAACCAAGGGGCCGACGGACGAGTTCTACTAGGGCCACCTCTTTTTATCGATGCAAGTTGAGAGAAGGCAGAGTTGAGCCAGGTGGAGTAAGTCTTGGTTGCCAGTTCGGGATTGTCCTCCAGCGTGGGACTTGAACTAGCAAGAAGTTGCTCAAGTTGAACTTCGTCAACTTTTGCCCAAGATCTGTGCTGGGAGGATTTAAACCTCTTGTTTGGGGCTATATGGGTAGTGGGACAGTTGATCTTAAAGAAGACGGCCGAGCGATCAGACCAAATCAAGGGGAGTACTTCAAGACTGGAGATATCTTTGTTGTTTGAAAACAACGCACCCAGTGTATGACCCCCCCCCCGATGAGTGGGATCAGAACTAAGAAGTTTGAGATCACAAGCATCCATGACTTCAATTAATGAAACTGTATCCTTATCTCCAGTTTGCTCTAAATGAAAATTAAAATCCCTGAGGACCGTAAAGTTAGAATTACAAATATCTGCCTCGAGTAAAGAGCTAATGGAGTTTAGGAAGCCGGCTTTAGAGCCTGGAGGGCGATAAATTAAAAAGCCTTAAAAAGTGTAATTACTTGTGAGCCCAAGTTTGAAGGACAGAACTTCACAGTCATCCGACTGTATAGTTGTAAAATTTGCTCTGAATTTATCACGGTAAATGACCGCCAAGCCCCCTCCTCTTTTCAACGGACGGTCTTGCCTATGTAGCAGATAACCAGATGGTGTGGCTAAAAGCAGTTCGGGTGATGAGGTATTGGTGGCCCATGTTTCCGTGATGAATAAAATGTCTGGATGATATGAATCGATCAAATCTGCCACTTCAAAAGCATGTTTTACTAGAGAGCGAGCATTTATTAAAGTGCACAGTATACCCCTACTGTCCTTTATGTCAGATGATATCTGGCTAGAGCCAAGTGATCTGGTGGGAACAACTCTGTCATATAGCCGAAAGCCACAGGAGGTACAGGAGACCTCCAACCCTTGATATGGAGTTAAACTATTAGTACAGTGACAGTTAATCCTCTGCTTGTTTAATGCATGAAGTTCCTTGCTGCTGTAAGAAATGTTTGGTTTAAGATCTAAGTCAAATCTGACAGAGGGGGGCGCTGGGCGCGGTCCAGGCGTGGACGGGCGCAGACGGGCTTGCCTTGGGCGCGCCAGTGGCGCACCCGCTGCGCATCCGCTCACACATGCCAGCTAAATAATGTGGCTGTGTCAGCTGATCGCTCCTTGCCGGAAGTGCGGGGAGCCAGGGGGAGGAGTCGCATCCCTCTGCACAATCTGCAAGAAATGCCGTGGCAGACCGGGGACTAACGATTAAGAAATGCCAAGCGCTAAAGTGCAAATGCAGGTAAGATTGGCTACGATGTAGTTAAAACAATATTTAAAACTTTAAGCAATCACCAGAGATTTGTGCAGGTTTTTTAAAAACAAATTAACAAAGAGTCGTCCCTAGGCGCTCTACTTACAACTTCTGCGCGTCCGCTCACACATGCCAGCTAAATAATGTGGCTGTGTCAGCTGATCGCCCCTTGCCGGAAGTGCGGGGAGCCAGGGGGAGGAGTCTCGTCCCTCCGTACAATCAGCAAGAAATGCTGTGGCGGACCGGGGACTAACGGTTAAGAAATGCCAAGCGCTAAAGTGCAAATGCAGGTAAGATTGGCTACGATGTAGTTAAAACAATATTTAAAACTTTAAGCAATCACCAGAGATTTGTGCAGTTTTTTAAAAACAAATTAGCAAAGAGTCGTCCCTAGACGCGCTAAACGTCTGCGCGTCCGCTAAAGTGTTTATGCAGCACTTCAAACAGTAATAAAGTAAGAACACAACACAAGAAAAATCCCACACCAATTTAGAAAAAAAGACTACAATTTATGTTTATGTTTATGTTTAGGGAATTTGTTAAGCGCACGTATACCAAAAGGTCTCTTGGCGCTATGAGGGGAGGGAGAACCTTCCTAAGGATTACTAACAGTAGGCTAGAGTGAACAACCATGTTTTCAGTTTTTTTCTGAAATTGGTGTACTCAGATGTTAGTCTGATGTCTATCGGCAAGGAATTCCAAAGTGTAGGGCCGAGAACAGAAAAACGGGAGCCGCCCGTTCTCTTGCGCTTAAATCTTGGAATAGTCAACATAAACATTGTGGCAGATCTGAGATTCCATTTAGGTAAGTACCTTGAGATCTTTGCAGATATGAATTTGGGGCCCTTTTCGTAGAGTGCATTGAAGACCATGCAGCCTGTCTTAAACATGGACCGCTGAGTCACCGGAAGCCAGTGTAACTGCTTCAGAAGTGGTTTGGTGTGGCAGTGTCTTGGTTGCTGAAAGACCAGCCTGGCTGCTTGATTTTGAATCAACTGCAGCCTATGGGTCTGATTAGCAGGGAGCCCTAAATAGATGGCGTTGGCATAATCCAGCCTGGACATGATCAGAGCAAGCATGATAACCATGCTTGCTTCCTGGTAAAGAATTTCCTGATTTTCTTAAAGGTCCTCAGATGGTAAACGCAAGAGTAGGTAACCAGGTTGATCTGTTCATGCATGGACAGCTTGGCATCGATTTTAATCCCCAGAATTTTAACCGAATTTTATGGGGTAGGTGGAGCACCCAATGCAGCTGGCCAATGTGCTGGCGTCCACTGATCGAGTCTGTTATTGGAGATGACTATCCAATCTTTGATGAATAGCATAGTGTGTTGGAAGAAATCCTTAAATTCCTCCGTCTCGTCAATCGGGAAAATCAGCTGCATGTCGTCTGCATAATTATATGCCTTCACGCCCCTGGTTTGAAGAGCATGAATCAGAGGACAGATATAGATGTTAAACAGATGTGGGGAGAGAGATGAGCCTTGCGGTACACCACATGTGGTATTGACCCAAGCTGAATTGAAGGGTGCCAGCCTGACAGATTGGGTGCGTTCCTCTAAGAATGAGAGCATCCAGTCCAGCGCCTTGCCCCTCAGGCCCGCCGCTTCCATTCTGTCCGCTAATATGGTGTGATCCACGGTATCGAATGCGGCGGATAGGTCTAATAAAACCAGGGCCTGTGTGCACCCCCTATCTGCACCCTCTTTCAGGTCATCCACTACACTCAAGATAACTGATTCAGTGGAGTGTGATGGTCTGAAGCCTGCCTGATGGAAGTCCAGGAAATTAGTTTAATAAATTATCTGAGGACAAAATGACAAAAGTCCAATCAGTAGAACTGGAGATATGCAATTTTAAAGATTTAAGTGAAAATAGTGCCTAGAAGAACAAAGTGGCAACTGTGGCTATCTGGTTGCGGAGTTCAGGCTGATCACAATAAAGTGTGGATACAGGAACCGAGATAGGCCAGCTGAACAAAGTACCTTAAATCCTGGTTTATGGAGCATTGCGAGATCCTGCGTAGAGAATGCATCACTCAGCAGCAGTTTCGAGGACCCGCAGGGATTACAATGTGGAGTCGAGTGTCAACTTCAAGGATGCCATCGATGAGGGGCTTACGATGCAAAGACAATGTTGAGGATGATTTGAGGATGCATTGTGGAGCAGCCGTTCTGAAGAAGCTGCGGGGCTGCGATGTAAAGTCCTTTGTTGCTGTCGAGGATGCCATTGACGAAGGGCTTGCAATGCGAAAGCCGGTGTTGAGGTCCTGCGTCAGGGATGCATCACGCTGCAGCAGTTCTGAAGCGGTTGCAAGGAGATGTATTGTGCTGCATCACTTGTGCTCACAGGACTACAGCTGCACTGGCAGAGCACATTCAGGCCCACTTCTAAGGTTCCAGGTCTGTCGTGCCACCACATGTGGGGCAAGACTCACAGCAGGTAGTGTCCAGGTGCTGGGTTTAAGGTGGTTTGACCTATTTTTGTCCTCTGATCAGGAGGCCAGCCTACTAGCCCTTGGAGTCACTTTGGTAGTCCTGGTTCATGATGCAGGTCCAGTCCTTCTATCTCATCCAGCAGGGCATTATAGTGGCAGTCCTTCTAACAGTCCTTCTGAGTCTTCCACAGGTTCAGAAGTGTACTGAAGAGTTGGGTCTGAGGGTCCATTATTTATACCTGGCGCCAGCTTTGAAGTAGAAGAAGGTTCTGGAGGTTTCCATCCCAGCGGTGTTTGGAATTTCCTGTCTCTCTGCCCTGGCCCCAGCTTGTTTGGGGGCACAAAGTACTAGTAGTGAAACCATTGTGAGTGTGCTCATGCAGAGCCTTTGTGATGTGCAAGTGTGGTAGGTGACAGATCCTCCCCTTCCTCAATTCAGAGATGGCCCATCCTGCTAACAACTATTTCCCCATTGCCTTACTGTCTGGGAGTAATGCACAAAAGCCAGCTACCAGCTACACCTAGTCATGTGACCCAGGATACAGGCACTAAATGGTTGGGACAAGAAAATGCCACGTTTCTAAAAGTGAAATTTTAAATCCGACTTTACCATTAAAGAGGATTTTAAATTACAATTCTTTAGATACCAAACTTACTTTCCTACTTGCTCCCAATTGAAAGTTAGCACTTAATAAATGTAAAAGGTAACCGAATGTTATCCTAAGGGAAAGGTAGGCCTTGTGATAGTAAAAAGTGAAAACAATACACTGCACCCTGCCCTATGGGCTGTTTAGTTAGGGCTTACCCTAGGGTGACATATGTATTAATAAGGAAGGTATAGGCCTGGCAAAAGGTTTATTTTGCCAGGTCAAAATGGCAGTTTAAAACTGCACACACAGGCTGCAATGGCAGGCCTGAGACATGTTTAAAAGGGCTACATAAGTGGGTGGCACAATCAGTGCTGCAGTGCCACTGGTAGCTTTTAATTTACAGGCCCTGGGTACATGTAGTGCCACTTTACAAGGGACGTACAAGTAAATTAAAGGTGCCATTTGAGTGTAAGCTAATTTCACCATGTTTAAAGGAGAGAGCAGCAGCACTTTAGCATTGGTTAGCAGTGCTAAAGTTTGCAGAGTCCTAAGGCCAGGAAAAATGAGATCAGCAAAAATGGAGGAGTAAGGCAAAAGGTTTGGTGAAGACCACCCTAAGGCTGACAGGTCTAATAGAGTATATTTAAGGATTTTTAAGGTTGTGAATTCTGAATGTGTAAATTTGTAATTTTTAAACAAATAAGTAAAGATATAGTGTATTCTAATACATAAGAATATTTCTTTTTGTAGTGTTTAAGAACAACCCAACTTTTTCATGTGATTTAATTAGACCTTTTTACTCTGTCCCATATATATTTTGGGGTATCTCTCTGATATATTCTAGCCATGCCGTATGTTTCACACATTGCTTGAAGCCAACTTATCCCTCTGATAGCCACATAGTTTTATTTTCTCTGTTGGAAAGTGGCTATGCAGCAGTTGATGATTCACTGAAAGGACATTCCTAAAGGTGACCACTGCTTGTTCTGTTAATTTGTCTTTTAATGTCTCCTTCACTGTTAAAATCTCCCAATGTTTGTTAAGTATATCCCTTATCTCTTTTTGGTTGATGGTATAATCACGAGTTGAAGTCAATTCTATCTGGAACTTTAATTTACAGATTGTTCACAGATCCAGATTATCAAATCCTCCAAGGATAATAAATCTAAAAAATAAATGAATTTGACTGCAAGAGGGAGCATTTATTCCCATTCATCCAATGTGGAATTTGTGGATCCTGTGAATATTGAAAGATCTGAGCAATCTGATTGGCTGGCAGCAACTGAAAATGTTTTCTGTGGCAGATGTTACACGATGCTGGGCTCCGAAGTCAAAGTCCTTAAAAAACCTGGACAGAGGGGCAGTAAAGGATTTGAGAACGACTCCTGACAATAGTAACGATGCAAGGAGGATCCCAGAGGAGCACATATAGTCCCAAATGTGCAGTCAGTATTAGATGTCCAGGAGGTTGGAAATGGGGCATGACCCAAGGTTGGGCTCATCTGGAATTTGGCATTTGGTGTTGATGCTATTTCTGATAATTTGACATGTTAGAAAGAAAGCGTCTGATGCGGGGTCAGGGATAGTGTTGTCATCAAGAATAGATGAGGAATTGTGCACCTAAACATAAGGTTCAAAACAGCATTACAAATTGCAATCAAAAAGAATAAGCCTTCAGTTAAAAGGCTTATGATCAAGACCAGTAAGGTTTACTAAAATATAAAAGTGCAATGCAGAAGGCAGAATATAACATTTGAAATGCATGGGATTT
Organism: Calotriton arnoldi; assembly: GCA_963921515.1. NCBI lineage: Eukaryota > Metazoa > Chordata > Amphibia > Caudata > Salamandridae > Calotriton > Calotriton arnoldi. Next base: position 1,597,063 of record CAWUFW010003629.1, read on the forward strand.
CCGTAATAAGCATGAAGCTCAGGATTCATTTAAAATAGATGCAGTATGATTATGAACAAAATCTGGAAAAGATTAAGTTCAAAACATTCGGCAAATCAATAGAAAATCGGACAGCATCCCTAGAGACCAAGAGGATCTTCTTGGGTTCATCCCCAAAAACACATCCTTTTATAACAAAATTCAGCATAGAAAGGAATGAAAATTGCAGTCAGAATAGGTTAAGCAAATGTATTAACATATTATCTTCTCATAATGGAGCATTATGAAACTTCATATAATACCACCATCCTAGCACTAACCCCCAAAATGAATATTGGTGAATCTCCTCTGACTGAATGTCATCAGATGTGCTTGAACAAATGTGGCTACATAAACGATAGCAGCCTTATGAATGAATAAGTCTACATTATACAAGGAAGAAGAGAAGTTGGTTAGCAACAATTTAACTAAAGAACTTCCTCCCAGACTCTTCAGGAACAGTGCTTCAACACAAAGCATCAGTTCACATTTTATTGCATGTGGTGTGAATGAGAAGTGAAAACATGGTCAATTCTAAATCCAAGATGGAGTCGAGGCCTAATTGAGGCCTAGTTTGACCTATGCCAAGAAAACACTGTTCTATGTATCACAGCATTGTTGTTTCAGTTGCATAATGTTCATGTTGCAAAGCAAATATTATTTAAACAAAAAATAACACCAAGGGTGGCATAGGGATTGACCACAAGCTAGGCTCTGCAGTCAGCCATTGCTACACATGGACAGAGTCCATGCACTTCATGAGTTTTGAGTAGAGGAGTTTGGGTTCTGGGAGTACTCAGAAGAGAACATAACCAATAATATTTGGTATAGAAAAGGCATACAAATTCCCCTTAAAACTTTCAGCTGAACTGACGTTATGGCGCCCTCTTAAAAACAATGACATTTGCTAGTCAAGCTGACAACACCATGCCTGCCCCCCAATGCACTGATCATGATCTCATATGTGATATGGCATATAACCTTTGTCACGCCATGGGTAGGGGAGGTATGGCTCCATTACTCACTATGGACATTTCTATGATTTGTTTTATTCCAAACATTACTTTCCAATCTTAGTAAAGAAAAATATCTACAGTTTAAAAATTTCCACTGATTTTTAAATTAGAATTTTTATTGCCGTACTATAGCCCCGGCTGAAGTAAGAAACCGATATGGCTGTGTGACGAGTGATGTGGGTACAATACATTGCCTTTCTCCATCCAACCCGTGTCCCCAGAACCCACTGTCTACATGAGTGTTAACAGAGTTCCATTGAGTCAAGATGGTAACCAATACTGGATCTGTGAGCTCTTATATCTCATATTTGTTTTTCTGGCATTCCTGTGAATTGACATGTCCCTCACAAAACCACAACTGCAACAATATATGGGCCCATGTGTGGATCCAGAGATCCAGCTGAATAAAACGTTTTATCTCCTTTGCTCTTTAATTGTGTGTGCTGGAACTGACCTTTTTTCAGACCCCGGCTCCCCACATCCTCTGTGGACAGAGGATTCATCATATGATAATGCAAATATTGAAAACAAGCATTGCCAAAGCCAACAGGTCTCGCCTCTGCAAGAGCTATTGGCTTTGCTAATGTCTTTCAGCCATGTTTTACAGCAGAGTGGCTGCTGTTCAGCATGAATAAAAGTTAGTGACAAGGCATAGAGAGTCATAGAGATGAGTGGCATGGAGTAGAGTAGCATAGAGTAGAAAGGCGTGGAATAGAGTGGTGTAGAGTAGAGTAGCATAAAACAGTGTAGAGTGATGTATCGTAGAGTGACATAGAGTAGAGTGGCATAGAGTAGATTGGAGTAGCGTAGAGTAGTGTGGTGTAGAGTACAGTGGAGTGGCGTACAGTGAAGTAGAGAGTTGAGTGGTATGGAGTAGAGTGGCATAGACAGAGTGGCATAGAGCAGAGTGGCATAGAGTAGCATAGAATGGAGTGAGTTGAGTGGTATAGATTACAGTGTGGTGGCTTAGAGAGGAGTGGCGTGGAATGGCTTAGAGTAGAGTGGAGTGTTGTAGCGTGGAGTGTCAGAGTACAGTGGCGTAGAGTAGAGTGGTGTACAGTGGAGTGCATAGAGCATAGTGGAGTGGCATAGAATTGAGTGGCGTGCAATGGCATATAGTAGAGTGATGTAGAGTGGTGTAGAGTGGTGTACAGTGGCAAAGCATAGAGTTGAGAGGAGTGGCATAGAATAGTGTGGAGTGGCAAAGAGTGGAGTGGCTTAGAGTGGCGTGGCTTAGAGTGGCGTAGAGTGGAGTAGAGTGGCGTAGAGTATAGAGGCGTGGAGTGGGGTAGAGTGGAATAGAGTAGAGTAGAGTGAAGAGTACTGGTGTAGAGTAGAGAGGCATAGAATGGACTGGAGGGGCATAGAGTAGAGTGGCATAGAGTGGAGTGGCGTAGAGTGGAGTGGTGAGGCATGACGTGGCATTGAGTAGTGTAGAGTGGAGTGGAGTGGTGCAGACTGTAGTGGTGTAGAGTAGAGTGGTGCTGAGTGGCGTAGATATTGGATTCCATAGTCCAGAGGTGGTCTATTATGCAGTGGATAATTTGAAAGAGACTGAGAGAAAAATTCAGATGAAGCCCCATCCAAGAATGCATCCACCCAATAGGAGTAACCTCCAATATGAAGGAGCTCAGAGGTCAACACCGCGAGTGGAGTCACTGTTACAAACAAGGTACAAGAAATCAAAACTTTAACCACACCCTTACCTTATTTCCACATAAATGGCCTGATTTGGAAATTAAAGTGCTCCCCGTATTGGAACACAAATTAAACCCTCACCCGCACCAGTAGGCAATTTAAGTCCTCAAACATATGGTAATGTGTTTAACACCCTCTGTCCTACCATCAAGACCCCTCCTCAAACATCAAAAATTTGTTAAAGTCATTCTCTGTGTCAGGATGTTTATTAAACTCTTGAGCCATGTCAGAACATAAAAGAAGCGCAAAGTTCCTTCATAGATGAACGCAGTTAATGTTAATGTTCCATCCTACCAAAAAAGCAAATTAAAATGGAATTTACCCAAATAACCCCCCAAACAACCCAGTACACCACAAATCAATGTAAATTAAAACCCGTAAAAAAATGTGATTAAATCCAGCATGCTAACCAATTTAATAAAAATAATTTTCTGTATCGGAAAGTACCTTACCCCACCCACATCAATCAGTGAATTGAAAGTCCAATAGTCTTCCATTAGCCAACTCAGTGACTGGCTAATGGCCTCAGTCTGGCTCAAATCCGTTTAAGCAGCAGTCCAGGCTGCAATCGCTGGTGGAAGTACAGGAAAGCCGAGCGTCACAAATGAAGCAGTACTTCGAAATAGCCTACTGCGCTGCAGTACAAGAATAGTGCGTAAAGCATGTGTAAAGCTTCAACTACACAGGTCTCTAACGCCATGTACTACATCAGGAGTACAGACTATCCTAAATCTTGCTGCCCCTATAACTCGCATCTTCTCACCCATGAATAAATAGCACAAATTAACAGAAACAAGAAAAAAATGCACTATGACGTAGACAGTGATGACCTCCTCATACCACTTTTTTAAAGCCATATTGGACAACAGCCCGCACTGCTGTGCAACATGTTAAAAAAGAAGGCGGGACTGAGGAAGGAGGAGCACCAGATGGAGGTAGTGGGAGGAGAGAAGAAATTATACTTCAATCATAGCACGAGCAGCGGACAAGCACTAATTAAGTTGAATTAATCTGTGCTAGGTCCATGCTCCAAAGAAAAGAACCGAAGTAATGCTTGGCCTGAGATGGGCAATTAGGAGGCAGCAAAGAAAAGTGACACAGAAGCCAACAAATGGAAATGGTAAGGAATGGGGACAGCTCCAAGTACTTGGTTGTAAACAATAGTGTCTCACAAGCTAGATCACATGCAGCGCATGCGCTGTGGCAGACTCGACCTACCACACTACTAAAGGGAGGTTTACTGATCCACAAAAAGGACTTTGTCTAATTGGAATCTAAATTTTCATGTCAAATTTATTGCGATAATTTCCAGCTATATGTTTTTACTGTATCAGAGTAAAGAAACAAATGAGGTATAAAAATCGCAAATGCTACTGCTGGGTTGCCCCAAATAACTCTATCTCCCTTGAATTACCTACACCGTATTTCATTTGAGGAGCGTCTGCTTGATATCGTTGTCTGCCAAATTTCACACAAAATTGTCAGACAAAAAGGCCATTTCCTGTGTAAGTCTCAATTAAACTATAATGACATAGCTGCCATCATTGACTATGTAAAATACATATACATATGTGTCTAGTGTAGTAATCTAGGCATTCGAAAAATGAACACAACATATTTCTTGCGCTTGTGATTATTATCAACCCTAACAGCATCCTGAGATTGTATAGACCTTTATGGATCAATTCATTTAATTGACTTTGCAAAAAAGAAGGTAAAACACTGCAAAGTGGCTACAACCTCGTGGGCCAGTAGCGCAGGAGCATTAGAGAAGGGCATATACACGGCTTATGCCTACAACCCTGAGGTCGGCAGCATATAGAAAATAGCAACCATTCAAAAACCTAATGGTCCCAAAAACAACCCCCCCCTCCCCTGATTCCTTCTGAATGTGTATATAAGTGATGGGTGGAATGATTTAGTCATATCTAATGTCAGTGGGTAGTAGAGTCAGTGTCTCTATAAAGTTGGGTAGGGTAATTGCTTGTGCGAGAGTCGGTAGCGGGCATAAGCCGCAAAAGCCTCGAATAGTTGGGGCATGCCAATTTGTTAAATTCTGTGGAGAGGACACTTATGAAAGGAGCCCAGTCTATAGTGTAATCATCTGGTCTCTGCTCTATTGCAAGTGATATTTTCTCCATTCCTAGAATAATCCAAAGCTTGTGTAACCAAGTCATGTATTGAGGGCTCTTATCGGTTCTCCAGAGAGCAAGAATAACCTGATGTGCTGAACCCAGTGCCAATGCCATGTGTCTTCCTTTGCGTGAGTGAAGGGAAAATGTCAGGGTATTTAGAAGCCCAAGTATGGTATAGGCAGGAAACCGAGGGATAGATGTCTCAAATGATTTGTCTATGTCGTCTAAAGCCTGATCCCAGGAGCGACTGAGTTTAGGGCAGTGCCATAGAAGGTGAAGAAGGGAGCCCGTCCCATCACAACCTCTCCAATATTCTTTAGAGCGTTCAGCGTTCCATGCGCCAATCCTCGCAAGAGTTAAGTACCAATCGGATACTAACTTATATGCTGTTTCTGTGCTGGACATGTTATGTGCCATGTGCCGAGCTCGATGAAATACGTCTGCCCACTCAGTATCTGAGAGCGGTCTACCAATTTCCTCCTCCCATCATCTCTGCTCCGCTGAGCGAGTGTTAGCCTCATCTTTACTAAAGATGGCATACAATTCAGAGAGAAGTCGCCTATTATTTTTCTTTAGAATTAGCCATTTTTTGAAAGGGGTCAAGGGCCGCTCTGCATGGGACTGGATGGAGGAGTGCAGCACCCAATGACGTATTTGAAGGTGTTGAATGCGGTCCGCCTCCTCCAGGTCATATTCTGTTTTTAGCTGATCAAAGGGAATTATCCCTTGAGGGCCAAATAAGCAGCCAATCCGTTTGCAGCCCCCCTTTATGCCATTGCCTGAACTGGTTAAGCTGGAGCCCTGGAGTAAACTCCAGGTTAGCAAAGATCAGCATCATTGGGGAGTGGAAGGTTGTCAAGCTAGCCTTAAGCGCTATCACATCCCATACACAGAGCTCGTAACGGGAAAGAGGAGTTTAGTCCCCAGGCCCTGTACCTCCTGGAAAGCCAGGGTTCTTTCCAGATACAGGAACCAGCAACTGCCTGGTCCATGAAACACCAAGTTTCTCAGTGAGAGGTCGGCTCCATTCCACTCAAAATTGTTGCGAGGCGCAAAAGTACTGTGGGAGAGAAGCCACTGCAAGGCCACCCTTGCGTGTTGGGCGGTAGAGAAGATGTTTGTGTAAGCGGGGCTTCTTCCCCCAATTAACCTCTTTATCTCTACCTGTATGGAGTGGGGAGCATGCTTGGGTGCCGTCAATGGCAGGTCTTGAAATAGATAGAGAATGCATGGAAGAGTGGTCATTTTGATGGCCGCAACCCTGCCCATACAGGAAAGGCCCAGGCGTTCCTAACTACGAATATCCGACCTAAGTTGTTTGGAAAATGCGCTGTAGTTAAGAGTGAGGGTTTTAAGGACAGAATTCGCCAATTGGATCGCTAGATAAGGAATAGAGTTGGAGGCCCAGTCAAATGTAAATTGGGCTTCTAATGAAGCTTCTGTTGGGGGAAGGACCGAATGATTCAGAATTTGTGATTTTTGCATGTTGACCTTAAAGCCAGAGAGGGTTCCAAAAGTCTGAAGCTCTGTAACAAAGGCAGGAAGAGAGGTCAAATGATCTGAAATGGCTAAGATTATGCCGTCCACATAGAGGCTGATTAAATGTTGTTCACCTCCAAACGTGACGCTGGAGATATCTGGGTGCACTCATATGTGTTTGGCAAGGGGCTCCGTGTACAGGGCAAACAGGAGCGGGGAAAGGGGACGTCCCTGTCTCGTGCCTCGACAAACAGGAAAAGGCAAAGATGAAAGCCCTTTGACTCACACTGTAGCTCTAGGGGAGCTATATATGCTTCTGATCCAACCAAGAAACCAATCGCCAAAAAACAAAAATTCTAAAGTCTGGAAAAGATAAGGACTATGGACTCTGTCGAACACTTTCTTTGCTTTGATCAAGATAAGAAGGGCCTCTTTTTGTGCCTGAGACACTTTATCGAGCAGATGGTAGATGCGCCTAGTGTTATCCCTGCATTGTTTCCCTGGAATTTAGCCAGCTTGATCTGGTGAGATCAAGCCTGACATATATGAGTTGAGTCGGTGAACTAAGATGCTTGGAAATCATTTGGCATTGATATTTAGGAGGTATATAGGTCTATATGACCTGCACAATGCCTGGTCCTTTTCCAGCTTGCTAATGACTGAAATGGATGCCTCTAACATAGAGTCTGCAAGTGAGCCCAAGGAGGCAAAGAAGTTAAAGAGCCTAGTAAGAAGAAGAGCTAATTCATGACAGAAGGTTTTGTTCAATTTAGAGGGGAATCCATCAGGACCCAGGGACTTCAGAAGCTTGAGGCGGGCAAAAGCTGAGACTACTTCTTTGATGCATATAGGCTTATCCAGGGAGCCAGCTATTGGTGTTAGATGGTGGGAGGCACGATATTCCGAGGGGTCTCCGGGAGATCCTACAGATTCTGCATTGAGAGACTTGTAAAAGTCATGGAATCTGTGGATTGGAATGCACCTCTGTAGTTGCGGTGGACCGGATAATCCGAATCGAGCCAGAGTGAATCTTAACCCGTAAGCGGTGGGCCAGCAGTCACCCGCAATGGTTGCTACCCAGATAGAATTTGTGCTTCAGATGGACTAGGGCATATTCTACTCTATCTAAGTCAAGGTATTTGAGGAGCAAGCACATTCGTTCCAGCTAGTATAAACCTTTAGAACTTTTTCAAGTACAAGGTGTAACTAGTGGAGTTGTGGTTACAGACACTTATTGTGCTGATGATGGTGACTTTGTTGTGATGATGAAAGAATTGTCTGGATTCAACGATTCCGACGTTACTGAATTTATTGTCATCGTTGGTTATTTCTAACCTACCTTTACTATACAACTAACAGTCCTTATAATAGAACTGGTTCATGCTCTGGCATGAATTGGTATCCGACTATATTTTTAAGAGCTCTTTCATGAAGGATGCTAGGTCAAATAGATTTCAGTAAAAATAACAAACTGTGGACTTGATTTAGAATTTGCCGGATGGGATACTCAGTCTTAAATATTTTATTACCAGTGTACTATCTCCCACGGTAATATAGCGGACCGGACAGCTGTCACGTTTGTGACGTAGTGTCCCATCTTCCAGAATCTAAATCAGACCCTCTGCCTTTGAGCAAAATTTGCTTCTATTTTTAAGAACTTCTTCAGAAAATCTGTTAACTTGCAGCCTACATGAACAGTAGAAATACTAGGTCTCATCTCAGAGGAGACTGAGCTTTATTGTCATCACCTTTCATAGGTGCACATTTTTTTTTACAACGGACGTATAATAGTTTTTGATTAATAGTTTCATATGCATACATAAAGTGCACTGCCAAAAGAAATAAAACAAGTTGTATCGCGGATTTACATATATCACACGTCTGTCTGAAAGGTTTGACATGCAGACTATTTTTACAAAAAAAACACATTGTCTTTGAGCGCAATGTGACCCCTTCAGAAATAACAAATAATCATCAGACAAAACAAATTAAATACAAGGCTAAATATTTTGTCTTGTTTTCTTTGCTCATTTGCCTCGCATTCTTCTCGTATTTTTTATGGGGGTGGGAGTTTGGGTTGGGGTGGCACTCTGTAATTTTATTTTAGAGTTTCTAGATCACAATAAACCATGCTCCTCTTTCTTGTCACCAAGTCACCTACCCCCACACCTGTTTCTTTGTTAAAAGTTTAGTTATCACCCCCTTCAGGGCAGGAAGTATCAATAAACATATTGAAAATATTGTTAAATATTTGCTTAAGTTCCAGAATGTGATGTGTTAAAATACACATCTTAAGAAAGTGCAATCACATAATTGCTTTGAAAAAAATACTTACAAGTCGATGTATAATTATCTGGCAATTAATAGATCGTAGAGCAGTACGTTCCTATCATACAATGGTCAAACCCTTTGCAAACATATGATAGGTGTAATATTCTGGAGTACTCCTCTTTTATTGAGAACTTTGTGTGCATTTTCTACATTAAGACAATCTGCATGGGGGTGCGTAGTAAGAACTACACATATTTCTTTTTTGCCTCCTTTTTCGCACAGAAAACATTTTTCCAGGTAAAATGTTTCCTACTCACACAGAGTCTGTCTTGCTTGCAATACTCACAGTAGTTACATTGTGGGTTAATTGTTCAATGCATGCAAAATTATGAAGCAGGAAGTTAATATAGCTGCTTCACCCACAACATGATGCTTTAAGTGGCACAATGTAAAATATGTGATATGCCATGGCTCTGTGTCTGCAGTACGCACCTCTTTAGCGGTGCCCAGAGACAACTCAAACTGTCTGTAATCATAAGCTAAAATGGGTGTGTTCGAATGAATTTTCTTAAGGTATGCAGTACCGGGCGGGGGGGTGGCCAGGCTACCGACCAAGATGGCCACGTAGTGCTGAAGCTCCGCCAGTCATCCCCACATCCTTGCCTAACCCATCGGTGCATTTGACAATCCTACCTGCCAGACGGGGCGCTATCACTGCAGCGGTGCAGCCCGGACATCGGAGCTGTGGGGGCCAGCGGCGAGACCCGGTGCCGGCTGGTGCCCATCTGCCCTGTCGATAGGGCTGCAAGTACGAGCTGCGGCCTGCTTGTGGGCTGCTGTTACGCTGGGGAGGACCCGACACTACACACCCAGAGGTGGCCCCCAAACATTGGTGCCTAAGGTGTTGTGCTCCGAACGGACGCAGAGGACGGGATTAGCTGGCCCTTCGCCTATGACCGGAGACCATGCCGCTCTGCAGGTAGGCTAGCCCACGCTGTGAGAGGGTCCGCGGCTGAGCCTGGGAGCCAGCCACCCGGCTGGTTGGGCGAGCGCAGGGTGGTCAGGGTTGCATCCTGGGTTGCTTGGGCCCCTTGAGGGCATGGGGGGCCCCACAGCCATTTGGCCCCCAGAGGGCCTGCAGTAATCCAATTTGGGGCCTATCTGTGGACCGGGCGTGCTGCACATGTGTGGTCGCCCCTGAAGTGGTACCTCCATTCTCTTGCTGTGAGCCCGCCTCTCGCTCGCAGGCTCATCGTTCTCTGCCGGCTTGGCCTGGATGGGCCTAACAGTCCTACGCAGGTACGGGACACGACTGCTGCACTCCTTGTGCTAAACAATTATAGCCATTGGTGGAATAGACATTGCTGACGACGGGCCTCTTTGGTTCCATGCGAGGTGCTCCTAGCTGGTTGTGGTGGGGTTGGGGGATTTTTTGATCGCTTCCCCCCTCCTGTCTATCCCGGACATTCAGAAGCAGTGGGTAGTGCTGTATTTTACTGGTCTGCATTTGGTGATATGCTGGTGACACTAGCTGCCCGGTCCTCCCGCGGGGCCTAGGCCTTGGTGGCCCTGGTGGCTGTGGGCCCACGCCAAGGCTGTCTCAGCATAGGCAATGGTCCGCAAAGATCCTAAGCAAAGGCAACTACAGTTCGGCAAACCAGGCGACCTGTGCGCTCACCCCAGTGTTGGCATGGCTGAGGGAGGAAGCGCTGCAGCCCAGACGAGAATGCTTTGTCCAGATTGGACGCCCTTATGTTGGAACTCAGGGTGGGATTCAAGGTCATAGATGGGCGCTTTGATACTCTGGATAAACATCTGGATAAAATTGGGGCCCGACTCAACACCCTTGAGAAACGCTTGGACACTGTTGAAGGTAGGGTGTCTGACCTCGAGGACGGTGCTGCACAATTAACCAAGCGCCTAGACCAAATGGAAAAATTCCCTAAAACAGTGGCTATGAAAAACAAATATTTGGAGGCGAGGAGTAGACGCAATAATATTCGTATACTGCGGGTGCCAGAAACCACAAACACTGGCCGCATTGACCATTTCGTGGAAACTCTGTTCTCAGATTTATTTGGTAAGGAGTCCTTCACAACCACTTTCCTGGTGGAGCGCGCCCACCGATCTCTGGGCCCCCACCCCAATCCAGGATGTCCTCCTAGACCATTAATTGCCGGCTGCTTAACTTTCGCTACAGAGACACCGCGTTGCAACCAGCAAGAGAGAAGGGCCCTCTGACCTGGCAGGGATCATCGATTTCCCTGTACCCTGACTTTACGGCCATGGTGCAGAAGGCCAGGAGGAAATATACAGGTGTCAAGGCCACGCTAAGGAACTTAGGTCTCAAGTATGGCATGATCTACCCTGCCTGATTTCGGGCCGAGGTGGAAGGAAAGGCTCGCCTCTTTGACACTCCACACTGACAGTGAAGGAGTTCTTCTGAGAATATTCAGAGGCCTGTGGGGGGCGAAGAAGGGATCTGTCAAGGGGCTCTCCACCTCACAGTAGTTCTGGGGCCAGCATGGATCTATTTCCCTCGGAATAACTGGCGCTTACTCGCATGTGTTCCTGAAAATATGTACATAATATGTGGGCTACATTTAGTCACACAGGTTTGGTGCCCCGCACTCATACCCGGACACTGGTAATATGGCAAAAACATTGTTAAGCATTAGATGTCAAATCTACTACAAGGTTGAGTAAGTGGCACAGCGTTGCCACCCCCTTAGTGTGTATCACTTTTATTATTGGAATGTTGATAGGAATGTCTTTTTTTCTCCTTCTCTTCTTTTTTTACATCCTCTTATCTGTACCCAGATAAGAGGCTTCCCATCCCTGCTAACCCCTGTTTTGGGTTTAGCAGGGATGGAAAGGGGTTGGGGGTTACTATAACACAGGGAAACCTATGTTGAATGCGCTATTTGGTTGCTATGGTGTGCTCTTCTATATACCACACACACACACCAAGATATCACTGTATACACTACATGACCACGTGGGGTAAGCTGGCCACGTTTTCTTAAGTAACGCCAGTCACCTGGAACATCAGGGGTCTGAATAATGCACGTAAAGGAAAACAGGTCTTACACTATCTGCAAAGACATAAAGCGGACATCGTCTTCCTTCAGGAGACACACCTATTATTATTATAATTATTATTATTAATTTTATAAGGTGCACAGCTACCCGGAGGTTTCCCAGCGCCATTGGACACACGCTAAAAAGAGAGAGACAGCTATTGGTTAAATAACCACGTTTTTAGGCCTTTGCGAAAGTTGTTGTAGGTAGTTTCATGCCGAAGTGGCGAAGGGAGTGAATTCCACAATGAAGGGGCCAGATAAGAAAAGGACCGACCGCCCAAACGCGACCGTTTGATCCTAGGAACTACAAATTTGGCATGGGTAGAGGAACGAAGCAGGCGCATAGGGAAATAAGGATGGACTAATGCACTCAAATATTGTGGTGCTGTGCCAGTCTTGATCTTATGCATATAGCAGAGGGCTTTAAATTTGATGCGATTCTCCATCCTGAGCCAATGAAGGTCACGGAGAGAACCAGAAATGGAGGCCTTTCTAGGCACCTGGCAGAGCAGTCTGGCCGTTGAGTTCTGAACTACCTGCAGTTTACGAACCACCTCCTTATTGGCTCCTAAATACAGGACGTTGCCATAGACCAGCCTGGATGTAATCAGGGCCTGGATCACTGTTCTTTGTGTGGAACTAGGCAACATCCACAGTATTTTTTTGAGCCATTTCAGGATGGTGAAGCAGGTTGAGGCAACCTTAACTGCTTGCTGCCTCATAGACAGCTGGTCATCTATGACTACGCCTAGATTGCGAACTGCTTGCACCGGTTGTGGAAGATCGCCCATTTGAGATGGCCAATGTCGGGGGCTCCAGAGGTCTTTGCTTTTCCCAAAGATTAGAACTTCTGTTTTCCCACCATTTAATTTTAGCTTATTGGCAAGCATCCAGCTAGCTATCTTATGTAGTCCTACCTGAAGAGATGACCCCTTAGATACATCATTGGTGGACAGAGAGAAGATTAGCTGGGTATCATCAGCATACGAAAAGATAGATAACCCAGCCTCTTCCGCTATTGTAGCCAGGGGACTAACATAGATATTAAAAAGTAAAGGGCTGAGAATAGAACCCTGTGGCACTCCATAAGGGGAAACATGAGTCTCAGAGCTTGCAGACGAAGAAAAGACCTGAAAAGTCCGATCGGTCAGGAAGCTCTTAAGCCATTTGAGAGCCGATCCGCAGATGCCCAGCAATTGCAAGACTTTTAGTAGGGCAATGTGAGACACAGTATCGAAAGCAGCACTCAAGTCGAGTAATATGAGTGCCACAGTTTCACCCATATCAAGACGTTGGCGTAGAGCTTCTGTGACTCCCAAGAGAGTGGTTTCTGTAGAGAAGCCAGCTCTAAACCCCGATTGTGAGGTATGTAAAAAATTTTGGGAGTCGACAAACTGCGTCAGCTGCTGATTGACATGTTTTTCTAAGATTTTAGAGAAAGCTGGGAGTAATGAGATCGGGCGGAAATTAGATGGTTCCGCCGGATTGGCATTCCCTTTTTTCAACAGAGGAAAAACCATGGCATGTTTCCAAGCTGCTGGTACTGTTGCTTCAAGCAGTGATGCATTAAGCAACTCCATAATAAGATTGAGTGATGAAGGTTCCAATTTTTGAAGGATAGAGATGGGAAGAGGATCTTTGGGTGAGCCTGATTTAAGGCTATTTGAAATACGACCTACCGCAGACAACAACAACTGGGTTCGCGTCCTCATGGGGAGCACATCGCTATTTCGCAAATTACAGCACATACCCCAGGGGTACTGCCATTTTGATACATAAACACATACCCTTCCAACCCTTGTGGATCCACGACACTGAGGGCCGCTACACCCTAGTAGCTGGCCATCTTATGGGTCACCGTATGGCATTTATCTGTGTGTATGCGCCCAACACTGACAGCACTGAGTTTTTTTGAGACCTGCACGCTCAGATTGAGCAGGTTGAGACTGATTATATTTGCATGGGGGGGATCTCAACCTATTGTTAGACCTTAAATGCGACAGTACCGCAGATACTCCGGACTCTAAACCCCGGGCACGCCGGGCACTATCAGACCTTTGTGGAGCGCTTAATTTAGTGGATGTGTGGCGCCACTATCACCCTGATGAGACAGCTTATACAGATTACACTGCACCACACGACACCTGGACGCACCTGGATTATTGGTTGCTGTCCCCTAATTTGGTGACATGGTATAATGCAATTCAACTCCTCCCTAGAACACTTTCAGACCACTCCCCAGTCACCCTTACATTACATGTGCCCAGAGCCGGGTGGGGGGGGGTGAGAAACAATGGAGCTTCTCGGGGCAGGCACTGATTAACAATGTCTTCTGGGCTGAACTCCGCGGAGCTATCGTGGAATTTTTTGAATTAAATAAGGGATTATTTAAATCCTGGGCCATGCTGTGGAAGGCATTTAAAGCCTACTTGAGGGGGATATGTATTTCAAAGCACGCCGGGATCCTAAAAGACCTCAGAAACACGCTCTTCTGCCTAGAGTAGCAATTAGATTCATTGGATCGGGAACATGTAGCACGGGAAACGCCGGCGACTCTCAAACGCCGGATGACACATTTCCTAAATAAGTATGCCACCGGCAGATGTTACGGTGAGGGGGAAAGGCCGGGTCGCACGATAGTATGGTTATTGCGGCCCTCAGGGGGGCAATCGTACATCACTAGTCTCCGTAGCAACACTGGCGACCTAATAACGGGCACGCCGGACATACAGGACGAATTCCTTGTGTTCTATACCAACCTATACACATTGCGAATAACAGATGACACGGATGAAAGAAAGAAATATTTAGAGGAAATCGCGTTGGTGTGGCTGGATGATGCTATGTGACAATTCTTGGTGGAACCCTTCTCAACAGATGAAATAATCAACGCTATCGATGCCATGAATAGCTTGACGGCTCCTGGCCTCAATGGGTACACTGGCAATTTTTATAAAACATATAAACCCTCCTTGCTCCGTATCTCCTTGAAGTGTATCAGGAAGCATTCGAAAATAAGGTGCTTCCACCCTCCATGCGCAAAGCTGTTATCATACTGCTCCCTAAACCTGGGAAAGATCACAGCTATGCGGCTCATACCGACCACTCTCTTTATTAAATTTTGACAACAAAATCTTAGCAAAAATGATTGCAATGTGGCTAGCCCTTCTCCTAGAACAAATCATATCCCTGGCTTAGTCAGGCTTTGTCCCACATAGATTTACGGCCTTAAGCTTACGCACTATGTTTGCGGTGCTTCACAGGATCTTGCCGGACGTTCCTGCAGTGGCTACACTGCTGGACGCTGAAAAGGCATTTGACTCTCTGGAGTGGCCGTTCCTACTGTCCACAGTGAGCAAAATGGGCATCCCTAAAGGATTCATAGAGCTCACCTCACTCCTATACACACAGCCCACGGCCCGACTCCGGTTAAATGGCACCCTGTCTCTTCCTTTTACATTAACACGAGGCACTAGACAGGGATGCCCACTTTCTCCCCTACTCTTCATCATTGCACTTGATCCCCTAGTTAGACATTTACAAGAGCAGCACCTGCATATGGGGTTTCAGTTCAAAACAGGCCCACTCTTGATAACGCTTTACGCTGATGATGTCATACTTTATGTCCGACAACCCCAGGAAAATCTTGCACCAATAATCAGGGAGATCATCCGATTCGGTGGGTTTTCTGGTCTTTGCATAAACTGGAATAAGTCAGAAGTTTTTCCTTTAACAACTAGCACCGCCAAACTGGACTGTGGGTTCCCCCTGCCGTGGTGCGATACTTCGGTTAAATATCTGGGTATACACATACACAGGGAGGTTGAGCAGGTTATACGACTTAACTATGGCCCAACATTAAGTACGCTTGAAACACAAGTGGAGCGATGGTTAAAACTCCCCCTCTCCCTAGCAGGACGCGTCGCTATCATCAAAATGTTGGTATTGCCCAAGTTCCTATATCTGTTTCATAACATCCCCATTCCACTAACTAACAGTTTCTTTCGAACACTTCGTTCCCCCTTCATTAAACTAATCTGGGGCGGTGGCAAGGCCAGGATTAGCTGGGATACGATGGCCCTGCCATATGAAAGGGGGGGTTTGGGGTCCCTAACTTCCAAATTTACTATCTGGTAGCTCAGTTCTGCTTTGTGCACCATTGTTACCACCCTGACGCCCAGATTCCCTATGCGCGGCCAGAGACAGACCTAGTGCTTCCTACCCCACTGGTTACGATACTCCCGAAGGGCTTCCCTAGAACCCCCAGGATATACAAACGGTGTCTACCACCAGCTGGGCCTGGAGGAAGCTAGCTTGAATGATGGGCGGGCTCTTTACTCCTCTGCGATCCCGTTGGCCAACAACCCATGGCTACCTATCACTCAGGAGAAGTTGGTTCAGCGCACTCTTACTAACTACTCTCTTGTCACAGTGGGGGATCTCTTCCCGGAGGGACATGTATTCTCGGGTGCAGAAGAAGCGCGCTTCAGTGAGGCTCCGTTTATGGACCGATTTATGCTTAATAGATTGCGGAGGGCATTACGAGCAAAAATCACTGAACCTGACAATTTCCCGCCACTAACATTAATAATCTCCAGCTAGGGAGGGGACCACCTCATACCTAAGCTATACAAAGCCAGTATGTCTCTGGTCCCCAGCAGGGATACCAAGGTTCGTGAGGCGTGGGAGCAGGATCTGGGGTACCCGGTGCAAGATTCCCACTGAGAATATTGTTGCGCTCAGACTAGGAAGGTATCCCTTAGTAATAGACATAAGTTAATTCACTTTAAATTCTTGTGGAGGGCATATATGTCACCGGCAAAATTGCACAGTATTGACCCGACTTGGCCCCACATATGCCCCAAATGTTGGGCGCAATACGCTGATTTCGTTCATATGACCTGGAATTGTGACAGGATTGGTGGTTTTTGGCAGGCCATTCACAAAGCCTTATCGCAAATGGTAAATTTTACTTTCTACCCTCAACCGGGGATGGCGCAGATGGGAAACGTGCGGGAGATCCCTAAAAACGTGCGTAGATTCACAGCGATAGCTCTACTATTGGCAAAAAGAGAAAGAGCGATTCATTGGGGCAGCAGAGTCACTCCCACACTCAAGGCTTGGCTCAACAGTCTGATTCATTGTAATACGAATTGTGAGCTATATGCTACGTTACAACCTGTTTTATCTAGACTCCGCGACATTTGGCAACCTCTCAAACAATATCTCCTTGACATGGACACTAACCCTAATTCGCAACAGCCAGTAGGGGAAATACCATCCGGGGAGGGGTAGCGTCGCCCATTCACATCAATATCAATGTGTCTACTCTAATGCATTGGCATGGAAAGACGTACCTGATGAATACCAGCATGCTTGCTGGTTTGTGCTAATATAATGTAGTGTATGCTCAGAAACTGATTATGGTGTATACTTCATATAAGAACTATACAAAATGTTTGTGTGTGTTCACTGTGTAATTAACATGGCAACCTGTTGTTTGTTAAGGTGAAAATGATAAATAAAGATTTAAAAAAATAAATAAAGTTAAGCAGTACCCACACCTGGTTCACTCGGGTTTAACTTTCATCCCAGAGAAGTTTGGAAAATGCATTGTTGCTTTGTGAATACCCACTCTTTGTTTCACCGGTTCACCCTCCACAAGCCGCCCTCTAACCCACAGGGCTCAGAGAACCAAAATTACTTTGAGTAGGTTTCTCTAATGCAGTAACAATTCTACATGTAAAGTTTCAAACCTTTTCAGTGTATACACCACATTTACACACTGAAAATGTTTTGCGAATAGAACTGTATTATATGTTTGACAGAAGTTCACACATTCACTGTTAGTATATAACTCTTACAAATGTTCTTATACCTGACATGATTGAAAATTTATTTTAAAATTACCCACAGTAAATTCCACACATTCACTGTCACTATATAACACTTTATTAGATTTCCTAGAAATGTGCTTGCAGATTGTATTGTATAGTATTGCAACATTTAAATAGCTCTTACTACCCCTATGTGGGACGCTGACGCACTTGCCTACATGGGAAGCATACTTCACCATTTGGTTGGAAGTGTTTTATCTCTGTTTTGATTCTTTGTGGGAACTGTTTCCATGTTGTGTGTGAGGACCACAGAGGTGTGGTAATCGTATTTTGGGGCACAGTGCTTAGCAGTGTGATGGATGAAGAAGTGTGAGAGATAGGCATGCAGTTCATGGTTTTCAGTAAACTGGCAGCTTTGAAAAGCTCCGCAGGTCCCCTTTTGGTATTTTTATGTTCACACTCCTTTTAGCTGGTTACTGAACTGGGTCGTCCATTCTGAGATATTTTGTTTTACACTTATGGTCCTGTGCAGGCATACTTGACAGGTAGAAGTCTGGAAAGATCTGCTGGGATAGTTTTTTCCAATATCATCCCAAATCTGATTGTCATTGTGAAATGCCAAAAAGCGGCTGTTCTATGTTGTTAGTCAGGACCTGCAGATTCAGACTAAATGAGGGTCCTCTGTTGGCCAGCGGTATGTGGCAGATCACTTCAGTTATTTTGTGCTTGTGCAGTTGGTGATGGGTGGTTTATTGCTGTATAGTATGGTGTAGTAGGGAAGAGTATAGACCCTTGGCAGTTTTGTGTGATGTGAGTGTAAGAGTATGTACTAGTAAACAAGAATTATTAAGGAGCCTGTATGAACTGCAATTGACTGTCTGACTGCTAAGTGTTATGGTATTAGTTTTAATGTGAGTTATGCGAATATCATGTATTGGTTGGCGGTATTAATAGATGAGCTACAGGAGATTAAGTATTGTTAGGGTGAAGGTTATGACTTTTAAAGCAGAGGTTGTGAACTGCGAAATACAGTTTTGGCAATTTGCAGAGATACAACAGTAGGATTAAGGCAAGCATGCATGTGATTTAGAGTAGGCTGTACTCAGAGAGCTGAGACATGCACCGGATGGAAAGGAAGGAAAGAGTCATTTGAAAGAAAAAGGAGAGCCAAGAGTTGGAAGTTTTAAATCAAAGTCAGTTTTATGGAACGGTTTTTAGGAATATAGTGGAGGCTTTTTGAGATAGCATGCACATCTGTTGAAAGAAATTACATTATTTGCATGCATTGCAATATCATTATAGGGCATGAGAACAGCATTGTGCAAACACACCACCATCACCCGTGGGTAAATAGTATTAAAATAAATATGGTTGAATTTTCCATAAAATCTGATGAAAGAAAAATACAAAATAGGAACGTTGCACTTTAAATGTTTGTGTTAGAGATGAACCTCCCCTTTCCCTTGGATGATCAGGGTAGAGTGAAGGAGAACAGAGTCTGTTTTAGTGGATATGTGTAAAGTAATACTTCTCAGGGCTGTGTCTAATCTGGATCACCCACAATATAGGCACAATGAAGTCTGAGAGACTGCGTCTGGCTGTCATTCAGCCTTCCTGTAGCAATAATCAGAGGCACAGAGAAAAGACCCTGCCTAGAAATGTCCTCACCTGAGCAACATAAAGTGTAGCCTCACTCTTCAAATTTACCATTTGCAAAACCAGCAGTACTCAGGGAGAACAAATAATTAGCATCCTCTCCCTAATGACGCCTGAATTGAATTTCTGAGGGGAGCCCTGTCGCTATTACTTCCAACTCTAGTGGTTTGTCTCCACCTTTAAGCCAAAGGAATATAGGCAAATGCCGCATTTACAGTTGGTCTATAAGAGGGATCAGTGGCAGGACATCAGTTCCCCAACCCCCACTAAGCTACAAACATAAAGAAACCTGGCATCATATCTCAGCATTCGTGCTTGAATGAATTGTGACTGTATGCAGATCATGTTTTCCCACAGTACCCTTGTTTGTTTGCTTCTGTGCCAAAATTGAGTGTTAAATACTGGGGACAATTCTTGGGATGCTGGGCACGGTCACTTAATAGATTGTGTAACATCCACATCTATGCACAGGTATGAACAAGGGCCTATACCTGTGCACTGCTGTACATATGGGGTCCTCGATTCACAAATGTTGCGCTTGCTGAGGGTAGTGCTCAGACTAATCTTCTCCAGGGTGTGCTTTACAAACCACACTGTCACTGGCTTGTGAAAGAACCGAAACCAAAGCTCATTTCCCACTGAATACACCAGAGTAACACTGTTGTGCTTGCTATTTCAAACAAGGCCAGCACACCATTGGATCGCAGCGAGTATGCAGACAATTTTGAGGAAAGTCTTCTTTCACAATGAGAAGGATTTCCCAAAAATGATTCTCTAAATGACCGTTAATGCCAAGCAACTCAGGGTTGGCTTCAGTTGTGAAGAGGAGTGCAGCGGGGGCTGAAGTTCTGCAGCTGACTGGAGTGTAGAAGTGATAGCGTCCACGACACATATATGATACATTTCTAAGGACTATCTCGTGTGTCTAGACAACCTGCTAACATTTATGTATATTGTCCTTGTATTTTAGGCATCTAGGAGCAATGCTACTGAAGAGTACACTGTCGTGTAGTTCCTATAGTACCCCTGCAGGACCTGCGCGTTTGGATAACATAAACCGTGGGCTTGGTGTTAGACTGACTCTGTGCACCCCCACCGCATATGTTAGCCGGATTTGCTTTAGCTAGCTCACAGTGCCACTAGAGTCTCCTCTTATCGGGGAGAGATTAGTTCCTGGCAACTTTAGATCATGACAAACCTGATTCCTCAGAATCGTGGAAACAATGCACTACCTTTCGGTCAGTCACTTGTGCTTACTTAATCGGTTTGTCTCAGAGAGTTACACAGAATAAACAGTCTGGGCGTTTCAATAAGTATTTATTGAACAGTTGTTATTCTAGTGTAAAATATATGTGCTGCAGCAACCAGCAGACAATAGCAGAGATATATTATCAGCAGTACGATAAAAGTGAAGGGATAGAACAGTTCTACCATATTGCAATAATTATGAATACATACATGAATATGAAAAGCATTATGAAAGTGCGCGTACTCCTACGATGCCTAACTAGATGTACCTGAGTGTACCTAGCATATGTGTAGGTCTAAAAGCCTAAGAGCCAAGAATCCCTCTAGGATTTAGTCAAACCCCCATACCTGAATAGAGAGAGTGTGGGACCCTGTCCTGGTCTCGAGTTGGACACCCCGCAAGGACTGTGTTAGACCGCTGTCAGCTGGAGCGTCTGCATGCAGGAGCCTCAGCGTCTCTGGTCAGTGTGTCAACATGGAAGTCTCGGTTCCCTCTATCTTACCATGGCAAGATGTGGTATATTTATACCCTAAAGTGTCTCGTCCCTCAGTATGGTTTGTATTGGTCTTTGTTAGACATGAGGAAGAAGTCAGGGGTGAACTTTGTACATACATATTATGCGGGAGATGTAGCTGTTAAATGCTCATGCATAATTTATGAGTACATTGTAGGCCTGTGTTCGAGAAAGACCTTGCAGTGTTCTAACCTTAGACTAGATAACGTTCATCCCTCAGAGTTTGTTGTGTACTGCAGGGAACTAATGTAGGTGAAAGATCATGCCTATATTAGGGCATAGGAGATCATGACCAAAATAGGGCATATACGATTATGACCATAATAGGGCATATACAAATATGACCATATACGGCATATATGAACGTGTCTATATTAGGGCCTCTATACGAAACGTAGCACTCACTCCACTTTCGAATTGGATGACAATGACCATACGTAAAATCTGGAAAATTTAAAATTCTTTCTTAAAAACAGCTAAAAACATGGTTTAAAAGGACAATAAAATCTTTAAAAATGTTAAAAATCAGCTATTCTTTAGTTGCCACTTGAAAAGTCAATTCTGTCTTACTCATAAAAGTTGCATTACCACAAGCAGAATAAAGCCATACTTTCTCAAGTGAAAGTGTCAATTTAGGAAATGTTCCAAATTTAGTTCGTTTATTTATGAAGTGGAGAAGCCGAATTCTTTTCCAGGACGCAATGAGCCAATTCAAGATTAAGTGTCCTGGCTTGGAGATACAGCATAATCGGTGTTAGCTACTGCAGACGACAAATCCAACGCCTCACAGAGAACGTCAATCGCTCATAGATGGAATTCAGCACTACCAACAGTCGGCTGCGGCAGCTTGTGCGGCAGTTGTTACCTGAGTGCCTGTGGAGGAGCCACCTAACCCAGCAGGAGCAAACGGCACCTGTGGATTCTCAAGGAATGCATTCATCAGAATTGGAAGACACTGGGGACAACGCAGAGCATGGGCCTTTAGGGGGTCCAGCACAGCATCCATGTCCGGAGGTGTATCTGACGTAAATGTTAGACAGAGATCCAACGTACATTCTTCTCCGCAAAACAGGCATCAAAGAACAGGTAAGAAGCAGTCCACCCAGACTGGTCTAAACGATAGAAACCAAGAAGAATTCAGTTCTCTTAGGCAAGGTAATCCCAGAAGTTGTACCATGCGTTCACGGTACTTACGCTCCATGAGTACGTTTGCCATTTCCTCGGAAATTGGGCCGTCCATTGCGTAGCAGTGTGATTACAATCAGGACTCCTGCAATTAGGAACAGGATAAGCGGGAGACCTCCAAAGATGCCTCCCAATATGGAGTGTATAAAATTTGGGATTACTACGAGGACTGTCTGAAAGGTGCTTAATAGTCCTGACCCTATGGTCTTAAATAGATGCACAATACCACTCGTATCAGACATGTTAAAGATACGACCCACGATTTCTGCAAAATGAAAGGGGCAGTTTGTACGTATAAGCGCCTGTATCTCAGTCGAGGTCCTTGCAACTTGAAGTTCAAAGGTTTCTCGAGCGGAGGTTAAGGGCACGGGTTGCTGTAAAAGCATGGCTTTCAGTCTGCTCAAAGTATCAAATTGTATGAAGGAAACATTCAATGAAGGCCATAACGGCGCCTCCCTGACTGTGTTCAGTGGCGGAAACAATACTTGCATACAGCAAATAACCCTGGAGTTAACAGTGGCCAGATAGGTGACGCCCAGAAGCATCCCACAGCAACCTTGATCGTTTAGCATCAAGTAACTCCCATTCGAGAGCAGCTGAAAAACCAGCGTGATCATGGCCGCTGGGGTCCCTGACATGTGACAAGATAGATTCGCTACCGAACCAGAGTAGAGAAATATCCTGACACATGAGAGAACCGCTTAAAGCGTTCTTGCAGTTTGTACCACTCAGATACACTTCTCGATCCCCATTCCGGCATCGATATCTATATGGTAACTCCCAAGTTTCCTTAATGTACACCTTACCCATTTTTTCATATTTGCCTGCCTGCCTTTGCTCAAGGCACTATTGAAACTGAAACGTAGTGACAGGCAGAGTGATTTGGCCATGAATTAGCCACTCAGTAGATGGTAGTTCGGCTACAGTGAAAGGTAATCTTTCCAGTTTCTCAATACGCAGCATTGTATATTTGGCTCCCCTTTGTGCCATTTCTGTCTGTTTACCAGTTAGATTGTATTCTGAAAACAGAGACATGAGGGCATATTCTCAAGAACGTGTGATAACCATTGCAAAAGTAACTTAACGCAACCTTCAACATCGCAGTCTATCGCGGGAAATTAACGCCTTGTTAACCAAGTATTCACAACACGGCGGCACCATGCGATAATCCCCAGATTACGCGTAAACTGACCACGTTAAAATCAACGCCACGCCGCAAAAATGCGAAACACTAACGCAAAAAAAGCTGCGATGAGGCCAATCGCGATACGAAAATCAGCGAAACCCAGCTACAGGCCTGCAATCCACAGGCGTCAGGCGGGAACAATCACCATAAAAGTAGAAAAAAAACAGACAAACAAATGCCAAACAACAGCGAAGCACAATGGATGTTTCCGGAGCAAGTACGGAGGAGAACCAGAACCCCACAAGCCCCCCGGAGGACCATCCTGGGACTTCGGGGTCAGGGAAGGGCAAGGACAAGAAGAAGAGGAAGACGAAGTTCAGTCCGCAGGAAAACAGGATCCTGATAACGGAGGTGACAGAACACCATCAACAATTGTTCGTCACCTCCACTGTGTCATTGGCAACAAAAAATACAATATGGCAGTCCATCGTGGACAAGGTGAATGCAGTCGGAGTGCTGAAGAGGACAATGGACGAGGTCAAGAGGCGCTGAAATGATGTCAAGCGCAAAACCAAGCTGAAACTCGCCAACAACCTGAAGGCAGCGATGCAGACTGGAGGTGGGAGCCCAGCGCCACAGGAGAAGCTGGACGACATGGAGGAAATGGTGTCCACAGTCATCAGTGGGGAGACGGTGGCAGGAGTTGGGGGCCCGGACACTGCTCAACAGGACCCGACACAACAGCAACAGGGTGAGTAACTGCCAGGGCCTGGGGGGACGGGGGGAGATGGGCACAATGGCACACATGCACAATTAAGTTGAGCACATCTGTGGACAAACCATGCCCCAGACCACCAACTCCCACCAAGAGACCAACGTACCCAAGTATGCAACATGTCAACACTGTACAAGCACAGAAGTCAAAGGCACACCTCATGAAAGTGATATGGGGCAGCAAAATCTGAGCTGCAGGGGCGACTCCCCAAAAAATGCAGCACACACATCACATTCAGAGTACATCTACATTGACAACGATGTGACACAATCCGCAAAACACCTTCAACAGAACACAGGACACAACTGGTGCTGCGTGGGTGCAAACACTGGCCAATCACAATTGGCATTGCAGGGAAATGTGGGTTGATAATGTACAAGTACAAACACACACACGTCTCTTGTCGAAATGTCCACTGTCCCCCATCAAATAGGCAGCTCCTCCCAAACAGCCACAATGTACCCAGTCATGCTGTCTGCATGTAAACATGTACAATGCGACAACATACATGTGGACACATTGTTAAACTGCAACTCCCCTTCACATTGCAGAGGGAGAATCAACACCTCCTGCAGAGCAGCCCGACCCTCTCTTCTCTGGAGACGAAGAGGACGACCACAGCTTCGACTCTGACGCCCTCCAACTGCTCGTGGACAGCCTATGCAGCCCACTTCCAGGAGCTGGGCAGCCCAGCTGCTACGAGGAGACCCCACCCCCTGCACAGACCACACAGCAGGCAGCACCCACCACCACTGCTGCTTCCCAGGACCCCCACGGAGACCACATGGCCTTCCAACGCCGTGTTTTGGGGTGAAGGAGAATCTGGCTGAACAGGTGCGGGTGGGCTTCGACCACATGGCAGACAAACTAGATGCCATACGTGGGTGTCTAAGTCCCATCAGGGACCACTCACGGTCCCTAACGGACACCCACAGTCCGCTCCATGCTCTCCAACGGACCATGGCTGACATCGCTGGAGCCCTGACTCAGAGAATAGTACAACTGTCCAGTCAGAGTGGCTCTAGCGATGTCACACGGGAGTTGGGAAACATGCGGAGATTAATGGAGACCATGGAGCGGGCGAATGCGGAATGAGCGGCTGCCACGGCTGCACACCAGCGAGAGGTAGCTGGGTTCCTCAATGACCTCAGGACCCTCCTCATGACATTGCTACCACAAGGCCTGGCGCGGATGCATGCTGCTGCCACCACTCCATCCACATCTCCACCCCCTGAAGTGTCAGTGCCACACAGTGCGGCAGGCCTTCCACCTCCGGCCACTGATGTGTCACTGCCACACAGTGCTGGAGACAGAACACCACCACCCACACGTGAGGCACATGAAACAGCAGAGAACGAAGATGTGGATGATACTGCCCTCGGGGTAAGAAGGACGCAGCAGCATGCATCTCATCCATAGGTCCGGCTTCAGCTTGGTACTGCCCTCTGCATCATCACCTTCCACTGTCCCCCCATGCACTCTGCGACACTCACCTTGGACCTCGACATGGACTGCCATACGCTGTTTGATCGCCATTGACACAGCAATCAGACTGCGGACTGAACTTTTCCTCTTCCTTTGGACTTGTCATTCCCTGAAGGACACTGGCTGGCCCTCCTCGGGACAACATCGTCATGTGGGGTTTGCATGGCCCTGTACTGCTCCAGATGCAACACTCCACTGAATGTGCATTTAACATTCATATTCACACAGATATGTCATGTCTATGGTCTTTCAAGTGTGGAAGTATGGATGAATGTAGGGTCACTGGACTCCTCTTACGTCCATGTGGCTCATGTAGTAGAACAGGGGTCACAGGGTGACACATTGCCTATGCGGTCCGGGTGGCGCTGACACAACAACAGGGACACACGCATGAGTTACTTCCTTGTCCAGTCCAGTACGGAACCACGCCCAGGGCCCCGGGGTCATATACAAACCCTTTCGCTGGACTGGCATACGCCAGGCCGGCCCACTCCGCTTACGCTCACAGGGGGGGACGGCAATGCTACATGTCCCCTGTCTTTCCTGTAGTGATCTGCTGCTCACAGGTCTAGTTGTCAGCATGCCACAGCCACTCCCTCACGGCTGGTTTACACCCACACCACACCCATCCAGCAAACGCGTCACGGGACATGTGACCCTGCCAATGAAAAGGGACGGGCGCACGTGCTCGACGCCATTTCCACTCTCTATCTGGGTGCATCCGTGTGGTGTTAATGTAGGCATGAGGGCCTCGGGCCCTGCAACATCACATTCCCCAGGACCGGCGGTAACATGATGGCGTCTGCAACACGATACCCAATCATACAGGGTCCATGACTTTGGGACACAGACTTGGTGGCACCGGATACATTGCGGCCGGCACAGGCCCACCGCCACGGGACGGTGACTTTGGGTACACTGAGGTAAGGGCACCTTAAGTGCTGGGCGGGTGTGCAGCCTGCGATGATGCCCCACCCCGGCCGTCCGGACTGCTCAGGATTTGTGTGCCCTGCTGGACCGCAGTCTAGGCCAGAGCCAGTGGACAGCGCGGGCCTACCGCCACGTGGCGTCGCATCCCGGATCACAAAGTTAGTGGCACCTCAAGGGTTGAGCGGGTGTGCAGCCTGCGATGATACCCGGTGCACTGGTATGTCCTCTGCCATGGCGAAATCAAGACCCAGAATCATATGTGAGACCTGGTTGCCTGCGGAGCGCGGCTGCATGATGTGGAGGGTGCCATGTCCGCTGGCCCCGGGCATGTGGCTTGCAGCGGCACGTGGTGGGCCATCATTACTACACGCCAAGGGCGGAAGGTGAGCAGTGAGGCCTGGGTGCGCAGGGGCGGGCATGCACCGCTGGGCGGCAGGAGGGGCTGGGGTACATCTGCCTGGGTGCGCAGGGGCGGACAGGCGATGATGTCTTGTGCAATTGTATGTACTTTGCCATTCATGTCTCTGGACTCTGTTTCAGATGACGGATCTGTTTCAGATGTGTGACCTGGTGAACTGCACTACATGCAGGCACGTGGTTGGAGACACACCTGTGGCAGCAGGTGGGCAGTGTGGCCTGGGTGCGCATTGTGGGCACTCTCTCTCCCTGTCCATCTCTAGTGTTATCTGTGTCTCGCTCCCCCTCTCTGTCCGTCTTTCTCTCGCTCCCCCTCTCTGTCCGTCTTTCTCTCGCTCCCCCTCCCTGTACGTCTTTCTCTCGCTCCCTCTCTTTCTCTCTCTCTCTCTCCTTTGCTCTCTCTCTGTCCTTTGATATGCGCAAGACACACCTTCTCATCATGATTTTTGTCTTGCAGGCTGTGACCTACGGATTGTCCCGAGGGGAGCCGCCATGTGTCTTCATTTCTGTTCTGTGTTTCTTTTTAATACATTTTCATTTGTTCCATCGAAGGTGGATGTGTGATGCTCATTTTTGTGACGACACATGCATGCCACCAAATGTGATTGTGCGACATCAGACGGATTATTTGGTACATGATTCAGTGTAGTTGATGTGGCATGTCTTTGTCAGGGGGGGCTCCTGGGGGCGGTGGCGGTGGGTGTTGTGGCCCTGTTGGGGCTCCAAGCTGCATGATCAGTGGCTCCATGGCATCTATTGCCCTTCAGGTGTGGCTATGGGCTGGGCTCCATTTTGTGGTGCAGGCTGTGGTCCGACTTTGCACCAGGTCAGAGCAGGTGTTAGTTTCCTGCTGCTAACGGGCCTTATCGCCTGTTTTGTGGTCTTATCGCCGATCTGGCTGGTCGTTGTGAATGTTGCAGAGTGGTGTTTTTGCGGCTTTTTGCACGGGTATGCCTACTCTGCATCTCATTAGCGATAGTTGCGGGGGTCATCTGTGGCGATGTTTTTTGCGGCTGCTATCGCGGGTAAACTGGTGTTATGGGCTGTTAACACCAGCTTGTGAATGGGGCGATAAATTTAACACCACTTTGGCTGCGCTAAAGTGCCGCTAACTCGGCGATAAGTCCTTGAGAATATACCCCGTGGTGTTTATAAAACACCTGGGCACATAGCCTGCACACAGAGATTGCAGCGTCGACTTAACATCATAATAGAACGTAATTGGGATTGCCCGTGTTGTAACAAGGCCAGATCTTGTTCTAATATGTCGATTGCCGAAGACACAATGTTGCCTAAGGAGTAAATCCTGGAGGTCAAAGTTGTTAACCCATTATCCACTACAGCTAACGCCTTCTCTAAGTTAATACGGTCTATTTCCCGTTATCTTTCTGCGGCCTCCTGTTGGGATATTTTCCAGTTTTCATTATAGTAGGCATAAATGCCAGCATATATGAAACGTTTCTGACGTGTTTTCCTTGGGCCTGACAAGAAATCCCTAAGGTCCACATCAGGTGTGAGTAAGGTCAAGTGATGTTTTACTTCTGTGAGTGTTGAGGTCTGTAGCCAATCAAGGCACAACTTCCCAACACTATAGGATGTCACTACCCCTGGGTGTTGTCTTTGCACATAGCGTGCATCTGGCCTACTGATACTAAACCCCTCGGTTATCCCTAGGAATCTCTGTTGACATGTGTTTGTGTCATTGGGCCAAATCAGCCATTCTGTCCAATTGGGATCTGACCTGTTGCACTGGAGAATGTCATCTAATCCTACCCCATGTGTAGTTGAATTCTGCCCCCCACCCATCTGTGATGTGCTGGAAACCCAGGCGAGTTCATTTCCTTGTTCTTGGCTAATCCAAGACAGGATGTCTGTTGCACAGTGTCATTTAGAAATATCATCTGCTGTGGAATGAGACATGCTCTAAAAAGCGCTTCTGTTCCCTAGACTTGCCAGTCCATAGAACCCCAGATTGATTTTAAATCTATAGTGTTCTTCCATAGGTCAAAACCCTGTGTAGACAACTGGGCCATAAAGGA
Organism: Calotriton arnoldi; assembly: GCA_963921515.1. NCBI lineage: Eukaryota > Metazoa > Chordata > Amphibia > Caudata > Salamandridae > Calotriton > Calotriton arnoldi. Next base: position 1,625,976 of record CAWUFW010003629.1, read on the forward strand.
AGCAGAGTAAATCTGTTTGGTGTTAGTCAACATAATTTTCTGTGCTGATGTTGTTGCCACTTTGTAATAGAATGACTTCGGGTCAGATGTGTTGAACCCTGAAAAGTATGCGAATTTCTGTGCAAAAGTTTGCAAACTACCTTTTGGAGGTGTAGTGCAGTGTTCCCACTGGTGTTATTCAAATACATTTCTAGGTGTTATGGATTTGTGCAAGAAATGATGACCATACTGTTGGTAACAGTATAATGTATCATAGTCTGAAGTACCGTCTAACATTTCATTGTTCGGAAATGCTGCAGTTTTTTCTAAATCAGACATCATATTATTCACAGTTTCAGTGTCCCAATCATCAGAAAATGTACTGGAGGTAATGATATCACTTAAAGAAATTTTAAATACATGTTTAAGTTTTAAAAGTTCAGTCGGACCGAATATATCGCAATCAATCTTGTCCCATACTATACCGTCCGGTATAGAACTGCTGTGATGTTCACTGAAGGCAAGTCTCTTGGTTCACGATGTGAAGACTGGTGAGGTTTTAAAATCAAATTGACTCTTTGGGCTGTAGAGCTCTGCTGGAGGTATCGTCCATTAATAAGCATACTAAAAGTTATTATTAAACCTAGCCAGAAAATAAAAAATAAAATCCCAGTGATATACCATAGTTCAATCCAAGGTGACACCAGGTAAGTCTTTCTAAAAAAGTTCAAAAAGTCAGTTAGTTTCTGTTTGAGTGATTTTTTGGCTGGCGTCGTTTCTGGCGTGCTTGGATCCAGTGAAAACGTATCAAAGTTCATGAAATAGCCAGAAGCAGTTCGATCAATTGTTGGAATTGCATCGGGATTTGTTGAAATCGGATTTTGCTCTTCACGAGACATGTTGACGTAGACGTCTGTAGTCGGTCTTATTGCAACTTGGTTGTTAAGTTGATTTTCTTCTTGTTGAAGTGGAACGAGTTCCATAGCATTGTTGCTTAGTCCTTCATTCCGTACAGGTGGCTCTTCAAACGTGATGAGTCTTTCTGTTGGACTTCTTGGATTGTAGCGAGAGGAGGGCGTATGCTACTGTGGAGTCCACAAGGCCTACTATTTAGTATTGGCCACATAGTGTGGTTTGATTAAGTCTATTGAGACAAATCTTTTCTCCTTTTTCCCGGCAAGAGGTGGCAGAAGTACAGTTCTTGTGCCTTGGATTGCTAGGACCGGTACAGCTGTTCTGTAGGATGGTCCGAATTCTTTCTTGTCTGCAATCTTTTCTCAGACCAGATCCCCGACTTGTGGGATCCAGACAGGTCTTGCCGTTACTGCCTTGACTTCCTCAGTGGCGGTCTGTTTTAAGTGGGCGTTGCTTTGTTGTGTCCTGGATTCATTTAGATCCTGTAAAACAGCCAAACGATCATGGATATCAAATGGTTTTTCATCCGCCACTGTGCCTTCACAATCAAGATCAGGTACCCACATTCTTGTCCCAAATAGGACCCCGTAAGGAGTGACACCCCCTAGAGAGCTTCTTGGCTGATTATTCAGGGCTCTTTGCACCCCATATAAGTGATCGACCCATCTACCGCCTTTGCCTAATACCCTAGCTGTTAAAGATTGCTTAAAGTCACGGTTTTCCCTTTCCACAACAGAATTTCCCTCAGGATGGTACGGAGAGGAGTACCGCAATGCTACGCCCATTCCTTCCATGGCCTCTTTGTAAGCCCGAGAGCTAAACACCGGGCCACGGTCAGCATGTAACGTGCTAACTGCGTATGTGCCGATAAAGACTCGCAAATCTTTTAAGTTGAGCACATCTGCGGACAAACCATGCCCCAGACCACCAACTCCCACCAAGAGACCAACGTACCCAAGTATGCAACATGTCAACACTGTACAAGCACAGAAGTCAAAGGCACACCTCATGAAAGTGATATGGGGCAGCAAAATCTGAGCTGCAGGGGTGACTCCCTAAAAATGCAGCACACACATCACATGCAGAGTACATCTACATTGACAACGATGTGACACAATCCGCAAAACTCCTACAACAGAACACAGTACACAACTGGTGCCGCTTGGGTGCAGACACTGGCCAATCACAATTGGCATTGCAGGGAAATGTGCGTTGATAATGTACAAGTACAAACACACACACGTCTGTTGTCGAAATGTCCACTGTCCCCCATCAAATAGGCAGCTCCTCCCAAATAGCCACAATGTACCCAGTCATGATGTCTGCATGTAAACATGTACAATGTGACAACATACATGTGGACACATTGTTAAACTGCAACTCCCCTTCACATGGCAGAGGGAGAATCAACACCTCCTGCAGAGCAGCCCGACCCTCTCTTCTCTGGAGACGAAGAGGACGACCACAGCTTCGACTCTGACGCCCTCCAACTGCTCGTGGACAGCCTATGCAGCCCACTTCCAGGAGCTGGGCAGCCCAGCTGCTACGAGGAGACCCCACCCCCTGCACAGACCACACAGCAGGCAGCACCCACCACCACTGCTGCCTCCCATTGAAGTACTGGGTTTTATTGGACCCAGCGGTGCCAGGGAACACACCCAATGACCTCGAGTTCTTCCTGTCTCAGACTACAGAAACACAGAGTCTTCTTGGTGGCTTCAAAGATCAATTTATTGGCTGCAGCCAGCAACAGGTATCCTAGAAGTACAACAATGTGTATGTTCTCAGGAGACTGCCTTCTCATGGAAACCAGCTATCTCTTTTATACAGAATATTATGCTTTAGGCAAACATTCCTTATTTTTACAGTGGGTCATTCACATATTTCTTACAACAAAAAAAAGACAGATTCATGATGACAAGCCCATTTTCAGTTTGTCCAGCCCACAACCAAATACCCAGTGAGGCCCAACACCTGCAACAGATATAATCTGGACCCCTAATAAAACCGGGCACCTCCTCCTCGTAAAGCAGGTCATAAAGAAAGAGCAGTGACAGGTGTGAATAAGATTTAGATATAGATGTGTGCAATGAAGGGTTTATGGCATGCTGCACCTGGGCCCCTAATCTCGATCGGCCACTGGGAACTAAAACTGGCCGAACAGGTTCTGGCTCTGGACAGTGGAGTCAGCTTGCCCAGGTCACTGAAAGTGTACGTGTCCCCTAAGGCGCGTTTTGGCTTTAGTCATTGCCTTATGTGAGGGCAACCACAAAATGGCTGCCGTACACAAAATGGAACCCGAGGGTTCACAAGGGAATCGTTAATATTAGAGTGATCCCGTCACTCGAATATGACGCAAATACTCAGATATAGCATACCTGTCATTACCGGTCTGCTGATACCAAAATCGTCATGTTACAATGATGTTAATGACACAGGTCCAGAATTTTCAGTACCACAGACCCTCCTTTTGCCCTTACATAGGCAATTTACTTACACTCATGCTAATCTGAGTCTAGGTCTATGTTCATGAATTCATTGAGATGTTGCTGTAGCATCATCCTATTACTTAGCTCGTCCCTTGATACAGGTTTCCTTACACATGATGTAACACATAGGCCGCATATGGCAGGAACACACTGTATGCACAGACAAAACAGGAAAAGGATGGCTAGAAGTATCCCAATGACCATCAGAACTTTCCATCCCCAGGTGGATAACAGTTCCCAGAACCATCCCATCAACGACCAGTCTCCTTCATCTATATGGATGGATTCAGAGATCCTATGTAGTTTGGAGATGGCCTGGTACACTGTTGGAGCGTTATCTGGAATGAAAATGCAACAACTGGATTGGATCACTCTACATACCCCACCACGGTCTGCAAGTATGATGTCTAACGCGACCCTGTTCTGCAGGGTCATAAGGCGGTCCGACTGGAGCTCAGCAGTCAAATTATTAAGGGCACCGACAGTTTCGACTATGGTGGATTCAACCACTCGCGTCAATTGCCTCACATTCCTGTTGATAGCCATAGGTCCCCAGAACGGCAGAAAACCCCTAAAGAAGTCTCCCGCTTCTTGTCCTGCAGTGTCTTCCTTGCTGAAGACACCCCTAATTCTTCTTGTCTTATGGTAATCTGCCGCAGCTGTGTAGGTGGGAGGCAACAGGAATGAAACGAAGCATGTGCCCGAGAAGTCAGGGGGCAACCACGTGTAGGCCCTATCATGGCAGATAAAGTAGGTACCCCTAGCTGCTAAGAACAAAGGGGAAGTCTGAGACGCAAAAATATACGTTTCAGTGCAGATACTCTTCCCTAACTGAGCTCTTGGATTCTTGCCATTACCTTGCAGACATAGATGACCCTGATGGGGTACAATCCAAATTGGAGCGGATCTTTTTGCTTGCTGGTTCTCGCTCAGACTCGCTCCATATCCAGTCACGTTCCATCCAATATACGCTAGTGTCTCATCTTCCGGGATAGTTTCGTAGGAACTAGTTCCCCTTATCATGTCGACTATCCCCTTAACTAGAGCACTATTCTTTGGGTTGTCTTTGACGGAACGTAGGGGGTGGATTTCGCGAGCATAGATGAACATCGTTCGGTATGCCCACACAGAACCATTGTAGCTGAATGGCAGCACTAGGTAGGGAATACCTTTCTCAGTAGTATGAGGCATAAGGCCACACACCCAACAGTTGGTTCTGTTCACTACTAGCTGGTGTTGGTGTAAGAGCTGAACAAAGGAGTTGTTCATAAACTCTAATCTTCTAACGGACTCGTGTTCAGGTAGAGGGTGAAAAGAATGTGAGGAGATAGTAGAGGAAGGCATGGGCTGTACAGTGGGTGCAGATGTCACTTGAAAAGAGAATATGATATACCCCACTAAAGACATCATTAGACTAAGTAAAATACAAAGACACATAATTAGAAAACATTTTCTGCTCATGGTTGCACATATTTTCCTCTTGAAACTTATTCTTTCAACAGGTCTCTCCATCTGAAAAGGCTCCATCCTCTAACGTGCTGTTCGCGGCGGTTGGTTTTCTTCACTTGAGAGTGTTTCTGAATGTCCCAGGAACGCCCTAGAACAAACCAGACCCGTAGACCTTGTGTCCGCAGGCTACACACTCAAGTCTTTTCACCACGACCCTACAGCTGAACCCGGATGGTGGTTCAAAAACAGGTTTTCGGATGGGAGGACCAAAATTTCATTTTATTTGTCCATGACTCTCGGTCGCAAGTTATAACGGCTTTTTCCAGGCAATGTCTGGTCGCAAAATAAAAGTTCAGGCTCAGTAGTGTCCAATCGAAGTGGTGATGGTATTGCTCTTTGGAGAAGATCGTCACTTTCTCGCTCAGAATTTGTCCCTGTGACGCGTGCGTCACTAAAAGGCAGAAAACGAGGCACTGTTTCAGTTTCCGAGTCAGCAATTCCCTCCTGGACCCACCGGTCATATGGTAGAGGCAAAGGGACCCTCTTACAGTGTACGCCGTGGATCCAGTTTTTCTTCCCTTGTACTCGCACTGCAGATCTTGTGGACAAAATCACCAAATAGGGGCCAATCCAGCGGGGCTGATCGTTCTTTGTCCACTGAAAGTTCTTGATTAACACCCACGATCCGGGATTGATTGCATGCCCTGGATCTTTAGAAGCCTGAGGCAGTGTATTATGAACCTGTTGGTGTAAAACACGCAATTTAGCCGTCAAATCATGCAAGTAATCAAGCAGTACAGGGTGTTCAATCTCGCTGAATTTCGTTGGCCTCGGCACTCCCCATATGTTAGCCGGGCGACCAAACACTATCTCATGAGGACTAAGTCCTACTCGGGAATGTACGGTCATCCTAGTTGACAACAGTGCTAATGGCAACGCATCAGGCCATTTAAGGCCAGAGCTTGCTTGTATCTTGGCCAGTTTTAGTTTAAGAGTGCCATTATAGCACTCAACTAATCCAGCTGATTGGGGATGATTTGCAGCGTGAACTTTCTGCCGGATTCCTAAACCTTCACACACTCGTTTCATCACTTGACCCACAAATTCACCCCCATTATCACACCACACCATTCTCGGCAAACCAAACCTAGGGAAGAACTCTTTGAGAAGGGCTTTCGCTGTGGACAAGGCAGTATTATCTTTCAGAGGATATGCCTCTACCCATCTTGAAAAGGCACAAACAACAATGAGTACGTATTTCAAATTGTTGCACCTCTCCATGTGGATGAAATCTAGCTGCAAAACCTCGAACGGATACGTTGGAGGCGCAAAATGACCAGCTGGAGTTGGGGTTCCCTTACCAGGATTGTATTTCAAACAAACCATACAATTTTTGACCACATTCTCTGCACATTTGGGAATTCCAGCATTTTGCCACGCTGGAGCCAATAACTTACAGATTCCTTTCACACTGATGTGGGCCATCCCATGTGCCATTGTAACCACTGCAAGCACATATGTATCGGGTAACAACCATCGCTGATGCTCCGACAATTCAACCCAACAACCATTTGCATCCAATTTACCCGTACTCTCTCTCCACGTACTTAATTCCTTCTCCGTAGCTTCAGCTTGGATGGACTTCACACTCTCTATCGTATCTTCACACATTCCAACATCACCAATCCATCTTGCAGGGCCCGCAACATACATTCGACTCATCACATCTCTTGCTGTTTCTTTCGCAACTTCATCAGCAAACATATTACCGCGACCAACGTCGTCAGTGATCTTCTTATGTGCACTGCATTTCACAATCGCGACTTGCAATGGCAAAGTAAGTGACTCCAGGAGCTCATTCACCAATTGACCATGCTGTATTTTCGTACCGTGAGACGTGAGGAACCCACGTTCCTTCCACAAGCGTCCAAAACTATGGGCCACACCAAACGCATACTGGCTATCGGTATATATGGTCACTTTCATTCCTTTTGATAATACACACGCTCTCATAAGTGCAGTCAACTCTGCTGCTTGAGCTGAATTATGTGGGATACGTGCAGTTTCAACAATCGTATGTAAAGTCGTGACAGCATATGCCGCAGTCGTATCACCATTCGGAAGCTTGAAGCATGACCCATCCACCCATAAGGTACCATCACACTTTACAAGAGGAGTGTCCCTAAGATCTACTCTCCCTTTCGTTTCTTCTTCTGTCCTAAGAAAGCAATCATGCTGTTCCGGAACATCTGTCTTTGTTATAATTGGCAACAATGTAGCTGGGTTCAGCGTGTTGCATTTTCTTATGTGCACATGGCTCGCTAAAAGTGTCAACTCGTAACCTGACAATCGAGCACTAGTTAAGTGCTGTGTCTTGGTCCTGTTTAACAAAATATCCACTGCATGTGGGACCATCACGACCAGCGTATTATTCATCACCAAACCAGCAGACTGTCGAATAGAAACAGCTGCTGCCGCTGTGGCTCTCAAACAACTCGGCAACGCTCTAGCTACCGGGTCCAAAATCGACGAGAAATATGCACATGGACGTTGCTTGTCCCCAAAAGACTGTGTTAACACTGATAATGCACATCCTTCTCTCTCATGGACATACAGCGTAAAGGGCTTGCTGTAGTCGGGGGTACCCAACACAGGAGCCAAACACAATGCATCACGCAATTCGGAAAAACTTTTCTGACAATCTTCGGACCACGGAAGGGGATTCGGCGTGTCTTTATAGGTCAATGCTACCAAAGGTTTAGCCATCAATGAAAAATTCGGATATCCATTGTCTGCAATTGGATGTAATACCTAAGAAAGCACGCACTTCTCTCTGTGTCATTGGCACACTTAATTTTGCAATTGCCTGAATTCTTTCTGGGGTCAATCTTCTTCCCTCTTTCGATAAGAGGTGACCTAAATAGGTCACTTCTTGTCGACAATACTGTAACTTGGAAAGAGACACTTTGTGGTGTAAATCAGACAAATGACGCAACAATGACAAAGTGGCTTCTTTACAAATCTCCTTAGTATCTGCAGCAACTAACAAATCATCGACGTACTGTAGAAGGGTAGCGCCATCAGGTAACACAAGAGTGTCAAGCTGAGACTTCAGAGCCTGACTATAGATAGAAGGACTTTCACAAAAACCTTGAGGAGCTCTCTGAAATCGGAAGCTTCGGCCTCCTAAACAGAATCCAAAAATATCCCTGCTCTCTACGGCAATAGGGATGCTGAAGAAAGCATTCTTCAAGTCAATCACCGAGAACCAAGTGGCTGAGGCTGGAATCATTGTCAGTAAAGCAGTGATATCGGGAACGACTGGAAACTGTGGCACAACTATCTTGTTTACCTCTCTAAGATCAATCACAAACCTGTAAACAGGTGGCTGAGAAGAGTCAGTACGCTTCAAGACAGGTAAAACAGGACTATTGCAAACATTACCTCTTGTCTCTTCAATTACATTTTTCTCAATCAAATCATAAATGATCGCTAGCAACGCTTTTTCACCTTCATTAGAGATCTTGTATTGGGGAATGCGCGGCATTTTAACATTGGCTTTCAACGTTACAACATATGGCGGTATTTCCAAAAGACCTACATCATTGGGACCAGTAGCCCAAAGAATATCAGGGAGAAACGACAATTCTGTTGGAAGTTTGTCCTTTGACAAATATATTGGTGAAACCACTGTCTTACCCAATGTGAGTTGTACTCCCGAAGGAGAACAATACAATGTCGCATACAATCTTTTCAGCAGATCCAATCCTAACAAGTTCTCACCACAACCTGTCGTTAGAATAAGTGGTGCTTCGATTTCACAAGGTCCAACAGAAAGAGACATAGGGCTAGAAATCGGGTTCCTAACCGGGGCGCCAGAAAAACCTACTGAAACATTAGTTTCGCCAGACAAAGGTGCGCCAGGGAATTTAGAGTGCATAATAGAACTCTTTGTAGCACCAGTATCCAACAGAAAAGGCTCTGACAGACCTGATGTAATCACCTCAATATAAGGTCCACTCTGATCTACTGGAACTGAAACAACTCCCTCTCTTTGTCTATGGCTGTCCTAGCAATCATCACCTTCCATACTCTCACCTTCTGCATAGTAGTCATCAGCATAGTACTGAGTCGTCCTACCAGACGCTTTATTCTGCTGATCAAAACTATTCATTGAATTTTGAGGAGGAAATGGGCGCGCGTTCTGGGTGAAATTTCCGCGTCCTCTAGCTCTAGGTGCTTGTGGAACACCTCGACCTCTTGCGCCAGAAATACCATTCATACGCTGCAACAAAATAGGGCAATTATATTTAAAATGACCTTCTTCCTTACAATATGAACATTGGTTAGGGCCTATCAGAGCACGTTGTTGAGGATACTCAAACCTTTGCGAATTCCTCTGATACTGTTGAGGTTGCTGATAGTCACGCTGATTACTACGAGGCGGATACGCTTGTTGTAAAAGAACGTTTGTTTTTAACTCTTTAGTTTTCTTGTCTGCTCTATCTTTCTCATCTTTATCTCTATTTTCGTAGTATTGTGCAGTAGCCAATATCTGTGCTGAAGAGGAAACGGCCCAAGAACTCTCTGAATCTTTCAATTTTTTACACAATTCGGGAAGCAAATTATGCACAAACTTGTCAACAAACAACCTTTGACCACCTTCTGTACTCATATCCTGACCACTGTGGTCGATAAATGTCTCTTCAAACCTAGTGAAGAAGTCAGATACACTTTCCTCCTTCTTCTGCTTGCATGCAGACAATTTATCCCAATTTACACGCATTGCAGGCATCAAAGTCTTCATGTAAGTAACGATCCTACCAGGGAGGTCTGCTACTAAAGGCTCTGGTTTAGCACCGCCTACTTGTCTGTCATTTGCCGCATTGATATTAATCCATGTGTCCCCTAACTCCGGCGCATGATCCGTGTGACGGATCACTCTCCATAAAGGCTGTGGGACCACATTTCCAAACAACATGTCTATATCAGCTAAATTCATAACACAGGAGTCTGCAGTCTGTGATAATTCCTTATAATAACCTGCAGGGTTTTTACGGGGGTCGGGTAGAGCCTGCTTAAGAGCCAGGACTTCAGTTCGCTTCCATGGAACATGTACCCACACACGTTGAAAATGAGGCTGAATAGGTGGAACAGCATTTAGGTCTCCTTCTTTCCAAACTGGGGGAACTTCTCTCATGGGATACTGTCTGACCTTCCTTTTAACAGAGGGTTCTGGCTCAAACAACAGTCGAGAAATACCCTCACTCCTAAATGATAATAATGTCGCAACTGCTTTCTCAATATCGGAACCCACAATCGTGCCTTTGGAAAACTCAAACCCTACACAACACAACTCAGGCGGATTGGCCTCCATATCACAATCTTTTAATCTTTCAAGAAGAACTTCGCACATTTTGTCAAAAACATATCTCTGTTTCGGTGCTTGCCATTGGTGGAAGACATCCATAACAGACTCTAACTCATATCTTGTAGGGTCAGTGACCCATTTATGCGCCAAATGATCCAATACTCCCTTCTCTCTAGAATCGGGCAATTGGCTACGCAATTGTTTACGCTCTAAAACGGGGTCGTAGTCGGTGACCCAAAGAAAGGAGACAAAATACTAGTAACAGTGTTTGTCATTCTCTGTCGGACAGAAGGAGAAGTTGACAAATGAACAGGAGGAAAAACAGGAGGAGACAAAGCAAATGCAGAGGCAGTGTCAGAAGGGATAGTGTGGAGGGAAATAGATGCAGGGGGCAAAGTCATAGGAAGTAAAGATGGAACAGGTAGTAAAGGTGGCAGCCCTTGAGGGGGCTGCGCCATAGTAGTAGGTGCCAACTGAAAAACAGCTGGTCGTTGTGGAAGAACCGGAGGTACAACAACTGGGGGTTGTACAACTAAAGGTTGCAGAGGTGCTGTAGCACTCTGCGCATAAGGAGGTGGTGAATTCAACAAATGAGACATTAAAGGATCCTTCTCAAGTTCCTTCACTGTATCTTGCTGAAGAGGTGGCAAAACTGGATAACATTTATCAATTGCCAATTTACGTTGCCTGTGCAGCTGTTCACTCGCTTGTTCCTCTTCATCATCCTTATACTGCATAGCAGCTTGCATTATTGAAATACCCTTTTCTCTTTTATTCTTCTTTACTAATTTAATTTCTTTCTGTTTGGCTTCTTTTCGCCATAGGCGGAAAGAGTCAAACATCGCCGGCTCGGGCTTTCTTCTTAAAAAGTCTAACCTCTAAATTATCCAGAATTTCGGTGTCAAAACTACCATATTGGGGCCACTTTAGGACACCATCTTTCCTTGTGTACCTAACCCATACGTTATTATACGTGATAGGGCCCACTCCATGCTTCACGTAGAGCTCATAGGTTGGAGTTCCAATTGGAGGAACCGGACACGAGTCCTCCAATCGGGAATCCCTATTACAACCAAGACAAAACAAATTTCCAAGTCTGCTAAGACCAGGCATCTTCGCTCACTAGTCTAGCTTCAAACTTCAAAGGATTATCGAATACGACAGTCTCGTGAATACACGAGTCCTTCGGCTTTGGTACTTGCAAGTTCCAAATCAAAAGATCCTAACAAATCAAAGATCCCATGGGATACCCAAAACTAAGAACCAAGACTAAGGACTGGGAGACGCTCCACTTATACTTAACTGAGGTATCGATGACGTCACCAGAAGACTCGTCTATTGTCTCGCTCTACAAATCATAAAAGGGTCCAAGACAGGGCGATAGTCAGGGCAGCAGTCCTTCGTAGCCGTCGGGACGCGGGGAACCTCGCAACAAAGACTTTCGGACCACGAACGACATACAGGGGTCGATGAAGTGGTTGGCCTTCCTCCAGAATTTTACACGAAGCTCCTCACGACCTCTGGCTTGGACCGGTACCGCTGAAATCGCCCCACGTTGGGCGCCAATTGAAGTACTGGGTTTTATTGGACCCAGCGGTGCCAGGGAACACACCCAATGACCTCGAGTTCTTCCTGTCTCAGACTACAGAAACACAGAGTCTTCTTGGTGGCTTCAAAGATCAATTTATTGGCTGCAGCCAGCAACAGGTATCCTAGAAGTACAACAATGTGTATGTTCTCAGGAGACTGCCTTCTCATGGAAACCAGCTATCTCTTTTATACAGAATATTATGCTTTAGGCAAACATTCCTTATTTTTACAGTGGGTCATTCACATATTTCTTACAACAAAAAAAGACAGATTCATGATGACAAGCCCATTTTCAGTTTGTCCAGCCCACAACCAAATACCCAGTGAGGCCCAACACCTGCAACAGATATAATCTGGACCCCTAATAAAACCGGGCACCTCCTCCTCGTAAAGCAGGTCATAAAGAAAGAGCAGTGACAGGTGTGAATAAGATTTAGATATAGATGTGTGCAATGAAGGGTTTATGGCATGCTGCACCTGGGCCCCTAATCTCGATCGGCCACTGGGAACTAAAACTGGCCGAACAGGTTCTGGCTCTGGACAGTGGAGTCAGCTTGCCCAGGTCACTGAAAGTGTACGTGTCCCCTAAGGCGCGTTTTGGCTTTAGTCATTGCCTTATGTGAGGGCAACCACAAAATGGCTGCCGTACACAAAATGGAACCCGAGGGTTCACAAGGGAATCGTTAATATTAGAGTGATCCCGTCACTCGAATATGACGCAAATACTCAGATATAGCATACCTGTCATTACCGGTCTGCTGATACCAAAATCGTCATGTTACAATGATGTTAATGACACAGGTCCAGAATTTTCAGTACCACACCAGGACCCCCAATGAGAACACATGGCCTTCCAACGCCGTGTTTTGGGGTGAAGGAGAATCTGGCTGAACAGGTGCGGTGGGCTTTGACCACATGGCAGACAAACTAGATGCCATACGTGGGTGTCTAAGTCCCATCAGGGACCACTCACGGTCCCTAACGAACACCCACAGTCCGCTCCATGCTCTCCAATGGACCATGGCTGACATCGCTGGAGCCCTGACTCAGAGAATAGTACAACTGTCCAGTCCGAGTGGCTCTAGCGATGTCACATGGGAGTTGGGAAACATGCGGAGGTTAATGGAGACCATGGAGCGGGCGAATGCGGAATCAGCGGCTGCCACGGCTGCACACCAGCGAGAGGTAGCTGGGTTCCTCAATGATCTCAGGACCCTCCTCATGGCATTACTACCACAAGGCCTGGCGTGGATGCATGCTGCTGCTATCACTCCATCCACATCTCCGCCCCCTGAAGTGTCAGTGCCACACAGTGCGGCAGGCCTTCCACCTCCGGCCACTGATGTGTCACTGCCACACAGTGCTGGAGACAGAACACCACCACCCACACGTGAGGCACATGACACAGCAGAGAACGAAGATGCGGATGATACTGCCCTCGTGGTAAGAAGGACGCAGCAGCATGCATCTCATCCATAGGTCCGGCTTCAGCTTGGTACTGCCCTCTGCATCATCACCTTCCACTGTCCCCCCATGTACTCTGCAACACTCACCTTGGACCTCGACATGGACTGCCATATGCTGTTTGATCGCCATAGCAATCAGACTGCGGACTGAACTTTTCCTCTTCCTTAGGACTTGTCATTCCCTGAAGAACACTGGCTGGCCCTCCTCGGGACAACATCGTCATGTGGGGTTTGCATGGCCCTGTACTGCTCCAGATGCAACACTCCACTGAATGTGCATTAAACATTCATATTCACACAGTTATGTCATGTCTATGGTCTTTCAAGTGTGGAAGTAAGGATGAATGTAGGTTCACTGGACTCCTCTTACGTCCATGTGGCTCATGTAGTAGAACAGTGGTCACAGGGTGACACATTGCCCAATGCGGTCCGGGTGGAGCTGACACAACAACAGGGACACACGCATGAGTTACTTCCTTGTCCAGCCCAGTACGGAACCACGTCCAGGGCCCCGGGGTCATATACAAACCCTTACGCTGGACTGGCATACGCCAGGCCAGCCCACTCCGCTTACGCTCACAGGGGGGGACGGCAACGCTACATGTCCCCTGTCTTTCCTGTAGTGATCTGCTACTCACAGGTCTAGTTGTCAGCATGCCACAGCCACTCCCTCACGGCTGGTTTACACCCACACCACACCCATCCAGCAAGTGCGTCACGGGACATGTGACCCTGCCAATGAAAAGGGATGGGCGCACGTGCTCGACGCCATTTCCACTCTCTATCTGGGTGCATCCGTGTGGTGTTAAAGTAGGCATGAGGGCCGAGGGCCCTGCAACATCACATTCCCCAGGACCGGAGGTGACATGATGGCATCCGCAACACGATACCCAATCATACAGGGTCCATGACTTTGGGACACAAACTTGGTGGCACCGGATACATTGCGGCCGGCACAGGCACACCGCCACGGGACGGTGACTTTGGGTGCACTGAGGTAGGGGCACCTTAAGTGCTGGGCGGGTGTGCAGCCTGCGATGATGCCCCGTCCCGGCCGTCCGGACTGCTCAGGATTTGTTTGCCCTGCTGGACCGCAGTGTAGGCCAGAGCCAGCGGGCAGCGCGGGCCTACCGCCACGTGGCATCGCATCCCGGATCACAAAGTTAGTGGCACCTCATGGGCTGAGCGGGTGTGCAGCCTGCGATGATACCCGGTGCACTGGTATGTCCTCTGCCATGGCGAAATCATGACCCAGAATCATATGTGAGACCTGGTGGCCTGCGGAGCAGGGCTGCATGATGTGGAGGGTGCCATGTCCCCGGGACCCGGGCATGTGGCTTGCAGCGGCACATGGTGGGCCATCATTACTACACGCCAAGGGCGAAAGGTGAGCAGTGAGGCCTGGGTGCGCAGGGCGGGTATGCACCTCTGGGCGGCGGGAGGGGCTGGGGTACATCTGCCTGGGTGCGCAGGGGCGGACAGGTGATGATGTCTTGTGCAATTGTATGTACTTTGCCATTCATGTCTCTGGACTCTGTTTCAGATGACAGATGTGTTTCAGATGTTTGACCTGGTGAACTGCACTACATACAGGCACGTGGTTGGAGACACACCTGTGGCAGCAGGTGGGCAGTGTGGCCTGGGTGCGCATTGTGGGCACTCTCTCTCCCTGTCCATCTCTACTGTTATCTGTGTCTCGCTCCCCCTCTCTGTCCGTCTTTCTCTCGCTCCCCTCTCTGTCCGTCTTTCTCTCGCTCCACCTCTCTGTCCGTCTTTCTCTCGCTCCCTCTCTTTCTCTCTCTCTCTCTCCTTTGCTCTCTCTCTGTCCTTTGATAAGCGCAAGACACACCTTCTCATCATGATTTTTGTCTTGCAGGCTGTGACCTACGAATTGTCCCGAGGGGAGCCGTCATGTGTCTTCATTTCTGTTCTGTGTTTCTTTTGAATACATTTTCATTTGCTACATCGAAGGTGAATGTGTGATGCTCATTTTTGTGACGACACATGCATGCCACCAAATGTGATTGTACGACATCAGGCGGATTATTTGGTACATGATTCAGTGTAGTTGATGTGGCATGTCTTTGGCAGGGGGGGTCCTGGGGGTGGTGGCGGTGGGTGTTGTGGCCCTGTTGGGGCTCCGAGCTGCATGATCAGTGGCTCCATGGCATCTATTGCCCTTCAGGTGTGGCTATTGGCTGGGCTCCATTTTGTGGTGCAGGCTGTGGTCCGACTTTGCACCAGGTCAGAGCAGGTGTTAGTTTCCTGCTGCTAACGGGCCTTATCGCCTGTTTTGTGGTCTTATCGCCGATCTGGCTGGTCGTTGTGAATGTTGCAGAGTGGTGTTTTTGCGGCTTTTTGCACGGGTACGCCTACTCTGCATCTCATTAGCGATAGTTGTGGGGGTCATCGGTGGCGATGTTTTTTGCGGCTGCTATCGCGTGTAAACTGGTGTTATGGGCTGTTAACACCAGCTTGTGAATGGGGCGATAAATTTAACACCACTTTGGCTGCGCTAAAGTGCCGCTAACTCGGCGATAAGTCCTTGAGAATATACCCCGTTGTGTTTATAAAACACCTGGGCACATAGCCTGCACACAGAGATTGCAGCGTCCAGCTTAACATCATAATAGAACGTAATTGGGATTGCCCGTGTTGTAACAAGGCCAGATCTTGTTCTAATATGTCGATTGCCGAAGACACAATGTTGCCTAAGGAGTAAATCCTGGAGGTCAAAGTTGTTAACCCGTTATCCACTACAGCTAACGCCTTCTCTAAGTTAATACGGTCTATTTCCCGTATTCTTTCTGCGGCCTCCTGTTGGGACATTTTCCAGTTTTCATTATAGTAGGCATAAATGCCAGCATATATGAAACGTTTCTGACGTGTTTTCCTTGGGCCTGACAAGAAATCCCTAAGGTCCACATCAGGTGTGAGTAAGGTCAAGTGATGTTTTACTTCTGTGAGTGTTGAGGTCTCTAGCCAATCAAGGCACAACTTCCCAACACTATAGGATGTCACTACCCCTGGGTGTTGTCTTTGTACATAGCGTGCATCTGGCCTACTGATACTAAACCCCTCGGTTATCCCTAGGAATCTCTGTTGACATGTGTTTGTGTCAATGGGCCAAATCAGCCATTCTGTCCAATTAGGATCTGACCTGTTGCACTGGAGAATGTCATCTAATCCTACCCCATGTGTAGTTGAATTCTGCCCCCCCACCCATCTGTGATGTGCTGGAAACCCAGGCGAGTTCATTTCCTTGTTGTTGGCTAATCCAAGACAGGATGTCTGTTGCACAGTGTCATTTACAAATATCATCTGCTGTGGAATGAGACATGCTCTAAAAAGCGCTTCTGTTCCCTGGACTTGCCAGTCCCTAGAACCCCAGATTGATTTTAAATCTATAGTGTTCTTCCATAGGTCGAAACCCTGTGTAGACAACTGGGCCATAAAGCAAGCAGAGTAAATCTGTTTGGTGTTAGTCAACATAATTTTCTGTGCTGATGTTGTTGCCACTTTGTAATAAAATGACTTCGGGTCAGATGTGTTGAACCCTGAAAAGTATGCGAATTTCTGTGCAAAAGTTTGCAAACTACCTTTTGGAGGTGTAGGGCAGTGTTCCCACTGGTGGTATTCAAATACATTTCTAGGTGTTATGGATTTGTGCAAGAAATGAAGACCATAATGTTGGTAACAGTATAATGTATCATAGTCTGAAGTAGCGTTTAACATTTCATTGTTCGGAAATGCTACAGTTTTTCTAAATCAGACATCATATTATTCACAGTTTCAGTGTCCCAATCATCAGAAAATGTACTGGAGGTAATGATATCACTTAAAGAAATTTTAAATACATGTTTAAGTTTTAAAAGTTCAGTCGGACCGAATATATCACAATCAATTTTGTCCCATACTATACCATCCGGTATAGGAACTGCTGTGATGTTCACTGAAGACAAGTCTCTTGGTTCACGATGTGAAGACTGGTGTGGTTTTAAAATCAATTTGACTCTTTGGGCTGTAGAGCTCTGCTGGAGGTATCGTCCATTAATAAGCATACTAAAAGTTATTATTAAACCTAGCCAGAAAAGAAAAAATAAAATCCCAGTGATATACCATAGTTCAATCCAAGGTGACACCAGGTAAGTCTTTCTAAAAAAGTTCAAAAAGTCAGTGAGTTTCTGTTTGAGTGATTTTTTGGCTGGCGTCATTTCCGGCTCGCTTGGATCCGGTGAAAACGTATCAAAGTTCATGAAATAGCCAGAAGCAGTTCGATCAATTGTTGGAATTGCATCGGGATTTGTTGAAATCGGATTTTGCTCTTGACGAGGCATGTTGACGTAGACGTCTGTAGTCGGTCTTATTGCAACTTGGTTGTTAAGTTGATTTTCTTCTTGTTGAAGTGGCACGAGTTCCATAGCATTGTTGCTTAGTCCTTCATTCCGTACAGGTGGCTCTTCAAACGTGATGCGTCTTTCTGTTTGGACTTCTTGGATTGTAGCGAGAGGAGGGCGTCTGCTACTGTGGAGTCCACGATGCCTACTATTTAGTATTGGCCACATAGTGTGGTTTGATTAAGTCTATTGAGACAAATCTTTTCTCCTTTTTCCCGGCAAGAGGCGGCAGAAGTACAGCTCTTGTGCCTTGGATCGCTAGGACCTGTACAGCTGTTCTGTAGGATGGTCCGAATTCTTTCTTGTCTGCAATCTTTTCTCAGACCAGATCCCGACTTGTGGGATCCAGACAGGTCTTGCCGTTACTGCCTTGACTTCCTCAGTGGCGGTCTGTTTTAAGTGGGCGTTGCTTTGTTGTGTCCTGGATTCATTTAGATCCTGTAAAACAGCCAAACGATCATGGATATCAAATGGTTTTTTATCTGCCACTGTGCCTTCACAATCAAGATCAGGTACCCACATTCTTGTCCCAAATAGGAGCTCGTAAGGAGTGACACCCCCTAGAGAGCTTCTTGGCTGATTATTCAGGGCTCTTTGCACCCCATATAAGTGATCGACCCATCTACCGCCTTTGCCTAATACCCTACCTGTTAAAGATTGCTTGAAGGCACGGTTTTTCCTCTCCACAATAGAATTTCCCTCAGGATGGTACGGAGAGGAGTACCGCAATGCTACGCCCATTCCTTCCATGGCCTCTTTGTAAGCCCGAGAGCTAAACGCCGGGCCACGGTCAGAATGCAACGTGCTAACTGCGTATGTGCCGATAAAGACTCGCAAATCTTTTATAACAGTTCGAGCGCCAGCAGAGCGCTGAGGCCAAACCGTGGGGAAACTTGAGCTGGACGTACACGAACGGACAACCTAATGCTTTCTAATAATCGTATCTGTACTGGACGTGTTGTGGTGGACCCTTTCATCTGCTTGCAGATGTCGCAGTTCCAGACATAGTCTCTAATCTGCCTTCTCATCACGGGCCACCAATAGCGTTGTTTCAACAAAGAAACAGCCTCCCTAAGTCCCTTATGTACAGAACCTATCCCTTCGTGTGCTGCCACAATTAAGCCTTGCCTACAATCCTTATTCGGTATTACTCTATCCCCCACTCCAGGAATCTGAGCATATGGAATGTTTTGTGCATCTAACTTGTAGGAGTACTTGAGTGGAAATCTCTTTGGTACTGCTGTGCTTCCTTTGTGCGAAGCAATGACAGCCACCATATTCTCGCCGTCTATTCTCGTTTTTGAACGAGTGATTGCAGCTACAGATGCTGTGCGTACAGCCCCCTTCGCGGCTTCATCAGCCAATGAATTCCCTTGAACGTGAACGCCATCACGCTGATGACTCACTGTATGTATCACATGAGCCCTTGGTAGTTCGTATCTCAACTCCACTACCTGTTCCCATAGCATTTTATGCTTAATTGTGCCACCTTTTGCGTCTTTAAACCCGTTTTGTTCCCAATGATGTAAATATTCATTGTACGACTGTACACAGTAAAAGGAATCACACACAATTAGTGTGGGGAATTCGTGTTCCGTATTTACAAGTGCCAGTATTAGTGCTTTTAATTCTGCTAACTGAGCCGTGCAGTCTCCTAGAGATTGCGTTTTAGTGCTACTGGGATGGAACTTTCCATCGCGCATGCGACCTTTAACGATTGCACATGCCGCGCTGTAAACTTGCTTACTCCCTATGGCCGGTTGAGCAGAACCGTCAGTGTAAATAATGTATTCATACTGATCTAGAGGCAAAATCTCATTTGGTAGAGGATATTCTTGTTCGTATTGCAGGAATGCCTGTGTCTTTAAACTTGGATCAAATCTGTATTCAACATCCGTTGCAGTAAGAGAATTAGCCCATTGTATCCATCTTGGATGTAAGGCTTTCGCATTTAGAATGCTAGCCTTGGTAACAGCCTCTAAGGCTGGTACTGGGGTTACGACTATTATGCGCTTTCCCTGAGCCAGAGCTCTTTCTCTTGCTACAGCGGTCTGCACTGCTGTCAGGATTTTTTCTGTTGAAGTGAAACGCATTTCTGCGTTCGTGTACAGGTGTGATTTGTATGTGATTGGTACCGTTTCCTCTTCATTGAAAGTCAAATAAGTGTACCCGCATTGACCCGCTATTACTCGGATCACTAAGTTGCGTGCGTTTACGCGTGTCTGTAAATGTTTAGAAGCTATCATGTCTTCCTGTAGTGAACGTAGGATATTTGTATGTTCCTGTGTCCATTGTCTGACTGAAAAATCAGGTTTTATTAAGTCGTAGAAAGGTTTTACTCTTTCTGCGTAATCCAAAAGGCATGTTCGACCAAAATTTAGGAATCCCAGAATTGATTGTAAATTCTTTAATGATTTTGGAGGTTGGAGCAGTGCACACTTTTCTAAAAAGTTAGCTGCTAGGCCTTTTCCTTCACTTGACAGCTCATACCCTAAAAATAGGACATTGAGATGGGCAATTTTTGATTTTTTTAAATTAAATTTATAGCCCTCAGAGGCGAATCCCATAATAATGGTGCTCACCCTGGTCAAGTGCCTCGGTAAGTCATCGTCCGTTAGATAAATATCATCCACATAGGACAATGCTTTTTCATCCAAATTTTGGAGTAACTCTGTTACCCTTGCTGAAAACAACCCCGGGCTATTCTTATACCCCTGGGGGAGTCGACAAAATTGCCGTTGCGATCCTAGCGCTGAGAATGCGGTCAGATACCTGCTTTCAGGCGCTATATTTTGGCAGAAAAATCCATTTGAGATATCAAGTGTTGTTTTGTATTTTTGTCGCACAATGTTATCCATCAATGCGGCACTGTGTGCATTTTGAACTGCAAATGTCTTTGTGCAGGTGTTTAAATGTCTGTAATCTAAAACTAGACGATATGTGTTGTCAGGTTTTGATACGGGGAACAAAGGATTGTTCATTGGTGAAGTGCAATTTTCTATCACCCCCTGGTATTCAAGTTGATCTAGGATCTCCCTGACTTGTTTTTTAGCTTCCTGCTTTATAGGGTATCGCCTTTGAGCATTTGGGGAAACTTTTAACGGGATCACGTGGTGGGTTGAATCCTCATCCCAACCAGCATGATTTTTGTACAATGCTGGAGCTAGGGCAACCGCCCACTCCTGCGCATATGCATGTTTTAAATGTATGGGAACGAGGTCGGAAAATGCTGGAAAAATTACCTTTTCTCCCTTTGGGCACTCCATGACGAATGCTGGCGGCCAGTCTTGCTCTGCTAATAGGATGTCATATCCAGATGACAAATTTTCCCAAAATAGACCTTTAACTTTCCTGGGCTTGACCCCCTCCATCCGGAGTGTTATCTCATGTAACTTATGTGGGACACTTACCCGAGTATCAGGTGTTTCCACCGTGATATACTCACTCAACTCCGCTGCCACAAGAAATTCCTTCAGGTTCTGGTGAGCTATCGTTACTTCTGCCGCGCTGTCTAGCATCGTCAGAGCCCATTCCCCGTTCAGAAGCTGTGTCCTCAGAATTCTGGACATGTCTGATCTTGAGACCTGCTACCTTCTTTTTGAATTGAGGTTTTTGTTTTTGTTTATCTTTTATTTTAGGTGCGTAGTCCGCAGCACGTTGCGTGTCTCTGGACTTTGTACGCTCCTCTTGTCTGTGTTCTGACCGTCCTTCCCTCTCGGAGTTTCTTGATGAACCCTGAAAGGAACGAGAGGAACGTGTATCAGTATCCTGATACCTGTCAGGTTTTTTGATATTATCCCTATTCCTGAGGTTATACCTCCTTTCAGAGGGCTCCTGTTGAGGAGACCTGCCTCGGGATTGAGATCTGTTGTCTTTAGACTTTTGTTGTTTTTTATTTTCCCACTTCTTTTTAGAAGAAGTAGGTGTCTGCTTTGTAGTGTCCTTTCCAGGACTGCCCACCAGTTGTGGTTTTAGTGCTTTCCCACCTAGACTGTCTCTGCCTAGTTCTGCATATGCAGTTTCAATTATTTTGGGTAGTTCGTGTTGTTGATCTATTGGACTGAACTCCCTTAGGCGTTGGTGGATCGCCACTGAAGCTGCTTCCCCCTTAATGTTAGGTAGTATTATGGCTGATACCTGATCAAAGTTTTTTAGTAACTTCATCCCTAAGTTTAGGGCAGGCTCTGCTCCGTACTCATTTTGTATCTGTCTCAATACGTCAGGTACTACTGCTAATGACGGGATACCATGTGTTCTGGTATATATGGCAGCAAAGACTGAACCCCAAGAGGTGCAATCCTCTACTTGTGGTGTGATCACCATGGGCAAGCAGATTGTTAGAATTCTGTGTTTATCATAGGTGGTAGTATTCGGGAATACTGCCTCAATCTGAGTTATTTTCTGAGCTATCCAGAACGGTATTTGTTCGCGTTTTGCGGGCATTTTGCCCATTACCGCGTGTAATGTTTGAGGAGTAATTTTAGTTGCTGTACCCTGGAATTGGGTCCCGTTTGTTGCAACTGTTGTTGGTTGAACTGTGAGAGTCCTCATGACGAATTGTGTCAGGCTTCTGTAGATTTTAACTAAATCTCTGTGTTGTATGAGTAATTCTGGCTGTGGCATTGTGCCAATGTCAGGATGCGGTGTGTAAGCCGCTAGTATTGGCCATGTGGCCCCGTCTCCTCCGAGCGGGCCTAGTCTTACTCTTGCTCTTAAGTGGGGTAGGGCGCCTTTAAACCAGTATAAGTGTTCCTGGTACGTGAGTGGAATCTCTATGTCATCGAATGGACAGTATTCCTCTGGTGCATCTCCTTCTATGTAGTAGTGAAATGTCTTTGTTACATCATCTGCTGCTGGGAATGTAACCCATGAATAGAATACCTCTGCTTTATTTGATTCGTGTGCCTCAATCACGAGAGCTACTACGCCACCCCTTGGTGGTAAACCATTTTTTAATAGTTTCATGGTGATGCGTATGTCTGAACTTAGGTGCAATTTTAATTGCATTTTCGGGTGGTTCTCCGGCTGAGACCTGCAGATTTACTCTTTCTTCATCGCTCTCAGTCATTTTGAAAAGAAAAGCTTTTCCAAGAGAACTGTGTTAAAGATTTTATGCACAATTTAGGAACTAAATGTCCTTCAAGCTTGATTAACCAACAGCCGATAAATAGGATATCTGGCCTACTCAGCTGTGGTGGAGTTTGTGCCCATCCACTCCAGACGTCTCTGGGGTTTTGTGAGTAGGTTCTCTGAGAATAGCACGACTGAACCACTCAGATTCTACTGTTAAATAAGTACCCAACCAACGTTGGCGGCGCCATGTCATGTAGTTCCTATAGTACCCCTGCAGGACCTGCGCGTTTGGATAACATAAACCGTGGGCTTGGTGTTAGTCTGACTCTGTGCACCCCCACCGCATATGTTAGCCGGATTTGCATTAGCTAGCTCACAGTGCCACTAGAGTCTCCTCTTATTGGGGAGAGATTAGTTCCTGGCAACCTTAGATCATGACATCCCTGATTCCTCAGAATCGTGGAAACAATGTACTGCCTTTAGCTCAGTCACTCGTGCTTACTTATTCGGTTTGTCTCAGAGAGTTACACAGAATAAACAGTCTGGGCGTTTCAATAAGTATTTATTGAACAGTTGTTATTCTAGTGTAAAATATATGTGCTGCAGCAACCAGCAGACAATAGCAGAGATATATTATCAGCAGTACAATAAAAGTGAAGGGATAGAACAGTTCTACCATATTGCAATAATCATGAATACATACATGAATATGAAAAGCATTATGAAAGTGCGCGTACTCCTTCGATGCCTAACAAGATGTACCTGAGTGTACCTAGCATATGTGTAGGTCTAAAAGCCTAAGAGCCAAGAATCCCTCTAGGATTTAGACAAACCCCCATACCTGAATAGAGAGAGTGTGGGACCCCGTCCTGGTCTTGAGTTGGACACCCCGCAAGGGCTGTGTTAGACAGCTGTCAGCTGGAGCGACTGCATGCAGGAGCCTCAGCATCTCTGGTCAGTGTGTCAACATGGAAGTCTCGGTTCCCTCTATCTTACCATGGCAAGATGTGGTATATTTATACCCTAAAGTGTCTCGTCCCTCAGTATGGTTTGTATTGGTCTTTGTCAGACATGAGGAAGACGTCAGGGGTGAACTTGGTACATACATATTATGCGGGAGATGTAGCTGGTAAATGCTCATGCATAATTTATGAGTACATTGTAGGCCTGTGTTCGAGAAAGACCTTACAGTGTTCTAACCACAGACTAGATAACGTTCATCCCTCAGAGTTTGTTGTGTACTGAAGGGAACTAATGTAGGTGAAAGATCATGCCTATATTAGGGCATAGGAGATCATGACCAAAATAGGGCATATACGATTATGACCATAATAGGGCATATACGAATATGACCATATACAGCATATATGAACGTGTCTATATTAGGGCCTCTATACGAAACGTAACAACATAGGCTTGATTGTAATTATTCAATTTATAATTAACCATAGTAAACTTCACACATCCACTGTCAGTATATAACTATTTGTTGTATTTCTTACCAATGTGCTTATTGATGGTATGTTTGTAAATTAATGTTATAATTAACCCACGGTAAACTTCCCTTTTCCTCTAGGGCCTGCTGTGCTTCCACGAGCTGCTCATTCGGCGCTCCCAAAACACTCCTCCTCTCAGGTGTCCAGAAGAACAAGGCCGCAGGTAGGAGCGCCAGTTCTGCTTTGAACTAAGGTATCTACCACTTGTATGGACCCATTTCAATCCCATGGGGAATCCCGCGCCCAAATCGGTTTCTGAGTTTTGTAGTAATGCACTCGCTGGAAGGTACATAAAGAGCTGTGGGAAACTGAGCAGGGAAAACCCCACCATTCCAAGATTTTTGCATACTGGAATATAGGATAACATGCGATATTAACAGGTTACCCCCTTTGCCCATCCTGAGATGCTAAATTCGAATGATGCGGTAATTCTGCGATCGGTGTCATCAATATTTTTGGGAGCGATGTAATCTCGGGAGAATATGCTGAATTTGTAAAGAGGGCATTGGTTATACTATCGGCCACAAATCGAGGTCAGTGCTTCGTTTGTTAGATCATGACTCGCGAAATGCAGCATACAACGATATACCGCAGCACCCACAGACCTCAAGAGTCCCTTTCATGTATCTGTGCCTCACAGACCTCATGAATCTAACCGATTAAAATGAGCCCGGTGACAAGCTGTGCAGCCCGCAGTCTGCACCATATTAGTAGTTTCCTTCTCTATAAATATTTTTATGTTCTATTAAATGCAGGTGTAGTTTACTGGATTATTATTCATGCTGTCAGACTGACTTTTTATTAGTCAATTCAGCTTCTTTCATTTTTGTTGTCACATTGGGCATTCTTGAAATAAGATTTAGTTTTTTGGTAAAATAGCTGGTATTTACTGCTGTGTGCATTTTTTTTGAAGGCGGATATTTGTCCTAATCAGAGTCAGCATTCTTAAGGGGATTTGTGCAGTTTCTTTCAAGCCGATGATCTGACTGTGAACTCTTTACTTCTTCATTACTGAAACAAGTGCAGCTCACACTACAACGGCGATGCTTATCTACAGCACCTCATTACAGCGCAGTCATAGGACCATGAGCAGTAGGCACATCATTGTACTGCCTTTCAGTTTTCTTAATATCTCGGGCAAATCAAGTCCCGTCCCTCTCATTTTCTCTTTTTGCAACATGATTTTTCATGTAATTGACCTCAGGGGGGAGAACTATGCTTTGCCTCTGTGGTTTGTAAGTTGCCTATTAAATGTAGCGTTTCTGCTGTCACCCCTGAAGCTTTGAAGTGTGAGATACTCGGGGGACACAAGTCTTTCTTAAAATTGATCTATTCCACATGGAAATGGAGAAAACTTCTTTTTGGCTTGTGGACATTCTGTCTCTAATTGGAATTGTGGCAACACCATTAGTTGTGTCGTAAGAATAACATTAGTGTAGTGTAACTCGTGCTGGTGTTCATCAAAATTGACGCTTAGCCATGATATGTTGTTTGCTATGTAACTCAATATTTTTCATTTAATCCCAATTACAGGAAAGGACAGCTAATGCAAAATATGGATTACGGAAAGCAATGGTAGTAACACACTAGGGATTACAATGTGTTTTTGGAGCTATAAATCGAATACCCACGAGCATTATGTGCCACTAAAAAGATTTATAACTCACTACTGCAAAGTGTTGTCACATAAAAGACTCAGTATGGCTTTTCCTGAAGAAAATAGTTATGTAAAAAGTTCTGCTCGAAGAGATGAATGTATTACACCCAAGGCATTCCTGTATCTGAATCCTCTTCATTTGGCACGCATTGATGTTGGCCATCCTTGGAATATTTAGACCATGCATTGCAGATTTTATGTTCTCAATGATGTATCAAAAACAAGATTACCTGAATGTTGTATCCTAATCACACTGTTTCAGCAAGCAATGAATGAAAAGTTTGTGGCAGTTTCATGGGCTGCTGAAAATCAATTTATTAATTACAATGCCTGTTAGGATTGAGAGATTTTAGAAAACTTACAATTGGCCTCTTTCTTACGAGCTTCAAGGTGCTTGTAAAAGGACCATACCACCTTTTGATTTATCCTAACTAAGGTAATGTCTAGCTCAGTGGGGAAAGTGAAGTTAAGCATTTAATAAATGTTTCTAACATATCCACCACAATCCAAACACAATCACACTACATGGCAGGCTGCACACTATACCAACTCACACATTATTACATAATTGCATACCTCATCATATTTCACACTCCATCATACACCACTCAACACTCTATTACACTCCATATACACAGTGTCACTTCATAACGATTCGCACTCCAAATTTACCATACTCTTGACCGCAATTTCAAACTTATCTACACTTTACCACACTCCATGACACTCCACACACATCCACAGTCCAATATACTTTAATCTCCACATGCCCATTTTACTCCACACTCAGCTTACCTTTTGTAGGAACGTGTTTGGGGGGCCACAGGGAAGACACGAGATATTAGACCCCAACTATGGTGACTGATGGTATTTGCATCCTACTATGGCATTGCAAACTGGACCAATTGCAACCCTTTGCACACTTGACTTTCAGGATGGCAAGGGTGAACAGTCCAAGGCTTCCCAGGGAGATAGTGTCTGGGGGTGGGGGGCAAGAGCTCCCAACTCAACAACCAACCAACATACCCAATAACATAATGTCAAATCCAGCGCTTGTCTTTTTGTAAAAGAAAGTGCCTTTTAATCACACAGCAGAATTAAAGATTATGCAATATAAATTCCGAACACATGGGGACTAACAAATTGTGCAATTTGAGCAGTCTTTTGGATGCCGTTCTCAACAGGAAACCAAGAGAGACTGAGAGACCCAATCATAGCACAGGTTGTTCCTGGCTTTAGTGTTTCAAGCAATGCACTTCCTCTAAGTGTTCCTCATGAAGTGAAATTATCCACTTGGACAGTCACTCCTGTGCAGGGCCAGGAAGAATCCTTTCCTCTCTAAGCAAGCAAGCCTCTAACCAATAGGTAGATACTCAACTCATCTTTCAGGAAGTAAATAATTCAGGTGGCTCACCTCTGGCAGTTTGCCTTTCAGGTAGACATTAGCCCTCTTCACGCAGCAGCCCTTCGAGTACTCTGTGGAGCACTCTCTTCCTTAGTCGAGAAGTACTTGGAAATGGAATAAAGTGGGTGGGCTGAATTCCAAGTTTATACAAATTTTTCAGATGGGATATGGATTCACTGTGTGTCAACCTTTACAACCGGTTTAGGTAGGTTCTCTTTTCAAGTGTCCTTCCTTGGCTGCCTACTAGCCACAGGAAGCAAGAGCACCCCAACATGGGCATATGAAGGTGTGAGTTTTATGCACCTGGCTGTCATCAGTTTTCATGCAACAATAATCAGGGGCAAACAGAATAACAGGCTGACTCAAAAACCTCCTCACTTTGAACAACAGAAGCTACAGTCCTACCTCTCACCCCTACTATCAACCTAATATTAATGCTCAGTGTTAGAAATGGGATCTCTAGTTGGCAGTGGTTTGCACCAGGGGTGGGTGAAGAATTCTGCTCCACCGGCGAAGTTCGCAGAGTTTTGCCCACTCCACGCTCTGCAAAACTCTGGGAGGAGATGAGATGGGGAGTTCCGGTGACGAGGAGGGGAGTCTTTGTTGTTGAGCGGCTCGCCAACGTTAGGTTGGTGAGTGCTCGCGAGAAAAAATCATGCGCACGACCTCTCCCAGCAAGATTTCTCAATGGGGCGTTCGTGGCAGGTTGCGACCGCTCGTGTTGAGAAATCTTCTGCTCACATTGAGGAAGCTCCTGCTTGAGCAGAATGTCTACTTGAGCAGAAGAAAGCAGCAGCAACTCTCTGGCATGATGCATAGTGCCGTTGGTGCTCATTTTACAGCGCGGGACAAGCTCCCGGCACTAAAAATCAGTGCGAGCAGCGCAACTTAACAGAGTATGCTGCTGACAGAACTCTGCAGAGCGTGGCAGAGTTTTTCTGGCACTTTGCAGAGTTCCGCGGAGTAGAACTCAGCGTACTCCGCTCAGGCCTAGTTTGCACCCTGTCCAAGCAGGAACCCTCACTCTAGTCAGGGTAAGGGAGTCACGCAGCTAAGATAACCCCTGCTCACTCCCTTGGTAGCTTGGCATGAGCAGTCAGGCTTATCTCAGAGGCAATGGGAAAAGCATTTGTACATTCACACAGTCACACAGTGAAAAGACTACAAAAGGAGTACACACCAGTTAAGAAAAATATCTAATATTTATCTGAATAAAACAAGACCAAAAGACAAAAATCCAACATATCCAAGTCAAGATATCACATTTCAAGATTAAGCAAGTTTAGTCCATAGAAATCAAAGGATGCATTTCTTTTAGCACAAAGTACCTTGGATGCATCAAAAATCAAAGATGAAGTAGACGCACAGGAGGAGAGGTGCCGGAAAAGCAAAGCGATGCATCGGTTCCTCAATCCCCAGGGGAGGTGATGCATTGGTTTCTTACTGCCAGGGTAGGTGATGCATCAGTTCCTTACTGGTAGAGAGGGGAGGTGATGCGTTGGTCTCTTACAGGAGATGGTGGTGAAGCGTTGATCTCCGGACCCGCTGCCTCGGTTCCTAACTGCGGTGCGGCGTCAATGAAGTATTGGCGTCGAGGGACGATGCGCTGAAAATTGAGACATGCTGCGTCAATGCATCAGTGGCGAAGCAGGATTTGTACGTTGATTTTCGAGCCGCAAAGCTGGCACTGCGTCTATTCCACAGTCCCGAACAGGTGCTGCATCGCAGTTGGGACGGATGTCATAGACGTCAGTGACATGGTGCTCAGGACTTACACTGCGGCAATTTTTCTGACATATTGCAATGGTGAGCTGGGGTGTGTGGAGGAAGCCGTGGTCGATGCACTAATCGGGAACTATTCTTTGGGGCAGGGAGTAGCGAAGCGTCGATCTTGTGCAGCAATGAGTTGAGAAAACAGGCGTTGGGAGTCGATGCTTGGATTTTCTCCTTAGATCACCAAGTTACACTTCCAAGGGTCAATTCAACAAGTGGGGTACTGTTCCTATAGAAAAACAAGACTAGGTTATGGACAGGACGCCAAGGGCAATCCTCAGGATTGGCTCTTGTTGCCCTCACACACCCCTAGGGATGTCATGCTTCATCATCGGACGGGTGCTCTTTGTTTGCCCGGCACTCTAATGCCCTACAGGTCCCCCAGAGGGTCACTTTGGTGGAGATCTTTTTGTTGTTAATGCCGTCTGATGAGTGCGAAGGTGTCCTATAAGTGGGGTGGCAGTGATTGTGAAAAAAGGTGAATTAAAAATGTCTAAGGAATATCAAATCACTCTTTAATATAAAGACTCATCTGACAGAAATAAAAACCAGAGATGTTAAGGCTACTGTGGGGGTATGATGTACCTGAGTAGCTCAACAGAAGCATTGCATGCCTCATGAAGAGAAATGTCCTTGCAAATTAGGGACCCACTTAGAGCATCCTCACAGTCAGAACCACTAAGGAAAGCTTCTGTCTCCCCATTTCTGCATCTAAACCTGAATGGTAACTCCCAGTACTCATGCACATAACCTTCCCCTAGTGCTTCGTATCTGCCTACCTGCTGATATTGGAGACAATACTGGAATTGGAAAGCCGTAACTGGCAGGGTGATATAACCATGGATTATCCAGTCTGTGGATGGTGTCTCAACCACGGTGAAAGGAAATTGGTTTTACTGTGCAACATGATATATTTTGCATCTCTGCGTGCCATTACTTTCTGTCTTTCCGTTAGATTGTATGTGGAAAACAGACTCGTACTATTGATGTAACGCCATGGCATGGGGCCAGAACATAGTGTTTGCAACATCCAGCTCAGTACTACAGTGGAGCGTAATTGTGACTATTAATGCTGTAAAATAGACATGTCTTGCTGTATAATGTAAATTGCAGAAGACACTATGCTGCCCAGTGAATAAATTCTAGATGATAATGTGGTCATACAGTCGTGAACCACAGCCAAGGCCTTTTCTAAATTAACCCTGTCGATCTCGCGCAATCTCTCAGCAGTTTCCTGTTGAGACATTTTCCACAGCGTGTTGTATAGTCCGTACAAGAAGCGCTTTTGACGTGGGTTCCGGGGACCTAATAAAAAAAA
The DNA here is from genome assembly GCA_963921515.1 of Calotriton arnoldi. Lineage (NCBI taxonomy): Eukaryota > Metazoa > Chordata > Amphibia > Caudata > Salamandridae > Calotriton > Calotriton arnoldi. Next base: position 1,656,354 of record CAWUFW010003629.1, read on the forward strand.
ACTGAAATCCATGTCATCAGAAAGAAGGGACAAGTGTTGCTTCACCTGAGAGAGTGTTGAGGTTTTTAGCCAATCAAGGCACAACTTCCCAACACTATATGATGTCACAACCCCAGAATGTTCTATTTGTACATATGAATCAGGCCTATTGATCCTAAACCCTAAGATGCTGCCCAGGAATCTAGATTGACACCAATTTGTGTCCACAGGCTAAACCAACCATCCCTTCCAATTGGGGTCTGACAAATTAAAAAAAACATTACATATAATGGTGTCTAATGCATCCTCACTGTATTGTGTAAAGTGCTGCCAGTGCTCAAAGCGTGATAACGCAGGAAAGCAAGGTATGTTCAAATCCTTCATTTTGGCTATTCCAAGACAGGAAGTTTGTTGCACTGTCTTATTCAGGAAAATGATTTGATGTGGTATGAGGCATGCTCTAAATAAGGCCTTTGTTCCCTGAACCTGCCAATATTTTGTCCCCCACTTATTGAAGAAAAATTCCCTAGGCAACTGTTGGTCTACTAATTATATAGGACCATGCTATAATACCATGATGTTTATAGACTCAGTGTACAATAATGTTCAATAAAAAATGTTCATTTTATTCATAGAAAATTATTTAAAATGACCATTACAGGTTCTGTGGTACTTCTTAGGAAAACATATATAAAACAATAACATCACACAATAATCAACACAATTGACCATAACAAATGCGTACAACATACCTAGGCATATATCCTTTACACATGATCATATAGGAAAAATTAAACAGTCAATCATAAAGTAAACTAATTATAATTATATAAAGATAATGATAAACTAATGAAAAGATCAAGAGCATGATAAATCAAAAAGTACAATTGAGTGGCTTTTAGTTAAATAATGAATCTTCTTAGTATCTACATGTGTTTCGGCGAACACAGCGCCTTTATCAGGAAAGCCACAATAAATCTTATGCCTAAAAGTAAAGATGTGAATAAATGAAAAAAAAATTGTACACTGAGTCTCAATAAAAACTGACATATAATAGATAGTTAAAAACCTTCTTACTCTCTGAATATAGAGATGAACAGAAAGAATGATAGCCTGAAAAAAGGCACCATCACCAAGTCAAGTGCATCAATCGCTGGTTCATACTCATGGAATATGTAAACTTGCTGTGGAATGGTGAAGAGACATTGAAAAAAGAAATGTGCAAAAGATATAACCCAAAATCATGCTCTCATGCAGACCTTAGTGAATAGAATAAATTAAGTCCAAATTCGAGGTAGCTCTAATAATCCTTGGTATGGGGTTAGATGTGGCGCAAAGATTCCAAAGTATGCCAGATAGATCAAAGCCGGATTAAGAGATTCCGCTATTGAAACAAAAAGTGATAATGACGTTAAAATATATTTCATGATGCTATATGGCTACAATTCTAAGTGGATGGATGGGTTAAATCTGCCCTCTAAAAAGAGTATAGAATAATGATATATGGTCTAAAGGTTCTAGACTGAGCCAGATTAATGTGGTCAGTTGAAGTTTAATTTCAAAGCGATGTATCTGAAACAGGCACTGTGCCTGGGCTTGAACTAGATTCCCTACTCTATCATGAATATGTTAAACGAGAGGTGTAAGCTAGAACTTTTCATCAAACGGGATCAAAAATTGGTAGAGGGTCGAATACAATTAATACATGTACTCCCTGCTGTATGTAGAGGCCCGGAATGACCGTGGGGGTCAACAAGGCGTAAAAACTTCATTTCTGATTACGTAGACATGGTATATAATGAATCCACGAATATCAGAATTCTGAGCTAGGTCCCACATCTATGACGGCCAATAGTTAGATGTTACAATGCAACGTCTTACCTTAATGAATCGGCGGCAAAAGTTCAAGTGGAAAACTTGAACCATATCCGTAACAGGAAGTATTTGTACTGCAATGCGCAATGTGAGATGACGTAACATTACGGAAAGTCATATAGAACTGCAAATGACTAGACCAGTGGTTCCCAAACTTTTGACTCCTGAGGACCCCCTATTGAGTCACCACTGGAAGCCGGGGACCCCCAAGCAATCTGTAGGATTTAAATTTCAAACATTAAAACAGTAATTCAAAAAAAATAAACACAGGTGTGCACACAAAACAAATAGTCAAATTACTAAGGATTTTTGTATTTTATATTGAAAGAATCTGCAAAAAACAAAAAACTTTATTGGGAAGGTTGGTGCTGCATCTCCGTGACTAACTTTTAAATGGTTGGTTTTATTTCGCAGTACGAGGCTCCTGTTCCTGCCAGGGCCAGACTGGAAACCCAAAGCAGTCCTGGCAAATGTTTTCAGACCAATCCCCATACGGTGCACACCAAGGACCTCATTTATGAAAAGTAACCCATCGCTGTGTGAAAACAGCGATGCGTCACTTTTCATTACGCCCTCCTTGCGACACCAATGATGCGTCATATTTACAGTATGACGCATCATGTCACAAGGAGTTACAGATAGGTCAGTATTTCTGACGTATCTGTAGGAGCAAAATGATGCATTGCTGGAGTGTGTCACAAAAGTGACGCAACTCCATCAGTGGGTCATTTCACATGGGCAAGTCCCATTTCAAATGTGCCTGTGTCAGTCTTACGCCTGCTGTGAGGCAGGCGTAAGATATTGACGCATTTGTGTCTTAGAAGTGACGCAGTGAAATCTCATAGATTTCACTGCGTCACTTCTACGAGGCTTACTTGCGTCAGGACGCCCACCCTGCATACATTATACCTGGCGCAGGTATAATGTGGCGCAGGGGTTTACAATGTGACGCATCTACCTAGATGCGTCACTTTGTAAATATGACGTAACATGGCGCATTTTTTACGCTGCTGGTGCGTCACAAAAGATGACGCATCGGCGGCGCAAAAGTGACGCAAGGGCTCATAAATAAGCCCCAAGTGCAGTGAGTGAGCCTAACCACTACAAAGGGGGCTTTGGGAGGCTCTCCCCCAAGAAAATTTAGGAAACAATGGTGCATTCTACAACACATTTATCATTAAATATTGAATTGTATTAGCTTTTAAAGAATAGTAAATGATGACCTTACTATGCACCAGGATACGACAATCTTTGTTGGGGTTCTTCAATGATTCCCTTATTATCACCCTCCAACAGTGCCTCTCAGCTCTCCATAGTCCCTCTGTCACATGCATTTCATTTGTTTTATAGCATCTCTCATACCATTATAGGATGTCAGAGCACTTTACAATACACACATATAGGGGCAGATTTGCAAGCCCCTTGCGCAACCGGTGCGTCACAAAAAGTGACGCTCCGGCGGTGCATTTTAGTGCCCTATATTTACACGGACAGGAAAAGCCACCCTGCGTGACTTTTCCTGTTCTTGTAAATATGGCCCCTTTGCACGCAGCACTTTGCGTGAAAGTTGCGTTCCATGGGTTGTGCTGTGAGTGTTCTCACGCAACACCCATGAAACCAGACACATTTCCAGATTTACGAGAAATCGTAAATCTGGAAATGCGTCTGAATGCTACGCCTCTCCAGGGGAGGCATAGGAGGCGCAACGAGGAGAAATGTATTCATTTCTCCTCGTTTTTTTCCTCTTTCTATGCGTGCTGCAGAATGCACGCATAGAAAGATGAAATCCCTCTGGTGATTTTTATGTGCAGAAAGGGAACCCTTACTGCACATAAACAATCTCCTCACAACGCAGGCATCCTTGCACCATGGTGCAAGGGTGCCTGTGCCGGCGCATGGTAGCAGTTTGTGCACCTGCGCAGGGGAGCACAGAGATGCAACATATTGTTGTAAATATGTTGCATCCCTGTGCTTTGAAAGTGACTAAGTGCGGTGCAGCCAAATAGCTTGTGGCACTCACTGAGTCACTTTCCTTGTAAATCTGCCCCATAGAGACAATGAATCATACATGTAAATCAGTGTAAAGAAAATGTTACATAAGGCAAAGGCGACTACAAGTTGTAGGATTCACATGTCATTCATACTGGTAGGCATTTTTAAAGAGTGATTGGTCTGGAGAAGCACAAACTCAGGATTCAGGACATAACACAGTGGTTAGCATTGACTTTACCAACAAAAATGTATTTCCACCCAAATAAACCTTTTAGCAGCATCAGGATGATGAAAGACTGGGAAAAACATAAGTTACTAACGTGTACCATGCAGTTTGCAAGCAGCTTTTTGATGCCAGTTTATAGGTCACTGTGCTAGATCACGATTGTCACTTATAAACTGCAAAGTAACAAAAGAATCTCTGTGACAAAAGCAGTAACCCACTGATCTATGCAGATAAAACACATTTTTTTAAATGCAATAGGCAGATTAACCCTCTGTGTAACATTAGATAAGTCAAAGCTGCCACTGGACAAAACTCTCATCTCTCTCCAGCAGGAACATTAATCACTGGTGTTATCTTGACACTTTTATTGTTGCTCGAAAACTGCTAATTATACAAGGAACTTTGCAGTGCTTTTAAAACTGCTGCATGAGGACCCCCTGGGAATGTGTCACGGACCCCTGGGGGTCCACGGACCACAGTTTGGGAAACACTGGACTAGACCATTAACCTGTATGTGCAGATGTCTGAATAAAAGACAGACTGTCGTCAAATTGTTTTATTAGTAAAATAACTACACTTAGAATTGTAAAGAATCAAAGCAATACCAAGTATCAATGTGTGTTTGAAAATTAATACTACCTAAAATAGAATTGACTCAGAGTGAATGAAGTAAAAAGGTCAAAAGACGTTCATGAGTCCTAATTCATGAGAGCCAGAGCCATATATTTGATATAGTAGTACATATGGGAAAAAGCAGGATGCCATTAATTTCCAATTCTACTGGTATATAATGGTAATGACTACATCTACAATACTATTTTATATGTGAAAGCAGGTTTAGCTCAGATGTATAAAAGTTGTGGCTCTGTAGTACAGACAACCAAAGAATGAAAGACCCAATACAAAATGTGATAAGATCAGGATATATGTCTGATAAAGATTGTTATGCGATCCCATAATGCCGCCTATGGGACTGATTTTAAGAACAATCTCTCATGGAGCTACCCAACTGTATGGACAAGCGGTATACAATTCAGAGATGAAAACATTATATGAGCCGCATAGATATAGATGACTAATTAGATATTAAGAATTAGTATTATATTTGATGGCATTTTCCCAGGGCATCTCATTGTTTAGTCCACGTTTAAAAGTATCAAGGACAAAAATCCAAAACACCTCTCTCCTTTTACAAATATCATTGCTTCTACTTTTTGAGTTATTTCTATTTTTTCCAGTATAAGCCACCTGATATCCTTGGCTGTATGTTCCTTTTCGAAGTAGTGTTTGACTAAAGGCGCAGTCAATTTTGATGTACAAATTGCCGATCGATGTTCCATCAGGCGAGTAGATTTGTCCCCAGACAGATTTTGTGTCCATGGTGTCTTTCCAAAAGTCGAAACCCTGTACAGACAGTTGGGAAATAAAGGAAGCAGAGTATATCAGCTTGGTGTTAGCATATTTTATTATAGCAGGTGTAGGTGCAAGCCTATAATAATAAGAGGCTGGATCTGATGTATCAAAACCAGACAAATAAGCAAACTTTTGGGCAAATGTTTTTGAACTACCTTTTGGCGGTGTTGGGCAGTGTTCCCATTGAGTGTAATTATAAACAGTGTGTGGGATACTAGCTTTTTGTAAAAAATGGTGATCATAATGTTGATAACAGAACATGTCGCCAAAATTAGATGTACCATCATACAATTCATCATTTGAAAATCTAGCTGATTGCTCTAGATCTGCAAATAAATTATGCACAGTTTCAATGTCCCAATCATCAGAGAAAATACTAGAGGTGATGATATCATTTAAAGAAGTTTTAAACAAATATGGAATTTGTAAAAGATCAGTAGGACCAAATACATCATACTATACCCTATCCCATTCTATTCCTTCTGGACAGGTCCCTTAGTTCATGGTGCGATGATGCATGTGGTGTCAGAACCAAGTACGCAAGTTGTACTGCAGACCCTCCTGGCAAAAAGTGTACGTTCTGGAGTAGAAAAAAGACAGTTACCAAAACAATCCATTGGACCAGAAAAAGTAATCCATTTGTAATCCAGAGGTGTATCCAAGGAGCAACAAAGTATGCCTTTTTTAGCCAAAGATAGAGAGTGTACACTCATAGCCTGAAAGCGAGAAGTCGGTGGTGGCAGCTCAGGTTCACTTGAATCCGATGAGAAGTCGTCATAATGCACAAAGTAGCCAGGCGCCGCCTGGTCTATTTTTGGCAGCTGGGCAGGTTTTGTAGAACTGGGAGATGACTCGATCTGTGGCATATTCACATAGATGTCGTTAATTTTTCAAATTGAGATTTCTGTACTTGTTGACTGTACAGTTGTAGTTGTTTCAACAGAAAGAAGTACAACTTCATTGTTGTTAACAGCTTCTGTTTGCAGAGGGGAATGTTCTGTAGCTATTAAAGCTTCCATCTGAACTTCCTGAACAGTAGCGAGAGGAGTGTGGTGGCTACCCAGGAGCCCACGCAGCCTACTGTTGAGAATCGGACACATAGTGTGGTTTCATCAGATCAATGGAGACAAACCTTTTGTCTCCACGACCGCCAAGGGGTGGAAGAAGTACAGTTCTAGTACCTTCGACAGCCAGGACAGTTACAGGTGATCTATAAGATGGCCCAAAATGTTTCTTGTCCACAATTATTTCTCTGACTAGGTTCCCAATCTTCGGACCCTGGCAGGTCTTGCCAGTACGACCTTCACTTCTCCAGTAACGGTGCGTTTTACTTGTACGTTGCTTTGTGAGCCCGGAATTCATTGAGTTCCTGTAAAACAGCCAAACGTTCTTTGATGTCAAATGGTGTTTCCACCGCCACTGTGCTGACATTGTTGAGGTCTGGTACCCACATTCTCACACCAAACAGGAGTTCGTAAGGAGTACGACACCCCAGGGATTTTCTTGGCATGTTATTGAGTGCCCTCTGGACCCTATATAGGCAATTGACTCAACTACTACCGAGCCTAACACCCTTGCTGTTAAGCACTGTTTTAAGTCATGGTTTTTCCTCTCAACTACCAGCTTTCCCTCAGGATGGTAGGGGTAGGAGTACAGCAAGGCCACACCCAAACCTCCCATGGCTTCTTTGTAAGCCTGAGAGCTAAATGCCGGGCCCTGGTCGGAATGTAGTGTGCCAATTGCGTATGTCCTGATGAAAACTCGCAAATCCTTTATAACAATTCGAGCGTCAGCCGTGTGCTGTGGTCAAACCACAGGAATCTGGAGCATGAATCTACTGCCACCAAGATGTACTTGTAAGTCTTGTATCAGTGTAAGCGGCCACAGTGATCCAGATAAACAACTGCTAGAGGTTTGTCTGAGATCAATAGGGGGGTCTAAGGTGGACATGCTATGGTTGAGCCCCTCATCTGCTGGCAGATGTCACATTTGAGGACAAAGTCCTTGGTCTGTTTTGTAAGACCAGGCCAATATTAGCAATGCTAAAGTAATGAAACTGTAGCAGTGACCCCTGCATGTGCTGAACCCAGACCCTCATGTGCAGCTAGTATTAAACCCAATCTACGATCAGTGTTTGGCATTACTCTATCCTCCACTCCTGGAATCTGAGCATATGGAATATTTTGTGAATCTAACTTGTAGGAGTACTTGAGTGGAAAACCTTCTGGCAAGTGGGTGTTGTTGCGAGCAGCATTAACGGCCACCATGATGTCTCTCTCTATTGTCGTACTTGAATGAGTAACTGCAGCAACGGCAGCTGTGCGAACTGTTGCCTTTGCGGCTCATCGGCCATGGAATTCCCTTCAATGTAAACACCAACATGCCACCTATTCTCTAAGCATCTTGTGCATAATTGTGCAACCCTTGGAATCTCGAAATCCAATAGTGAAGATATTTATTATAGGACTGAACACAGTATTATGAATCACACACTATAAATGTGGGGAATTCAGGATCCATACTTTGTAGTGCTATTATCAGGGCTTTGAGTTGTGCCAGCTGCGCTGAACAGTCCCCTAAGGACTGAGTGTGTGTTTTTTAAGGGCAGAAGTTTCCGTCATGCATACGCCCCTTTACGATTGCGTATGCCGCGGAATATTGGTGTTGTGTCCCTACGGCAGGTTGAGCAGATCTGTCAGTATAAATGATGTGTTCATATCGATCTAGAGGCATTATTTCATTCGGCAGAGGATATTCTTGTCCGTACTGCAGGAATGCTTGTGTTTGTAATGTAGAATCAAATCTGTAGTCTACATATGTTGCAGTGAGAGAGTTAGGCCATTGAATCCAACGTGGATTTAATGCTTTGGCATTTGGAACGCTTGTTTTAGTAACAGCCTCTAAGGTCGGTATGGGGGTATTGACAATTATCCCCTTACCCTGAGCCAGTGCTCTCTCTCTCACTACAGCAGTCTGCACCACTGTGAGAAGTTTCTCAGTGGGTGCAAAAAGTATCTCAGTATTGGTGTACAAATGTGATTTGTATGCAATGGGTACTGTATCACCTTCATTGAAAGTGATAAAGGTGTACCCGGTGGGTCCAGCGACTACGCGGATCACCAGGTTAGTTGTGTTTACACGTGTGTGCAAATGTTTGGAAGCTATCATATCAGCTTGTACGGAACATCAAATGTTTGTGTGTTCCTGTGTCCAATGGTTGATTGAAAAATCAGGTCTGATTAAATCGTAGAACAATTTTACTCATTCTGCGTAATCCAAAATGTATGTTCTGCCAAAATTTAATAATCCTAAAATGGATTGTACTCTTTTCAGTCGTTGGAGCAGTGCACATTTTTCCCAAAAATGTGCCGCCAGGCTTTTGCCTTCACTTGACAACTCATATCCCAGAAATAAGAAATTGAGGTGGGCAATTTTTGATTTTTTTAAATAAAATTTGTAACCCAAGTGAGAAAACCCCAGAATTATGTGGTTCACTCTGGCCAATTGTTCCATTAATTCATCGTCCGTCAGATTGACACATTTGCATACGACAATGCCTCCTCATCAAAATTTTCACTACCCTGGCTGAGAATAGCCCTGGGCTGTTCTATACCCTTGAGGTAAACGAAAAAATGGACTCTATGAACCTAGCGCTGAAAATGCGGTCAAATATCTGCCTCCAGGAGCTATATTCTGGCAGAAGAAACCATTTGAGACATCTAGTGTTGTTTTGTATTTCTTCCGCACAATGTTATTCATTAGTGCGGCACTATGTGCATTTTGTACTGCAAATGTGCGTGTGGAAGTGTTCAAGTGTCTTTAGTCTAAGACTAGACGGCATGAATTGTCCGGTTTCATTACAGAAAACAAGGGATTATTCATGGATGAGGTAGAATTTTCTATTACACCATGGTACTCAGGTTGTTCCCTAATTTGTTTTTTAGCTTCATGTTTTATTGGGTACTATCTCTGGGGTTGAGGAACTGATTTTAATGGGATTTCATGATGAGGTGACTCATCATCCCACCCAACTGATTGCAGTATAGTGCACGTGCTAGAACTAACGCCCACTCCTGCACGTATGAATGTTTAACTGATTCTGGAATGAGGTCAGAAAAAGCAGGCAAAATGACTGTTTCTCCCAGTGGGCATTCCATTACGAACTCAGGTGGCCAATCCTTTCCAGCCAAAATAATGTCGTAACCATATGTCAGGTTCTCCCAAAAGAGAGCCTTAATTTTCTCAGTAGTCTGGGCATGTCTTATCTTAATCCCTGCTACCTTCTTCTTTTTGAATTGAGGTTTGTGAGTCTTTTGCATGTCCTCTTTAAGGATGTAATCTGAAGAGCGATGTGTTTCCCTTTTCAGCTTCACGCGCTCTTCTGATCTGCGTTCTGACCATCCGCCTCTCTCCGAACATGTATCAGATGAATCCTGAAAGGAACGAGAGGAACGTGTATCAGTATCCTGATACCTGTCAGGTTTTCTAATATTATCACAGTTTCTTAAATTATATTTTTTGTCAGTGGATTCCTGCTGAGGAGACCCACCCTGTGATTGTGCCTTATTTTGTTTATTATTTTTTTGTTTATTGTCCCATTTCTTCTTGGAAGACTCAGGTGCTTGCTAAGAGTTATCCTTTTCAGAATTACTCTTAACCTGCGGTTTCCCAGGTCTGGCTCCCAAATTCTCTCTTCCTATCGTAGCATAGGGTTCTTCACTAATTTTAGGCAATTCCTGCCCTTCTGTGCAGGAGTGAACTACCTCAGACATAGGTGTATAGCCATTGCTGCTGCTTCCCCCTTTATATTACTTAACATAATTGTTGATACCGCAGAAAAATTGCCCATCAGTTTCATTCCCAAGTACAGGGCAGGTCCTTCCCCGTACTCAATCTCTACTTGTTTCAGTACCTCAGGTAAAACTGATATTGATGGGGTACCATGAGTTCTGGTGCGAATTGCAGCGAAAACTGTACCCCAAGTGGCACAATCTTCCATCGAGGGAGCCATCCCCATTAGCAAGCAAATTGTTAATATGCGGTCCCGTATGGAGAAAAAACGCTTCAAGCTGGCTTGTTTTCTGTGCTATCCAGAACAGAATTTGCTCCTGACTGGTGGGAACTTTCCCATAACGACATCCAGCGTTTGAGGGCTGATACCCATAGCAGCCAATTGTGGTTGTGCAGCCTGAGCCGTCCATGCAGGATTAACTGTTAGTGTTCGCATAATGCGCTGTGTGAGGTTTCTGTACATTTTTACTAGATCTTTGTATAATGTTGGTAATTCTGCTGCATCTGAATCATCAAGATTAGAATATGGTGTATAAGCAGCTAGGACCAGCCAAGTCACTCCTTCTTTACTGATCGGACCAAGTCTCACATTTTCTATGGTATGGGGGAGGCGCCTTTAAACCAATTTATGTGTTCTTGGTAAGTTAACAGAATTTCTATGTCCACATATGGAAAATATTCCTCTGGTGTTTCATCTTCAATGTAAGTGTGAATCAATTTTGTGCGTGCATCCGCAGCCAGGAACTTAAACCAGGAGTAGTATACCTCTGTTCTGAATGCTTTATGTATCTTAACCACAAAGGTAATGTCACCACCCGTTGCCGGGAGGTCGTAATGTAATAATTTCAGAGTAACTGCAGGTCTGCAATTTTCCGTAATATTTAATCTAACTTCTTTATCTTCAATGTCCTCAGTTTGTTCATCATTGTTAAAGAAAAAGGTACTTTATTAAATGAATTTAAGGAGATAGGGTTAGCACAATGTGTGAACATTGTTATTGTACAAGCTTGAATAACCTACAGCCAATACATAGGGTATGCCTACTCAGCTGAGGGGGATTTTTCCTTCCCACCATGGATGTATCCGGTTTGGAGGTGAGTAGGGTTCTTTGTGAAAAGCACAACTAAACTACTCAGCTAGACTGCTAAATAAGAGCCCAAACAATGTTTGTGGTGCAATGTTGTGTAGTTCCCACTAATCCGGAGGACCTGTACGTTTGTTGGACAATATAAACTTTGGGCGAAGTGCCTAGACTGATTCCATGCACTCCCGCATTATATGTTGGCCTAGAGACCAGGTAGCTCACAGTGCTACTATAAGCCCCCCACACCTTACCAGAGAGCGAATGGTATCTGGCAAACACTGAACATAACAACCCTGACCCCCTCAGGGATCGTGGTAACAGATCAGAACCTTTTGTTTAGTCACTCGTGCTTGTTTGTACTCAGAGAAATATACAGAATACACAGTGGGACGTTTTCAATATATTTATTGAACAAACGTTATTCTTGTATAGAATACATGCGCTACAATAATCAGTAGACAGGAGCAGATGAAAGTGATTACAAGCACCAAAGCAGTAAATAGTAGGTACAGCTCGACCATGGTGCTAAAACAGAGTATATATGCAAGCATATAAACAAGGCAGTTATCGGGCATACTCCTACAATGCAAACCCTAATCTAAGTGTACCTAGAGTGTGTGTAGGTGTAGAGCCATGAATCTCCCCAAGGGACGATCCAACCTCATTACCTGGCGGGAGAGAATGAAGGACTGCGTCTTGGTTATGAACTGGACACCCCTCACAAGAAGGCAGACCGCTGCATGGTGATATCTGAGCATGCAGGGACCCTCGGTGCATCCTCTGCTAATCTATCGAGATGCCCATTATTTATAATAGAAAGCAGCCTTGCAATGTACGTTGTAGATTAGCAATGTTATGTGTATGTAGATAGCTCTGTCGCTCCGTGGATGAAGATAGAACGACATTTGTACATAGTGCGTAAAGAGGCCTTGTACATGATGTTCGAGGCATCGTGATAACGTTGTGCAAAGCTAGATATGTAAACAAGGTAGTTTAAGAGAAATTAATTCAACATTGTCGTGCATGCTAATAAATGCAAAAGTTCACAGTAGAAATGTTATTGTGAAAAAGAGGACAATGTAAGAAATGAGCAGCTTCGCTACATGGGTCTAACCCGGGAACATAGCACTGGCCATTACGCCACATCCTCTTTGGTTTTGGTGTGGGAAGTACAAGTATTTACCCAGACTTGTGATGCATGGGGCCTGGTGATCCTTTCTAAAGTAAGAATAAAGCTACAAGCTCATTCTTTACACCTTGTCATGCTACAGGAAGGAGTATGACAGGAGTATTTATTTGCCATTTTCAAAGCAGGTGACACAAAAGAATGTAATCCTGTCGGTCCTCTCCATTCAAGGGTTTTATTGGCCTTGTTTTATCCCAGCCCTCACACGGCCCAAGAGCACTGAAGCAGCACCGGATTACATTACATTACAAAAGGTCAGGTTTGTTAGGCACAGGGGAGATTGGGTGAAGTGCCCAGAATCACAGGGCGCTGAGCCTGGTTCCCCAGTTCCAAAGGAGGCAGCTCTGGCTGTTACACCACATTCTCTCCCCTTGTGAAGAGATTTCACTTTAGGCCATGATTGGAAACACATATAACTGATCTGCAACCAGCCATGTGATGATGAGCACGCTCCCTTCTTGAGCTTCAGTCCTTTATTTAGCTATCTGATTGTTGCTAATTGGCTGCCGTTAATCTTGCTACAACTACGTATGCCATTGATTCCATGCAGCAGTGCCAGTGTGCATATAAAAAATAAAATTGCAGTCATTGTGTTGCCAATGTCAACGCACAGGGATGAACTTCCCTCCAGCTAATGGCCTGGCTTCCAATGCAAGAGAGAAAGGCATTACCCCATTACAATAAAAACCGAAACGAAATAACACAGAGAATGTCTATGCCGAAGGGCAGCAGACAAAAGGCAGTATTTAACCCCGGGGAAAGCCAGATGAAGAGGGTTGCTAATTATGTTAACTACTCACTGTATATATGCGATTCAGCACACGTTCAGCCGTTAGACTCTGAGTCCTGAGGTTAAGATTCTATCGCCTCAAGAAGTCGCGCTGCTTGTATCATGTTAATGTATTTGCTGGCCGAGGAAAAATAAACCGGAGCTCCCCAGCCAATCCAAGCACTGTTCTTATGCTGCTTATAAAACTAAACAGCATATCAGCAGTGCTTGGATTAGCTCGGAAATGCAGACACAGTGCTGCATAGAAGACCTATGGGGCTAATCTTTGCTGATGGAGCTCCATGCTAGCCTTCAATGTGGAAGCCTGAACTGCGCATGTCAGATTGGCCACAGTAAAAAATACTGGCCAATGTGACATGCGCAGCTCCGTTGACAGCCTGAGCTGCTCATTCCACCCACCTACAGCTTTCGTGAGAGTACCAGCCCCACCCCTTAAGGAAGAAAAAAGCATGGTTGTACGGGGCTATTTAAATTAATTTTTAAACACATTAATAAGCCTGGGATGTAAATGGCTGACAGCAGTAGCGTGTCAACACCCCTGTGCTCCTGTGAAAGAACCGCTGCTGATGCCACACATGCACTGCATGCATGCTATACACACATTGGACATGCACACAGGATGTCAGCGGGGCAATAGGCTGTACTCTCACTGATATAGATAAAAAAGTCTGGTTAACGATAACATCACATACCACAGAATTTTGCCACTGCTGCTTTATGTGGTAAATCTGGGACAGTGACTCTAATCTCTGCCCACTATGGTGGTATGCTTTCTGCATCGTTTCAGGTAACAGGACAGGTTCTGGACCTTGCATTGTCAAAGACAGACTTAGGCCTCTGAACACATGGTAGACTCCCAGCCCAACATAAAAGGACAGACATACTTGCCAGTTCACAGTGTAGGATGCATTCATGTCCCAAAACTTCAAACCCCACTTCTCCAGTTGCCCAATCCTGACTCTTCTTTCTGTTTTCTAGGAGGCCTGTGCTTAATTTTCATTATGCCAAAGTAATCTAGTGTACCTCAGGAATTTTGTGATGTGGAAATTATGCCCAACACCCAACATTATTCTATTATGCTGCCTTGTGTAAATGAAATGTCTGTTCAGGGAAAGATTTTATTGCGGTAGCAGAGACACAATGTCATTGACATGCAGGAACAACACAATAGACCTGACAGCGAACTGCATTTCTTTAATGCTGCAATAAAATAACCCCAAAAATTATGGAGGTGAGTACGATGGCGAACAGACTTCTGTCCGTCCGCCATCATCTTGGGGAGTGGGACCGCCTGCCTACAAGGCGGTGGTCCCACAGGGGGTATTGGGATGTGACCGCCGCCATGGCAGTCGCCATACTTTGCATTGCAGCGTGTGCTGCTGGCTGCAGCACCGGCCGTAATGCAGAAAAGGCACGGTTTACATTTTCCTTCACTACGTGGCAGGCACCATGCGGTGCCCGTTACATGGTGCAGGGAAATGTAGGGGGGCTAAGGTGCCCCCTAAACCCAAAACCAATGTGCCCAGGGGAAAGGGGGCCCGCTACCGCCCCCCAAAGTCCATACCCACCAGCCTTTCCATGGTGGGTGAACCGCCATGGAAAGGCTGGCGGGGAGGCACACTGTAACCCCAACGATGGTGCCTGGTAGGCACCGCCTCCATTTTTGGGATGGGAAGGCCTCCGCCGCACCTGCGGGCTCAAGGAGCCCGTCAGATGCATGGTGGTCGGATTTTCCGACCACCACGGACCCGCCCCCCATTATAATATGGCGGGCGGGAAATGGCCTCACGATGGTGGTGAACCCGCCACCGACAGCCTGTCGGTGGCGGGTTCACCGCCATCTTAATCAGCCCCATTGTCACACTAACCTTTTTATCCAAGCAGGCCATTTGGGTACTTTTTGAATGCAAAATGCATCTTTTTAATTTACAAATGATGTGCCACAGAGAGTCAGGCTACTGTACATGCATTATCAACTTTCCCCTTCTGTCCTGAAACTCTTCCTTTGCTTAATTCAGCCCTTGGTCATTTTGGATTTAGGAGGGAAATCATTACTTTGTCTGCAATCTCTTCATCCACCCTTGGTATCTTTTTTTAAAATTATGAAATCAAGTAATTTCAGTGCAGTTCTTTGCTAAATGTTTGTGTTGCAGGACCATTGATTTTGTTCCTTTTTTGTTTTTTTCCTTTTGCTTGTTGCTGATGGCTTATAGTTTGGAGTAGGAATGATGCAGACAAGCATTTTTGCGATTAAAGAGTAATAGATATTTTTGAATGGTAGAGACTTGGTGTTCATAACATTTCCTCCTTTTCCTTGTACTTTTTGAGTTGTGTCTAGATTTGACTTTATACTAGGATGTGTTTTTCGTTTTGGGGCATTGCCTGCTGTATTCATTGAACATAAATCTCAATGCAGTTTAAATTTATTTTTCACATTCTCACTGCTGATGTGCTAGATATATTTTTTAGGGGGCTTGCAGATGGCCTTGCATTCAGGCCAAATTTAGGCTATTTTTGTTTGCATGTGACTGTTGGTAACTATGGTCGGGATGGCCCCAGGAGTCCAGGCTCATGTAGATATTTTCTTTGTTCTTCCCCATGTACTTCTACTTACCCACTATTTCTGTGCGTGTATTTGTGAGTCGATTGTTTATTTGTTTTTCTTCAACATTTAAATGTGTTTTGAACCAGTAATTGTTGCCTTTTACTCTTTTCTCACTGTTTCCATTTGGTTCTGCTTATTCTTATATTTTTTTTAAATCTTGGTTGAATTTTATTTTACATTATTTTTTCCCCAGTCATATGTTGGGTTTATACATGTGCAATCTTTTCCTTGCAACCCTGAAAGTTTTTGCTGGTTAAAGTGGCAAAAAGAGCTCCAGCTGCTGCAGGGCAGCCATTTTCTCTTTGTTTTCCATGCATCCTTCTTTGCTGGCCATGTGGGTGACTACCATGTTGTGGAGCCTGTGTCTATATATCCCATAGGCAGTCGTTTTGTCACGTGGTAGCTGGTAACATTTAAAAGTGGTGGGGCTTAAAAGTTCGGGATGAGTGCCCTGTGGCGAGCGAGCGTAGCAAGCAAGCCTGACCGTCATAATGGGGATTTGGAGGGGAAACATTTTTAAAAAAGAGTGGCCAAATGGTGCATTTTCAAGCAAATCGTGAGTGACTACTCCACGTGTTCGCAGGGAAGCAAATATCATCAGTGCAGCAGGTACTGTAGCCCCAGGGCCTCTTCACCCCAAAGGTGTATTTGAACTAAAAAGGCAGCTGATGGGGGCCTATTCTCTTTGCTTGTGTTTTGACACCACAGGGGGCGACCACTACCATAGGCTTTTTAAAACTTTGACACCCTTGCCTCAAGGTCCAAACTGGCGGTGACTTCTTACACTCAGGACCACATGTACGTGCCAGTCTGTGTTGCTGAGATTTGCTAAAGATTGTTCAAGCTGACTGTCACGTGGTTTTGGACACGTTTCCCTTGTGAAAGTGGACGTTTAGGCCGGGGCATGAAAACTAAACTAGGGAAGGAAATAAAAGAGGGAAATCCTACTCAGAGGGTAATTGTAAAGGGGGAAGTGCACTGTCCAGGCCTCTGACCCCTCACCTTCCTCCAGATGGCTGGAGAATGGACAGAGGAGAGCAGGGCAAATGTGGGATAATAGAGAGCTGCCACCGTGGGAACCAGGGAACCCGGTTCGAGTCTCTGCATCAGTTCCACAACGTCCTGGGATTCATTCTGGGCAAATCACTTAGGGCCCTATTACGATGCCGGTCGGAAAGCAAACTAAGGTGTCGGAATCGGTTCCGACCGACTGGCGTTTGGCGTGTTCGGACGACCGATTACTATGCTTCTGAACACTGTTTCGAAAGTCTCCCATTGACTTGAATGGGAGCCTGTGTTCCGACCGACTACACAGGCTCCCATTGAAAAAAGGGGTGGTTGCGGAAAACCTTTCACCCTGTGGTGGGCACACCATGGTGCCTGTCACACTGTGCATAGTTTTACAGGGGGGTCCCTTGGGTAGCCCCTCGGGCCCCAACCGGAGGCCTCAGGATGAAGGGGGGCCTGCTAGGGGACCCCAAAGTCGGTTTCCAACAGCCTTTTCATATCGGACAGACAGAGTCGGAATGGCTGTCTGAATCTGACATCGTAAATGGTCAATGGGTCTGTAGAGCTGTATGATTCGGCTTCGACCGACTCGGATTCTCCGAATGCCAGTCGGAACCGATTCGGACTGACCGAACAGTTTCCTTTCTGACCGCGAGCATCGTAATCGGCCGGTCGGAATTGTGTCCGACCGAGTCGGGCGGATAGGTTCAGGGGAATCTGAATGCCGCTCGGAGGCTTTCCGACCGACATCGTAATCAGGCCCTTAATCTCCTCATGCCTAAAAAACATGAATGTGTCCTTGTGTAATGTAACTGGTGCTGTTGTAAAGCGTTTCAATGCCTTCTGGTCTGAAACTGTTCCCACGTCAATGCAAGCCGATGGGGAAAATAAATTCTCTCGAATCATATTTTTTAAATCTTAATCTACCTCATTCTGCTTTCCAAATGTTGGCATGGATGCAGATAGTATGACAGCGGTGACGAATTAAATCGTGCTTACATTAATCTCCTCGTGCCTAAAAAACACGAATGTTTCTTTGTGTAATGTAACTGGTGCTGTTGTGCACTACATATTAAAACTGCAATTCTGCAAATAAAAAGAGAGCTTTTGTGGAGAAGAGCACTATCACCTACAAGTGAATCATGGTGCTCTCGGGGTGAAAGCAAAGCAAGACTGTGGGGTGCTTACATGGCAGCAACAGACCCCATCCAGACAGGAGAAACTTGAATTGTTTAAGCCAAAGATGGCTTTCATTTAGCTTTCTCACACTGCCTGAAATTGTTCCCACATCAACACAAGCCAACGGGTTAAAATAAATTCTCTTGATTACTTTTTTCATCTCAATCTACTTCCTTTTGATTTCCAGATGTTGCCATGCATGCGGATGCTTTATTATGACGGCGGTGATGAATTAAATCGTGCTTACATTCCCAGAGTATGCTTCAAATACCCCGACAATAGGCATTGCGGGTGCTGCCTGCCTCCTGGGTACTGCAACAACTAGGGGCCTGTGCCTGTGAAGCTGGCGTCAAGCTGAAACGGAGCATTTTTATGCAGAAAAGGACTCCAGTACCACAGTTTACAAATCTGGTGCTTGTATTTTACAAACAGACGTTCAAGGCTGGCTGAAGTGCAAGAGAGATGCCCATTTCAAATCGATGCATAAAGTTAAAAAATGCACTAACATGTAGCAGATTTGTGGCACTGAGCCATGATTCATTCTGGCTCGAAAACAGCAAGGGGAACAGGCAGAGACTGAGCGTCATTATTCTAATAACAGTGATAACAGGTGTGCGGATTATTTTCAGAAGGAATGCAATTTATTTAAACCTGTTTCCTTAGGAGAAGGCAGATTTCTTACCTGAACATTTGCTCAGAACTCGTGAGCTGCCTCTGGGTGTGCATATTGGGAACCTTGTGACCATGCTTTGTTGTACAGCTCTGTCAATCTGGACGCTGCTCCCTTACTGTTAACAGCATGAGATCAGTGCAAGGATTGGCTCAGTCAGACAAACCCTGTGCTCCTTAAGAGGCATGGGGGCTGTGCCTGTAATCCCTGGGCTCCTAACATTACAGGTAGGAGCGAGTTCAAGTGAACATGTTGGGTTGGTCACAGCAAGGCACCTGTCCAACCCGACATGCACAATTCACTCCATCTTGAAGGCCCAGCTGTCATCTGAATATGTGTCAATTAAGCCGGCCTTACCCACGTCCGCCTGACTCCTGCAGAAAGTCAAACTCACCCATGCAGAAATGCATTGCATTGTGGTGGCTGGGAATTTTTTTGATAGAATCCATCTGATATGGGGCCTGGGGGCCACAAAACAAACAGGGTGGCAATGCCCTCATGCCCCTATAAAGTAACCGCCACTGATTTTGTCTTTGTTCCCCATGCCTTCATTGTTGCTGGCCGTATAGTAAGTTAGCAGAATTTTGTGGAGCCAGTGTATGCATGTGGTGGCCATTTTGACTTTGTTCTCCATGCTTCTTTCTTCGTTGTCCATGTGGTGAGCCATCACCATTTTGTGGAGCGACCTTGCATTTCTTTTTCATTTTATTCCACTTTCAAAAGTCATCTTCTAGGAGAACTGATAGAAGCCTAGGTCATTTTGATTTGTTTTTTGCTCTTTGCCAATATTTTTCCTGATATATTCATGTGTGCATGTGGCCGATTGTAATAGTCTGTAGTAGACAGTTGTTGTTTTTAATTTATTTGATTATTACCTGCTTCCCGTAGGGGTCCCATTGGCCCTGGAGGGACACCAATAATTGATTAATTAATTTATCGATTGTTGGCTACCTTCCCCTGACTCCTTTAGGTGGCCCATGGCCCCTGGAGGAATAACAGGTATTTTGATTTGAATTTCATGTTATTATATTGTTATGTTGATAATGTTTATGATGACATGCATTGTAGTGACAAGAATTGCCAAGTCTTTTCCTTCTTATTTTTTATTGTCTGCGGGTGCATGAGATGATACCGATTCAGACTGAGAGTATTCTGTCAATTAGCTAACACCAGAGTCCTCTCTGCTAAGCACTTCTGCTTGTGCTGTCTACAGTAGACAAAGATGGCCATAAAAATGCAGGCTCCTGCCAAGAAAGTGGCCCGGGAGGAGAAGACTTTTGTTGCCACCACTGGCATTAAGTTCTCATCCTTTTTTCAACAATGCAGTATACCTGCTGCATCTACTTCGGAGCAGGAAGGCACTGGGAGGAGGATCACCCCTGGATTAACAACAATATCACCACCAAACCCAATGCAGGCAGATGTCTTTCAGAACTGCAGTGACTACAGTCATGGCTGAGAGTAGTGAATCAGAAACTGAATTATCCCAGCAGCTAGCTAAGTCTTCACAGGAAACTTAACAGCAACTAGAGTCTGCTACACCTGATCTTCCATAAGTGGGAGCGGAGCAATAGGAGAGATTGCTACAGAGGAACAGGATGTTGACTGCTCCTCCATAGACACATACAGGTATATTTACTAGGAAATGGCACAGCACGGGGCTGCAAGCAACTTTGCAGCACCGTGCTATGTCATTTAAAAAACACAGGGATGTGCAGAATTCAACAGGAATACGACACACCCATGTGTTTTCCTTTGTGCCGGCGTTAAAATCGCTGCCTAGCACCAGTGCAGACACCCTTGTGCCATTTTGCAAAGTGCCTTGCAGGGATGATTGTTTATCTTAATCAATAATGGCGATTTGCTATTTAAATGTGAGCTGCATTCTAGCAAATCGCCATTAATTAATGATTGTTTTTTTGCAGGAAGGGTCACCTTCCTGCATAAAAGAAATCATTAATATTGTTTTGCTCCTTCTATGTGCGCTGCAGAATGTAGCACACATAGGAAGAGCAAACAACGAGGAGTAATTAAAGTATTTCTCCTCGTTGCACCACTATAACGCCTGCTTTTCACTGGTGTTAGTTTCTGGCGCTGTCTCAGATTTAAAGATTCTCGTAAATCTGGGGCAGCGTCAAAATGCAATTGGTGTTGCATGGAAACGCCCATAGCAACGCCCATTGCATGCCCCTTTCATGCAAAGTGATGCGCGAAAAGAGGCTGTATTTCCAAGGTGGTGCTAAGCCACTCAAAGTGGCTTAGCACTGCTTTGTAAATATGGAGCTGGGCATAGCGCCACTGGAGCGTCGGTAAAAGTGACACTCTGGTGGTTCTATGCCCTTTTAAATATGCCAAACACACAAGATGATGGACGGAATGCTGCACATTGGCAAACATTCACCCCCAGTCACAGATCTGGGTTTAATCCATCGTTATTTTGCTTCACCACGCCACCCCAGTTCAGACATAGCCATATGCAAATCAGTCTTGACCCTGTGCCTCATGGGAACAGTCCAGACCGAACTGCCAAGCCATGTCTTTCCTGGACCGGAATCAAGCATCCTAGGACCGGTTTCAGGCTATCAGCCTTCATCAGCCAGGATAGCTTGACTCCAGTGGCGTAGTGAGCACGGGACCCACGTCTGGGCATACCCTTCCCACTTAGGGCGAAATGCAAAACACACAAGATGATGGACGGAATGCTGCACATTGGCAAACATTCACCCCCAGTCACAGATCTGGGTTTAATCCATCGTTATTTTGCTTCCGGTCCAGGGAAGACATGGCTTGGCAGTTCGGTCTAGACTGTTCCCATGAGGCACAGGGTCAAGACTGATTTGCATATGGCTATGTCTGAACTGGGGTGGCGTGGTGAAGCAAAATAACGATGGATTAAACCCAGATCTGTGACTGGGGGTGAATGTTTGCCAATGTGCAGCATTCCGTCCATCATCTTGTGTGTTTTGCATTTCGCCCTAAGTGGGAAGGGTATGCCCAGACGTGGGTCCCGTGCTCACTACGCCACTGGAGTCAAGCTATCCTGGCTGATGAAGGCTGATAGCCTGAAACCGGTCCTAGGATGCTTGATTCCGGTCCAGGAAGACATGGCTTGGCAGTTCGGTCTGGACTGTTCCCATGAGGCACAGGGTCAAGACTGATTTGCATATGGCTATGTCTGAACTGGGGTGGCGTGGTGAAGCAAAATAACGATGGATTAAACCCAGATCTGTGACTGGGGGTGAATGTTTGCCAATGTGCAGCATTCCGTCCATCATCTTGTGTGTTTTGCATTTCGCCCTAAGTGGGAAGGGTATGCCCAGACATGGGTCCCGTGCTCACTACGCCACTGGAGTCAAGCTATCCTGGCTGATGAAGGCTGATAGCCTGAAACCGGTCCTAGGATGCTTGATTCCGGTCCAGGGAAGACATGGCTTGGCAGTTCGGTCTGGACTGTTCCCATGAGGCACAGGGTCAAGACTGATTTGCATATGGCTATGTCTGAACTGGGGTGGCGTGGTGAAGCAAAATAACGATGGATTAAACCCAGATCTGTGACTGGGGGTGAATGTTTGCCAATGTGCAGCATTCCGTCCATCATCTTGTGTGTTTTGCATTTCGCCCTAAGTGGGAAGGGTATGCCCAGACGTGGGTCCCGTGCTCACTACGCCACTGGAGTCAAGCTATCCTGGCTGATGAAGGCTGATAGCCTGAAACCGGTCCTAGGATGCTTGATTCCGGTCCAGGGAAGACATGGCTTGGCAGTTCGGTCTGGACTGTTCCCATGAGGCACAGGGTCAAGACTGATTTGCATATGGCTCTGTCTGAACTGGGGTGGCGTGGTGAAGCAAAATAACGATGGATTAAACCCAGATCTGTGACTGGGGGTGAATGTTTGCCAATGTGCAGCATTCCGTCCATCATCTTGTGTGTTTTGCATTTCGCCCTAAGTGGGAAGGGTATGCCCAGACGTGTGTCCCGTGCTCACTACGCCACTGGAGTCAAGCTATCCTGGCTGATGAAGGCTGATAGCCTGAAACCGGTCCTAGGATGCTTGATTCCGGTCCAGGGAAGACATGGCTTGGCAGTTCGGTCTGGACTGTTCCCATGAGGCACAGGGTCAAGACTGATTTGCATATGGCTATGTCTGAACTGGGGTGGCGTGGTGAAGCAAAATAACGATGGATTAAACCCAGATCTGTGACTGGGGGTGAATGTTTGCGAATGTGCAGCATTCGGTCCATCATCTTGTGTGTTTTGCTTTTAAATATGCCCCCATAGTCTTCACTTTTTCCTCTGAGGAAAAGAAGGAGCACTCCCCCATCTTATCCAATCCCCCTATCAGATGTTCGTGGCATGGATTGGACCCCTGAGCCCTGCCATGGGAGACAAGGGAAAAGGAAGATTGCCAAAAGTCTTTGAAGGGAGGAAGATGAACCAGTGATTATTCATGTGGAGAGTGGCATTGAGGAAGTGCAAATCACATCTGTTCAACCTGCTCACATTCTATTAATTCCACCAACACCACCTGCTTCCATCTTTTAAAGAACCTCAAAACCTGCAGCAACCACCATCCACACCATAACTGCAGTCCTTCCTATGGAAAGGCAAACACAACCACCTAGCACCACCAGAGGAAGTTCTTCTGGCTTTGGCTTAGTAGGGAAGAGCTCCTCCCCAGTGTGGGACATCTATAAACTTAGGCCTCATGAGGACCACATTGTAGATTGCACAATTATCCACAAACAAGTGCACTCTGGAAAGCCAGGTGGGCTTTATGGTATGCAGCCAGCTGGCCTAGCTGAAAATGTAAATGTATGGGAAGAGCACCTCAAAGGACAGCTGCTGCAGTGAAAGAAGAAGTCATCAAACAGATAAAAGGCTGTGAGGAAGAAGATGTTGTAACTGATATGAGAAGAAGACCTGTCGTTGTTAGTGTAAAGTCATCACCAGCAGCATTCCTGGCATGGCACAAGTAAAAGAAGGCCAAATAGTAGTCATCCCAAAGCATCCAAGAGCCTATCTGCATCTGATGGATACTTCTAACTACAGATTCCTCACCTTTAGAATAGCCCCAGGTGCCAGGCTGCATCCAGAAGATTTTTCAGTATAGTCCCTGCAGGCAAGTAGGCGCCGTTGTGTGGCTCTGCATCAACTATGCTCCACCCTAGAAGTGACAAATGGAGCTGCATATAGCTTCAAACTCTAGCACACTGATGTCAGTTCATTTCTTTCTGCACCATCATACATTGATCCAAAACTAGCTCTTACTTTTTCTCATCAGTTGAGGAGCTATTTCTCTTTTAAATTCTCTACCAGTGTGTAAGAGGTTATGTCCCATCCTACAACTACAGGGTTTAATCCTAGAAGGGACTGTTGCAAACAACTATCTCTGACAGATTCCCATGAGGTGTTTCTCTGGTGTTTGGGGTTAGGCCAAGCTGTACGTCACTGAGCACCAAAGGAAGTCACGTAAGGGCTGCTCCTACTCAAAGTCTTGACCCATTCTTGCGGCGAGCCCGTTGACAGGACTTCGTCATGTTCCTAGTCTTCAGGTGAGTCAAAGGCCAATGAGAAATGAAGCCCAAGTGGGCTGAGGCCAAGCCTCACCACTCTTCATCTGAGAAATTGTGAACGGGCCAAGATGCTCTACAGTCTTGCTCCTGGCCCCCTACTAAGTAGCCGATTCTGCAGCTGATTGCATGGCACCCCAAATTTCCTGGTCTGTCTGCAACACTACAAAATATTGAGGCATTTAAAGAGGCCATGCTCCACATCTTCTGCACCCTACTTTCTCCCTATGACACGCTTTTGCGTCCCCATGGATCCACAGAGGTCTCCAGTCTGGTTACCACCAATTAGTCCACCCTCAGCACTTTCTGAGCCCCCTTGAACCACCTTGAGTTCAGCTTCGGCCCGGAGCTGACTCTATGCCAGTACCATGATCCATGCTGACACCTGCCACTTCAATGCTAGCACTGGCTTCCAATGCCAGAGGAGGGGGGAGGATTTGGCATAACGGCCAGAGCTGCCGACTTTGGAGCTGGCGAACTATGTTTGCTTCTCAGCATTGGCTCAACATCCTGTGATTCTGGGCAAATCACTTAATCCCCCTGTGCCTAAAAAAAAAATGATGTGTCCTTGTGAAATGGAACTGGTGCTCATGTAAAATGCTGCAATACCTTCAGGTCGAGTTCACGCTATATAAATCTGCAACAAAAAAGAGGAATAAGTTGAGCCCACAGTTCTTTCCAACTCCGAGCTGAATCCATCTCAACCTCGGCCAAAGAAGGGCTTGAGTTCAGAGTCCACCCCTAGAAAGGTGTCTGGAATTCTCTTGCTTCTCTGCCCTGGACGTAGCTTGTATTGGGGCACAAAAGGCTAGTGTGAACCCCTTTGTGAGTGTGCTGAGGCAGTCTTTGTGATGTGCAAGTATGGTAGGTGACAGCTCCGCCCCCTCATCAAGTTAGAGATGGCCCATTCTGCCAACATCTATTCCCCCTTTGTCTCACTGTCTGGGAGTAATACACAAAGACCAACTGCCAGATACTTAGGCATGTAACCCAGGATACATGGTGCAGGGACCAAATAGTTGGGACAAGAAAATGCCAACTTTCTAGAAGCTTCTTCCACTTTAAAGTGGGCACCAATTATAAACATTGGACCCTCAGACCCACCTCTTCAGTACACCTTTGGACCTGTGGAAGACTCAGAAGGTCTGCTGTACTGTTCTGCCAGAAGGAATGCTACACTGCTGCCCTATTGCCTGAGTGAGAAGGATTGGACCTACACCTTGACCCCAGGACCACCAGAGTCCAAGGGCTAGTTAGCTTGCCTCCTGAGCAGAGCCTCAGCGGGAGAAAAGGCTCCAACAACCTTGAACCTAGCACCTGGATTCTCTCTGCTGTGAGACCTGCCCCCCAAGTGGTGCCACCCCAGTCCTGGACCCTTGGAAGTGGGTCTGAAGGAGCTCTGCAATCTCATTTGTCATCTTTGAGCAGAACAATACAGCACATGTCCTCGCAGCGCAGGCCACTGAATGAAGCATCTTTGCCACAGGACCCTGCAGCTCTTCAGAACCGCTGATGCACAATGCATCCTTGACAAAAGACCTCGCATCCCAGCTCCGCAGATCTTTGGAACCGCCACTGTGCAATTCTCCTAGACGGAGGACCTCGCATGGCAGTCCCGCTGCTCCTCAGAACCACCCTGCATGACGCATCCTTGATGCAGGACCTCGCATCCCAGGCTGAAGCTCATCGGAACCGCCGATGCGCAATGAATCCTCAGCATAGGATATCGCAATGCTCCGCAACCATGATTTAGGGTACTTTGTTCTGCTGGCCTGTGAGAATTGGAGTCTATATTTTGCAGAGGTTTCGACCCTGTCCAAGTAGGGACCACCACTCTAGTCAGGGTAAATCAGATACACACCCTAAATTAACCTCTGCTCACCCCGTGGTAGCTTGACACAAAGCAGTCAGGCTTGACTTAAATTACAGTAACTCAATGAAAACACCACAAAAAGACTCCACACAAGTTCAGAAAAATAGAAAATATTTATCTGAGTACAACATTATCAAAGCGACAAAAATCCAATAAGTAGAAGTCGAGATATGAATTTTTAAAGATTAAATGTGAAAACAGTGCTTAAAAGCCACTAGCGGTCAAAAGATGACTTGAAGTCGTGAGGGGCCAGTGCAAATTCAAAGCTCAGGCAGACCGCGATGGAGTCCTGCTTACAAAATACATTGGATGGAGCAAAGTGTCGACATATAAGACTCGAGGCGAGGAGTTGAGGAGGCACTGCGTCATCGTCGATCCATGGATGGAGGCGAGCATTGGTGCTGATCTGCGTGATTGATGGAAGCTTCGGTGTCAAACCCCTTTGCGATGCCGGCGCTGATTTGCTATTGAGCCGCACTGTCTGTCAGCGTCAAGCCGTGCAGGTTGTATTGCGATCATCGAACCGCCGCTGCTTCGATATTGATTGGCGCAAAGTCACCACTACATCGATGTCAATGTGGAAAAAGCTGCAAAAACCCACTTCTGAGGCCCAGGACTAGAGGGGAAACTCAGGCATGGGTAGGACGTACAGATGGCAGAGTCCAGCAGCACCAGAAGAATTGTAGGAAGTCTTTTGTGTCCTCGAGACTTCAGAAAACAGGGGGCAAGCCAGCAAGCCCTTGGAGTCACTCTGGGTTGAAGTGAGATGGTTCCAGTCTTTGCCCTCAGCAGGGCAGAGATCAGCAGGCATACCAGCAAAGCAGAGACTCAGTTCCTCTGAACAGTCTGTAAAAGCAAAGTGGCAATCCTTACAGCACAGCAGTTTTTACTCCAGCACAGTTCTCCCCAGGTTGAGTAGTGTACTGATTTGGTGGGGTTAGAGCCCTAGTACTTATACCCAAAAGTGCCTTTGATGTATGGGGTGACTTCAAAGTAGTTCTCTGAAGTGCACAAGGATTCCTTTCAACCCAGTCCTGTCTGCGAGGCTATCTGTGGGGGGTATTAAGCCCTTTCTGTGAGGATAGGACACAGCCTATTCAGAATGCAGATGAATGTAAATGGGTCCTCTGTTACACCCAGCCCTTCCTGTGTTTGTGGCTGTCTAGAGGGAATGCACATAGTGTAGCTGTCACTTAGTCCAGACATGTATTGGAGACACACAGAGCAAAGTTAAGAGCAGAGAAATGTCCTCTTTCTAAAAGTGGTATTTCTAAAATGGTATTGTCAAATCCAACTTTACCACTAAAGAGGATTTATCTCCACCATTCCAAAGATATGAAACAGGATGTAGCTACTCCTTTCTGATCAGGAATTACAGTTTAAAAAGTGTTTTAAGGAATCCCCAATGCTAGGCAATGAGAGGAGTAGGCCTCACAGCAGTGAAAAATTAATTTAGCTGTTTGTCACTAGCAGGACATGTAAAACTTAAAAGTACATATCCTGTCTTTTAGTTACACAGCACCCTGCCCTTAGGGTTACTTAGGACCTACCTTAGGGGTGACGTGTATTAAAAGGGGAGTTTAAGGCTTGGCAAGTGGTTTTAAATGCCAGGTTGAGCTGGCAAAAAACTGCACCCACAGGCCTTGAAATGGCAGGCCTGAGACAGGTTTGAAAGGCTACTTGTGTGGGTGGCACAATCAGTGCTGCAGGCCCACTAGCAGCATTTAAATTACAGGCCCTGGGTATATGGTATACCACTTTACAAGGAACTTACAGGTAAATTAAGTATGCCAATCAGGTATATACCAATGTCACCATGTTTTAGGGGAGAAGCACATGCACCTTAGCACTGGTTAGCAGTGGTAAAATGCTCAGAGTCCTAAAGTCAACAATAATAATTCAGCAAAAAGAGGAGGAGGAAGGCAACAAGTGTGGGGTAACCCTGCAAAAAGGGCCTTTTCCAACCAGGCCTAACTTGGCCCCCATATCTGGCCCGTGCGCCATTGTGGGTGGATTGAACTTGTGACTTTGTCCTGGTTTCACACAACCAGATAACCACAGTTGGCACTTTGTGGTTTTAAGTTCTATATTTACCTAAATCTTTTAAATTGCATATCTCCAGTTCTACTTATTGGATCTTTGTTGTTTGGGTGTCAAATAATTTATTAAATTCTACTCTATTTTTCTAAATTGATGTGGGATTTTGATTGGGTTTTGTTTTCACTTTATTACTCTCTGAAGTGCTGCATAAATACTTTTCACATTGCCTCTAAGTTAAGCCTGACTGCTTTTGTGCCAAGCTACCAGAGGGTTAAGCACAGGTTATTTGGGTGTTTGTTTGTGTTTCACCCTGACAAGAATTGTAGTTGCTTCTTGAGCAGGATTTCCACCCCACTCACCCAACAATTCAGTTTCCTACACTGACATAATTAAACTTGCCATTGCATTCTCTGCTAGAATAAAGAATTACTAGGCTCTTTAAAGGAAGTTAAAGACTTTCTTGAATGTTCTGAATGCAATGTGATACTCAAGGTTGAGTTTAGCTGTCCCAAACTGCATAACATACTATGTAACACATATGTCCCCATACACACACATACATATACATTTGTAAAACCCCTTACACTTACCTATGATATAAATAATGTCTCCGGTAGAGTACTAAATATAACATTTGAAAAAAATAAACATCATTTACCTGTCTTCACTACCTTGATGCTGAGCAGGTAAAGCAGGTCCTGTTCCCAGTCAATAATGTCAGCCAGCACAGGGGTGCGTAACCTGCCTTTGTGTGCGGGAGACACCAGTGTGGCTGTGCATGCTGTGCCTCACTCTCTCCCATTGTAGGGTCCACCCTGCTAAGCTGTATCCTTTGCCGGGCCTGCTGCCAACAAGAGGAGGAGATGACTTTGCATGAAAAAATAAAAAATGTAGCCACCTTCTCCTTTGAAAAAATGTTGCATGGAGCAATGGCTTTGCACTGTTGTGTACTTATTCCAATTTCAGAAACCCCTCCGTTTTGCATTTTCTGCTCTTTTTTTCTGCCCTCTGTTTTGCCTTTTTATGTTAGTTTCTTCCCTCTTCCTGCCGTTTCCCTTCTCCCCCCACCCAGCGCCCCACCCTCCCCCCAGGACCTATTTAATGGAGGTCGCAGTGCGACCCTATTGAGCAGGTCCTTGTGCCAGCTCCCCTGCAACAGTTCTCCTTTCCAGCTTGCCCGCAGTCCGCCACACTCCGCTGCCTATCTACCTGCTGCCCTATGTGCCTCCTCGGCTCGTTTCTTGCTCTGTTTTGGATTTTCTGCTCATTTTTCTGTCCCATTCTGCCTTTTTCTGCTTGTTTTTCTGCCCTCTGTTTTGACTTTTCTGCTCATTTTTCTGCCCCTGGCCTTATCTGTTCATTTTTTGCCCTTTGTTTTGCCCTCTTCTGCTCTTTTTGCCTTTTCTGCTTGTTTTTCTGCCTTCTGTTTTGCCTTTTCTGCAAATTTTTCTTCCCTCTGTCTTGCCTTTTTGGCACATGCATTTTTCTGCCCTGTTTTACCTTTTTGTACTCGTTTCTTCCCTCTTTCAGCTGTTTCCTCAAGACCTGGCTTTTTAATGGAGACCTCGTACCCCAGCGCCCAGATACCCTCAGGGATGACAGTGCTGCACTCTACAAATGCAGATTGATTGATTGATTGATTGATTGATAACAGAACAGGAAAGAGTGAAAGCTAGAAAGAGGGAGGAGAGGAGGGAAAAAGATGACAGAATGGGAGAAGGAGATATGGAAAAAGGAAGGAGATAAAAACGAGCAAAAGGGGCAAGGGAAGAGGATGAGAAAAGGGTCAGAAATAAGGATGTCGGGAAGGGAGGGGAAGAAGAAAATAGGGGTGAGTAAGAGAGAAAGGGTATACAGAAAGGATAAAGGGGGGGCGAATGGGAGATGGTGAGGGAGAGGCCAGACCAGTGCTTAATTTGTAAAATATTAAGTGCCAGGGGTCTGACCAGGAGGCCACTGCAGCTTGCACCACCCATCGCCCTTGTCATTGCTGCCAAAACAACTACTAACCATCTCTGTTGCATGTAAATGCGACAGTTCAGATTATTTCAGGTCCCCAAAGCTAAAGGAATGGCTGGGGAGGCAGGTATTAGCAATTTTTTAATGTAATATTGTTTTCCTAAACAACTGTTATACTGCTCATCTCCAAATTACATGAGAAGCGACACCTTGTGGCAGACTGCCCTAAGTGTGGTGTTGACAATTAGGTGCTGGTGCCGAGCACCGGAAACCAATTAAGTGCAGGTGCTCAGTACCGGAAAGCACCGGCTCAAATTAAGCACCGGACTGAGAGAGCGAAACAGGTACAATGAGGGTGCAGCTATTATTAGTGCAGCAGGTGTAGTGACAGGGGAGTCCAAATGTCTGAGGGACCTATTGCACTCCAGTTATATCTGTATTTTAAGACAGACACGAGGTGGGCAGAGGACACATTTTCTTTGCTTGCCGGAGGGCCCACACCCAAGCTATACCTCTGAGTGCAATGCTAGTTAAAAGCAACCGAGCATTGTGCACAACATTACTGATCCCGATCTTCTTAGAACTATAGTCAGAGAAGGGGTGCAGCCGTGAGACTTCAGTAGGTGAGGAGGTTAGAGAGAGGGTGAGGACTACAGTGGGACAGTGAAAAGGATTACTTTGGAAGGAAATCAAGCCACAAGGACGAGGTTAAGAAAAATTGATACAGAGTTGCTCCGTGCAGGGATGAAGGAGCATTAAAAAGACTTATGAGCAAGGAAGTTAAACCAGTCTTCAAGGTGGGGTCGGTGATCGTAATGTTTACACTGCAACTCTCCAGAATCCACACCCTTCTCTGATAAATCCATATTCCACTCTCTTATCTTCAGGCTTTAATTTCCTCTCTCATAACACTTGTGTACTTACCGACGCTTATATTAAAAACAAAAATGTGAAAATACAGTTGTAGAAGCAGAAATTAATTGTTAATATTAACCTTTAAATATGGTGCAGCACAAGCTAAAGCAACTCTTGTGTCGATTAAAGCTATGTGCTGCTAGGAGGTAACTTAACAGTATTATCTGAGTGCTACCTAAGGCAACCCTGTCCCTGTTCACAGTGGAGCGGTGGGGCAGGGGAGGGGCAGGAGTAAGGTAAGTAAATAAATAAAAAATAATATTTACCTTGCGCCCAGTTGGCGATGCAGCGAGCGCAAGGTAAATCGTTTTTATTTATTTATTTACTTACCTTACCCCTGCCGTCGTATGTCGGACTCCACTACCCCCCACCCAGCACCTCCCCCGCCCACCGCCCGCAGGACTCCTTCTGCGAGCCGCCACTGCCTGTTCAGATGGAGAAGGATATGTAGTCCAATATCTAACTCAAAGTAGTCATCATAAATTTGTGGTTCTCGATACCTGTTTCTTTCTTTCAAAATGTAAACAGCTGTGCTATCTAGTTCTACCTCAAGTGAATGTTTTCTCCCCTTTCTCATCCCTCTTGGATTGAATGACAGTAACTTTGTTCAGTTTAAGGAGCTAATAATGTATGTATGATTGTGTACTGTGTAGCGTCATATTCCTAACGTACAATCTGTTATATATTGTGTTTATTTTGTCTAGTGAGTAAAGATGTTTGCACAGTATTGGCATGCTTTTTAAGAGTGTTAAAACAAAGATTCAACTCACTCTGGGTTTCTGTGATTCAGATCTCATCAGAAAAATAGAACATCACAATATAGACAACCAGTAGACACACATCCCTGCCATTTTCGAACAGAATGTTTTTATCTTATTATCCTTATCTCCTTGAATTTAGATGATCAGTAAGTTCTCAAAAATCAACCAATTGCATTCATTTTCAAATTTCCAAAACACGTTTGGAAAGAGATCCCACCACAAACATCGTTAGAAGTAATTTCTAACAAATGACTATTCAATAGCTTCCACTATTACAATTCTAAATTATCTTAGCACCTCAATGAAGTCTTGTTAAGCATTACTTGCACTACCAATCCATCCCAAAACCATTAGCTTTGTAGTTGGTGTTATACCTGTCATCCTTGGTGTGGTTTTTCACTGTCTTTTTGTCTCTGCCTCCTGTATTTTTGCTTTGTGCTGAATTTCGTTTTTGCTGGTCTAGAAGCTTTGGGCACTTTGCCACTGCTGACCAGTGCCAACGTGCAAGTGCTCCCTCTATAAAGTGTAAATATGGATTGGTGTTTCTATGATTGGCTTGTTTGACTTACTGCTAAGTCCGTATTACAGTGCACTGTATGTGCCCAGGGCCTGTAAGTCAAATGCTGCTAGTGGGCCTGCAGCACTGATTGTGCCACCCACACAAGTAGCCTTTCAATGGGGTCTGAGAGCAGCCACTGCAGTGTCTGCGCGCAGTCTCTACTGCCATGTCGACCTGGTAAATGCACCCACTTGCCAGGCCCTAACCTTCACTTTTATTGCATGTGAGTCACCCCTAAGGTAGGCCCAAGGTACACCTGTGGGCAGGGTGCAGTGTTTGTGAAAGTTAGGAGATGTACTGATGTGTGTTACCTGTCCTGACAGTGAACTACAATGTATTTTGTTTTTCACTATTAAAAGGCTATCTGTCCCATAGGATAGAATGGGAGTTTACTTATAACATCTTATAAGTATAACTTCCCATTGGGACAAGATGGAAAGATGGAGTTTAAGTATGCCTGAACTCAGAATATAAAAATGTATCTTTTAGTAAAGATGATTTCTATATTGCGTGTTTGAAAATACCACTTTTAGAAAGTGGGTATTCTCTTGCTCAGCCATCCTGTGTCCCTCTGAAAATTTGTGGATTGACTGTCTGGCTTTGGAGTGACAGGGGCTGGGGATGTGCATTCACTGAAGACAGCCACTGGGAGGTTTGAGGTATGTCCTGCCTTTCCGGGATGAGTAAGGGCTGGGCTGAATAGACCTGGGCTGCCTTTAGAGTAGGGGGAGGAGATTTCCTTGCACCTGAATGGGACTGGTCTACCTTATACAATGCTGTCTCCACCTCCTGCCTGGAAGCTGGACCAGAGAGGACATAACTGGTTTTGACTGAGCACAGAGCCTCTCTACCACAAGAGAACAAAGAGAAATGCTGTATAAGTATTGGGGCCCAGACCCCAGAACTTTAGAATACTTCTGGACTCAAGAGGATCCTCTGCCAAGGAGAAGAGCTGGGAAAG
The DNA here is from genome assembly GCA_963921515.1 of Calotriton arnoldi. Classification (NCBI taxonomy): domain Eukaryota; kingdom Metazoa; phylum Chordata; class Amphibia; order Caudata; family Salamandridae; genus Calotriton; species Calotriton arnoldi. The sequence goes on from CAWUFW010003629.1 coordinate 1,689,790, forward strand.
CTGAAGGAGAAGTGCTGCCCTTTTGCTGTGTGCTGTCTGGAGTTGGCCTGCAGTGGCTGTTTCTGCCAAGGAGAGGATAAAGACTTTGCTGTGTGCTGTGTATCCTGCTTGAAGAAGATCTCCAAGAGCTTGAAATAGAGCTTGCCTCCTGTTCTGAAGTCTAAGGGACACAAAGACTTCACCACCGGCTCCCCTAAACTTCCTTGCTAGGAGTTCTGACCTGCCAAGAGGTGCCTGTGACTGTGTTGGGCCTCTGGAGATTGTTACTGCTGTTGGGAGCTGGAAAAGAGACGCAACTAAGAGAAGCTCGACGCATCCTCACCCGTTTCCGCTGCATCGCCGCTGTGCCACTGAAGAAACCAACGCAGCGCCTGCCCGCGGCAGAAGAGGTCGCCACACGCTGAATCCTGTGCACCGAAGTCCGAGATCACCGCACCGATTCTGACGCAAGCCCTGCTGTGCGGCTGCAAGAACCAACACATCGTGGGACCGCGGCTGGAGAGACCAACACAGCACAGTTGCTGCCACATCGAGAACCGACGCATCCCTGATCCCAACACATTGCACCGGGGCACCAAGTCTACAACAACGCCGAGGCCGCAGTAAGAAACTGACACATCACCTCCTTGCAAGGTAAGAAACCGACGCAGCACCTCCCCTTTAGTAAGGAACCGACACATCACCTCCCCTGCATGGCAGCAAAGATCCGTCGCATCACCTCCCCTGAAGTAAGGAACCAATGCATCACCTTTCCTGGGTGTAATGAACCGACGCATCACCTTCCCTGCAGCTGTTTTGTTTATGATTTTGACGCATCCAAGGTACTTTGTGTTGAAAGTGTCGCATCTATAGTTTGCTATGGACAGAACTGTTGTTACCTTTTAAAAGTCACATTTTGATTATTGTATGTTGGATTTTTGTCGTTTTGGTCTTGTTTGGTTTCTAAACTGGTGTGGTGTCTATTTGTAGTGTTTTCACTGTACTACAGTATGTGCGCACAAATGCTTTACACTCTGCCTCTGAGATAAGCCTGTCTGCTCGTGCCATGCTACCAAGGGGGTTAGCAGAGGTTATTTTAGAAGTGTATCCCCCTTACCCTGACTAGGAAGAAGGGTCCCTACTTGGGCAAAGGTGCAAACCATTGCCAACAAGAGACCCCCATTTCTAACAGTTGGCAAAAGGTATAAGGCGCTTTGGGTATCATTGCTTCCTGGAATGTCACATTTATTTTTTTAATGGTCAACATTATTACTTGATATACTTATTGAAAAGCATCTGGAAGCTTGACACTCAATTTGATTGCTTTACATATTCCTAATAAAATTTTGCATATATAAAGTTTTCAAAAATGGACAGATAAACTTCAAATGCAAGTTTATCTTGTGTATCATGAGTTAGGCATCAACTGAAAGAGTGCCTCAAAATAAGATCACTATGGTCTAATTTTGATGCCTTTGCTAAGGCCGATTCGGGCAAAGACAAGAGTTTGCTCTCAAATTGGAATTACATCAGACGTGGTAGTGTTGTATTTACTCCCAAGACAAAGAGGGCCTCAGAATGTTGAAACATTAGCACACTACTATGTACCCTTTTCAGAAAAAGAGGGTTCTCTCCAGTATTTTCTTTTGTTCTAGACTTGGTTACAGGGCATGTGTTTTACAGGCGATGCTCCCTTTACTAAACAGAGACACCTAACCGTCAACTTCCTAAATCTTTAAGTCTGTATTTTGGTCAGGTGTCACTAACATCTCATCATTTTTCTTTAGACAGCTGCTCCACTATGTCATTCTCTAAAGGAGAGAAAAGAATTCAGCAACCATAGCTATTCAGGTAATAGAAGATTGTATTTCCTTTATCCTATTTGAGTTAATGCCTGTAAAAACACACACATTGAGCATGCCCAAAATACATGTGACTGATAAAATTGAAATGCATGTGCACTTTCTTTAATTACTTAACAGGGAGTGGGTGTGAAAAAAGTTCCTTAGTTTGAAGCACAAAATGAGTGGGCCAACAGAATGGCCACATACAGGTGTAGGAAATAAGATATGCACCTATACAAGAGCAAATCCCACACAGAGACATTTGTTGAGTCTTTATGGTTTAGGGATGGGTAGCATAAGTGATAAGTTTGGGTTGGTAGAGCTCAGGGAAGGGTCGCATCAGGGTTTAGTGAGAGGTTTTCACAGTTCAGGGAAGGTAACGTTAAGGAGAAGTGCTTTCTAGTCTTCAGAGGTGAGTAACCTTAAGGATAGTACGTTTTTCTGGTTCAGGTAAAAGTAGTGATAAGGGAGCATATGTTTTTATTTATTGAGATCAGTGTAGCTGTAAGGTGTAGCAAGGGGTGTTTAGGGTTCAGGGAATGGTAGTGTTAGTAAGGTTTTTTTAGAGTTTAGGGAAGGGTAGCATTAAGGGGTTACACAGAGTTTGTAGGTTTTAGGAATGGGTAACATTAAGGGGTAATAGGAGGTTTTTAAGGTTCAGCAAAGGGTAACATTAATGGACTGTAAGAGGTTTTTAGTATTCAGGGGAGGGTAGTGTAAAAGGGTAGCAAGGGTTTTTAGGGTTCTGGGAAGGGTACTTGTAAGGAGGAGTAAGGGGTAGAAAGGACTTTGCAGGGTTCAGGGAAGGGTAACATTAAGGGTAATAGAAGGTTTTTAGGGTTCAGGGGAGTGTAGCGGTAAGGGGTAGTAATAGGTTTTTAGGCTTCATGAAAGGGTAGTAAGGGTTTTAGGGTTCAGGAATGGGTACCGTTAATGGGAAGTAAGGTGTTTTTTTACTTCCCGGAAGGGTTGCGTTAAGGAATAGTTAGTGGTTTGTAGGGTTCAGGGAAAGGTAAGATTAATCCGTTTGCAGGGTTCAGAGGAGGGTAGTGGTAAGGGAGAGTGAGAGAGTTTTAGGGTTCAAGGATGGACAGTTTTAAGTGGTAGTAAGGGTTTGTAGATTTCAGAAGGATAGGAGTAAGAGGTGGTAAGGGTTTTTTTGAGTTCCAGAATAGGTAGCTGTAAGAGGTGGCAAGGATTTTTAGGGTTCAGGAATGGGTAGTATTAAGACGTAATAAGGGTTTCTTAGAGTTCAGGTAAGAATAGTGTTAAGTGCTAGCATTGTTTTTAGGGTTCAAGCAAGGATAGTATGAAGAGATAATAATGGGTTAGTAGGGTTCAGGGAAGGGTAACATTAAGTGGTTTGAAGGGTTCAGGGAAGGGTAGCGATAAGGGATAGCAAGGGGTTTTTAGTTGTCAGAAAAGAGTAGCATTAAGGATTAGTAAATGTTGTTGGGGTTCAGAGAAGATAAGCGGTAAGAAGAGTAAGGAAATTTTAGGGTTCAGGGATGGGGTGGTATGGGTTTTTTAGGATTCAGAGAAGGGCAGCTGTAAGATGCAGTGAGGGCTTTTTAGGGTTTAGAGATGGCTAGCATTAAAGAGAAGTAGATGGGTTGAGGGTGCAGTAAGAGTAATGTAAATGAGCAGTAAAGGGTTTTTAGGGTTCAGGGATGGGTAGCTGTAAGGGGTGGTAAGGGCTTTTTTATGGATCAAAGATACATACCTTTAAGAGGTGGTAACCATTTTTAGGGTTCAGGAAACAGTAGTGTTAAGTGGTGGCAAAAGCTTTTAGGGTCCAGGGAGTGGGTAGCTAAAAGGGGGTTTAAGAGATTTTTGGGTTCAAGAAAGAGTTATGTTAAATGGTAGCAAGAGGTTTTTAGGGTTTAGGGAAGGTCAGAGTTAAGTGAAGGGTATTGTTAAGGGGTACTAAGAGGTTGGTAAGGTTAAGGGAATGGTAGTGTTAAGAGGCAGTAAGGTGGTTTTAGGATTCAAGGAAGCATAATTTAATAAAGTAAATTAATTTAATATAGAGAAAGATACATTTGATTAAAATTAAATATAATAATAGTAATGTAGTTTATCAAAATTATATCATACATTAAAGCAAGTAAATAAATTAACTTTTGGGAGCCAAGGAGCTTATAAAAGTCTCTCTGGCCCATAGATGTTAAAACTTGGAAAGAAAGAACACCATTATCTCAAGGAGTTCCATGTTAAGGCATCCTCAAACTGATGATGGAAGAGAACAAGGGAGGCGGCTTGTAATGCAATACAGTGACACACTCTTCCTCTGTGCTGCTGCTAGAGAAGAACAAACACCATAGTTGTCTAATTATCTAGGCGACATATTGCATTGCAGTTGCATGTTTTGAGTTAAAGGTTAAGCTCTGCCGTTACACAATAGCTACACTTGGTAAAGAGTTCTGGTTTATTCATCTTGATTAACAAAGGATTACAGCTCTTGTTGGGTAAGCACTTTTTCTGTGGAAGTACACCACTTCTGCCCAATCAAAAATCATGTCCACCAACATGTGGGTGGAACCAAAGACCCTCTGATGTACTCCTGAAAGCTCTTTTTTAGATTGATCTTGTGACAGCTGTGCTGTGCAGCCAGACCTAATGAGGAACACAAAACTTCTGTGCCTGGTTGTTCTCTTTATGCATCTCTCAGAATGAGATTTTTGATCTCCTCTGGGATCTTACGCTTTCACCCTGCTTGATAAATTTCTTATATGAGCTTTTTAGGTAGTAAGGTTGGAGAACCAGTTAATGACCCCCAGTTTGAGAAATATATATTTAATGCAGCCTCTGGAAAGGACCTAGCAAAGCCTCAGTCCCTGACTTAACGAGGAGGCGAAAGTCAGCCCATGTGCCCCGGTCAAGCTCCAGCCACTACTAATATTTAGAAGTACTCTGGCACTACATGCCATCATCATTAGAAACAAAAAATGTATTCATTTTACATAGCGAATGTTAATGACTGCAGTCATCCAAGAAAGTGTTGTTGTGTATGAGCTGAGCTGAGTCAGTATGCTCTGCTAAATAAAGCTGCCAGTGCGTGATGACACATGAAGTCCTTGTGCTTTACAAAGAGTCCCTGTCTTCGTCACAGACGACAACTGGCTAACATGAAGTACTAGCTCTCAAGCTACAACAGGGTGGCAGTTAAGCTGTGGTGGTTGTTCTGTGAGCAGACATCACATCGATGACAGATTTCCAGGATTTCTTAGTCACCAAGAGATGTTCCATTAATTGTCTCCCATGTTGCCTAATCAGGCTCTGGTGTGAATAACAGGCGTACCACACCGATAGCGAGAATTATGGATTGTAAATCAAACCTGTGCTGGGAAGTAATGCTTTCAATGATGTTTACTAACATAGGCAGATGCAGTATCAGGTAAGTTATTATAATCTTGTAAGTTAACAAAACTCTGAAAGCAGGTAAATAGGCAAACTGAGTGACTTATGGTATTTTAAACATTCTCTAAGTACTCCAGCACTGTGTAAAAAAATAATTGTTTTGAAAGTCTGGCGCATGCGTTCCAATTCAAAGCATGATCTCCGTTTTTTTCCAGGTGGAAAAGAAACTGACATGAATAGAAGTGTCAAGCAGCTAAAGGTATGCAATCGAAAAAAAACTTTCCTCTACGCTTCTTCATAGTAAGCAATTAACCCTCCCAGCACTGAGAGTGTATCTAACTATGGGGTCAAGCCGGTACTCTTCAGCAATGGCTCATTTCAAAGTAACATGGTACATTATTGTTAAACTGCAACTTACAGTGTATGATATTTACAAAGGAGAGCACCCAACTAAAGAATATAAATGAAATACCTGCACTCCCTAACTCTCGTCCAACTTATTAAAGTTCTTAAAACGTTGCTTTCATATTTTGACATCTGGGGGGCGGGGGGGGGCGGGGAGAGGGGGGGAGGTCATAAGTGGCGTTTTCTGTTCATCGTATTAATTTAAGTATCGCCTTTATGGGACATCACAATGTAATGTAGCAGGGACGCCCTAATGAGATAATGTTTGTGTTGTTTATAAGTGGGAGTTCTCGTTTAAAGTGCGTTTATGTGAACCATATTAGTTTACATAATGAGACAGGAAACACAGTCTAGGGGGATCCACCTCATAAGAAATGACTGCTACAAGGACAAGGGGGCGTTGAGGTAATGAATGCATCTCTTTGCTGGGACATTTTGCACTAAATGAGATTATTTTTGTGTATTTGTTTGTCGGGAGCTCCCATTTAAGTGAATCTCAGAAGTACCTTGGGCAGGCAGCAAAGCTAAAACAACAACAAGCAATCACTGGCAAACATGGTGGGACTCGCTTATATTCCATGGGGCCTTTTCCTAGTGGGCTGGAGCCATTGGAGGCTGGTTTTGAAAGCCCAGGGCACCTGCTCTTCCTGTGCGCTCTCCCCAGCTCCCTGAAATGAATTAAAGCAGGCACAGAGGGAGGGGGAGGCTTCAAGAGAGAAGAGAGGGATGGGGAGAGAGGGATGGAGAGTGAAAAGAGAGGGAGAAGAGAAAGTGGAGAGAGGGAGAGATCGGCTAGATGAAACGAAAGCGATAGAGCAAGATGATGAAAGAAAGGGAGCCGGTTTGACCATTTTTAGGTCTCGCCTAGGCAGCGCTTGCGCTGTCTTGTTGAGACATGCAGTATATACTATAGCATGGAAGCTTCGTTTAAGCTCCGCCCACTCTCTGCCCATCTTTTGTATTGGCTTAGGTCCTAAATGCAGCCTTCCCATTGGTTTTAGGCTTGTTAGTCCCTCCTCCTGACGGCCATGTTGTCATTTGTGTCCTTCCATGGCTATCGGCCCCTTTACTGTAAACACTATTTTGTTCCCGTGCCTCCCCCATCCCCTCCCGCAGTCCATGACTTCTTGGGACACCCCCCCCCCTGCACTTCTGTTTGTGCCTTTTTGCCCGCCCGTACTCCCTTTTAAAATGCAATAGGACTCGCGTAAATGCGAGTTCTATTGCATTACAAATGCTTGTTTTTAAAGTAGTGCGCAGCGATGTCTTATATCGTACGCATGCGCGCCAAAAGTCAGGTAGCAGTTGCCTGACCAGCAGCGCTTGGCTGCGAAGTCTCCTGAAGGGGATCCCGGCGTGGGGATTCCCCCGTGCTGCGGGAGGAAAGCAGGAGCCTACCCCGCATTGATGTCCCTTTGAACGGGAGTCTACCCCGCATTTGAGCTCATGGAGAAGCGGGAGCCCACCCCGCATTTACAAGCATTTAGAAGCGGGAGCCCACCCCGCATTTACGAGCATTGAGAAGCGGGAGCCCACCCCGCATTTGTCAAGAGCCGCCGAGATCAGCCAGAACCGCTGCCTCGAGAAATCCGGAAGTCAGGCAAGGCTGCCTGACATTGGGCGGAGCTTACGGCCCAGCAGAGGAAGTTCCCGTGTGCCGGCGAGTGGAGGAGGAGCCCCGCGGGCTCACCGGACCCCAGGAAAAGGAGACCGGAGCCTCGCAATCTCCCTGCCAGAGTCCTGCGTTCCAGATAGAAGAGCCCCCAGAGGAGGAGCTCGACCGGAGCCTCGAGGGCTCCCAGTGCAGAGCGTCCCCCGCGTTGGACGAGACAGAGGAGTCAAGGAGAGCCCCAGTGAGTGGGGATAGAATTTGACAACAGTTGGTGCCGAGTGCAGTGCACCGGGAGGAGCCTAGTGAACGGAGCTCCCTGAGGCACTATTAGTGCCCGTGCTGATTTCTTTTTGGGGGCAATTTTGTGTCTAGAATCCCAGTGGGGGCTCAGGAGGCACTGCAGTGCCAAAGGGGGAAACATCCTTTACCACGCAACCATTACATCGTGGTATGGTTACATCGTGGTTTTGACAACGCAAGTCGTTACATCGACTTGCACTGGAGGGCGCTCTAGACTAAAGAATAGTATGAATTACTATTCCAACACCTTCCCTACTGTACGTAGACTGGAGTTGGAATAGTAATTCACACTATTCCTAAGTCCAGCGCCCGGCAACGCAAGTCGATGTATCGACTTGCGTTGTCAATACCGCGATGTAACATACCGCGTTGTGATGGTACGCGTTGTACCATCATACATTCTGCCAAAGGTGATTCCTCAGCTGCACCGCAGGAGCGCGGGCAGCTGCAACGTGGGGCTTTTTTTTTGATGATGATACGGAAGGGGTGAGTTGCAACCCCTCCTACCCCAGTGCGTATCGCACATTGCTTTTGCTGCATTGGCAGCCAAAGGGCCAGTGAACATGGGCGGGAATGGTTTAGTTTTGTGGGAGTTGTTTAAAACGTTTCTTTTGTGGTGAACACCCCTCAAGGTTTTCTACTAAACAACTACATTAAGCACCATTTGACTTATAGCTTGTTCTTCGTGCTTGGTTAAGTGGCTTTATTTTTATACTTTTATACCGTGCGCGTTTCATTGAATCTTGCGACTCCCTTTAAGTTCGCATTCAGAGCATATTGTGCTTTGTAATAACGAACACAAGGGGAAAGAGCATTTCTCACTAAAACCTGGAGATGGTCATTCGCACGCCTCTCTGGATCCTGTTGTGAGGTACATTAATGCATGCTAAGTGCTATTAAGGTCTCCCGTGTCCATCTTTCCACACACTGCCTGCCACCCATACTTCCTACCTCCTCCATGTCCTTCTGCCACACAGAGATTGGTCCATAGAAATTGTCATCCACGAGCACCCATAGATAATAATATTTTTTTCAAATCTTGTATTTTCAGTGATATCACCACCGAAGGCCCTGATTCTATATTAAAAACAGAGGTTTGGACTATACCATTTCCCGCTCAAAGGCAATATTTCTCTCCATGTGTTCCCATACCTGCAGTGTCACGCAGTTTGGTGCTCACTTTCCCTCCATATTAAAGAACAGTAGATGTTTCATCACCCAGGCTAATATGCTGCATTGCTAAATACATATAAGGTCACAAAGGCGAGACCGATGCATTGCAAATGCTTGTTGCAAGGGCTTCTTCTGGCTCCCCAGTCCGGCCCTGCTGGCAAAGATAGCAGGTCTGGCCTTGGCAAGCTGTTGTGATGGTTGCCTTTTTATTTTTTATCACGAGTAGATACCACAAAAAAAAAAAATGGGAAAAAAAACTAACCGTGGCTGCCCTATGCTTGCTATACATATTTTAAATTTAAAAATCATTCACTGTTGTGGCTATTTATATAGTGATTTTTTTTTTTTTTTTTAAAGAGCAAGCCTTCAATTGTGCCATAGACTTTATTACAATTTGTGAAGGAGACAAGCATAAACCACCACTTAACCAAGCACGCAAATCACAAGCAGATACAATGTTACAATTTCATTGAATACCCACAACTTTAAAAACAAGCATTTGCAATGCAATCGGTCTCGCCTTTGGGACCTTATATGTATTTAGCTATGCAGCACAGTAGCCTGGGTGCTGAAACATCTACTGTCCTCTAACATGGAGGGAAAGTAAGCACCAAACTGCGTGACATGCCAGGTATGGGAACACATGAAGAGAAATATTGCCTTTCAGCGGGAAATGGAATAGTCCAAAGCTCTGTTTTTAGTATAAAAGCAGGGCCTTCGGTGGTCATAGCACTGATAATACAAGATTTGAAAAAAATATTATTGTGGTACTTGCCTTACAACATGGCTCACACTTTTGTAGTGCAGTAGTCGGATGACTGTCCTGAAGATACCCCCAGCACTATAATAGTTTTTTCACACATCATTACATATGGATTGGTTGAACATATGTATTTTGACAGAAACTACAAGCAGTCTAATGTTTCCGGCTCTTAACTCACATTAGGTGATGAGAATTTAAACAGTGCATTAGATGGTGGATTCCTCAAAACCACTGAGAGGTGTCTACACTTTGAATGATTACAACAGGACAATTTCCCACATTGTTATCTTACTTCTTTATTTTGCCGTTTTAGACCGGTCAACACTGCCAGGGCAAAGGTTTTGCATCACTAGTACCCGTTTAACACCCAGATACATAATTAAGCAACAGTGGTGTGGTGTGATGGGGGAATCAGCCAACCTTTGCAAAAGACCTTTCACTGTGCAGCAGTACGTGTTGTTGCTGTTTATTAGTAATTCTTGATTAGTTTGAGCTAGAAAAATTTTTTGGAGTTAAAATCTGCAGGTTATGCCACAGATGATCGATTAGATAGCAAATGCACAAATTATGTGGAAAACGCCAAAGACGCAGAGCACCATAATTTTAGTGGCCCTGTCTACAAAATTGCTGTGGCGTCTGTTTGACTTAAAGGTCAAGCTGCAAAACAATATCTCTGTCAACTTGATAGATTATACTCTTGGAGACTAAGCACTTTTATGCGCGATCAAAACATGCATTACTGCCCACCAAAATGTGGGCAGAGATGAATGTAGTACTCCCGAAAGCTCTTTCTGTGGTTAATTACATTGTGATGACACCTGCACTGTCAAGCGAGACCTAAAAAGGTAACCGGGTTAATGCAAGTGTTTAACACCTTTCTATGGAACTTAGTACTGTACACACATCCCAACAGGTATAGCCGTTCCTCCTGTGTTAGGGTAAAGCAACACAGTCATACATAAACAGTCTTTATCCAGATTAATTGCAGAAAATCAAAAGCTCACTGGCAGAGGATCACAACTGATACATTACAAGGAAGAGACCCCAATTTCAGATTAAAGGCACAGAAATGAGGATTACCACTAATTATCAAAACATCAACCAACTGCTAAAAGTTTCTCACTTTTACGAGACCTTAAGCGTAGGTCCTGCAGCGGAAACAGTCTAATGAAGCGCCTGCTCAGTGACAAAACTGAATAATTTAACCCCTTCGGTGCTCATGATGGAATGGTTCCGTCATGAGCACCGGTGCTCCTGTGCTCATGACGGAACCATTCCGTCATGAGGATAGGGGCACAAAATCCCTCTGATGCAAACAGCAGAGGGATTTCCATTTTTTTTTTTTGGGCCTCAGGAGGTTGGGAAGAGCTTCCCCAACCTTCAGAGGCCCCTCACTGGTTTTCAATCTAATGACGATCGCACGCATGGCGCGCTGTCGTCATTAGATTGAAAACGAAACTGAAACTTAGTTTCAGTTTTAGTGTTTCAGTGCTCGTGGGGCTATCTCAGCCCCCCTAGCACCGAAACACTTGGGAGAGGTATCGTTGGAAAGGGGATAATCTCCCCTTTCCAATGGTACCCCTCCCTAGTGGATCCCTGCTTGGGGATCGCCCCAGGGGGGCGATCCCCAAGCAGGGATCCATCCACTAGGCACCAGGGAGGGGGGAGCGGCCCCTTGGGCAAGGGCTTTTGCTCCCCCCATATTTTTGGGGCTAAATTCAGTCTTTCTGCCCCCCCTGGGGGGCATATGAGGGCTACAGCCCCCAATCCTCCCCCCTGGGGGGGCAGAAAGCCCATTAGAAACCAGGGATTTATTTTATTAGGTAAATTAGGGGTGGGGGCTGCCCAATATGGGCACGCCAAAGCCCCCAACCCCACCTGCACAATAACAGTCTTTCTGCCCCCCCCCGGGTGCAGATGGGGCGGTAGCCCCCAATCTGCCCCCCCCGGGGGGCAGAAAGCCCACTAGACACCAGTTTTTTTTTTTACGATTAATTTAAGGGAGGGGGCTGCCAAAGATGGGCATGCCAATTCCCCAACCCCCCCACAAAATTCCAGTCTTTCTGCCCCCCCGGGGGGGCAGAAAGCACCCTAGCCGCCAGGGATTGGTTTTTATGCGCCAGGGGTGGGGGCTGCCCAGAATGTGCATGCCAAAGCCCCCATCCTACCCCCCAAAGTAAGAATAAGACTTTTTGCCCCCCCAGGAGGCAGATGGGGGCAATAGCCCCTGATCTGCCCCCCGGGGGGGCAGAATGCCCACTTGGCCCCAGGGATTTTTTTTTATATAGACGTAGGGGTGGGGGCTGCCTAGAATGGGCATGCAAATACCCCCACCCAAAATAAAAAATTCTACAGCCTTTCTGCCCCTCCTGGAAGGCATATGGGGCAATAGCCCCTTATCTGCCCCCGGGGGGGCAGAAAGCCCACTAGGCACCAGGGATTTTTATTTTTCCAAAGTTCGGGGCGGGGGCTGCCCAGAATGGGCATGCCAATGCCCCGACCCACACAAAAAATGCCACAGTCTTCTGCCCCCTCCTCAGGAGGCAGATAGGGGCAGTAGCCCCCAATCTGCACCCTGGGGGGGCAGAAAGCACCCTAGACACCAGGGATTTCTTTTTATGCGCCAGGGGTGGGGGCTGCCCAGAATGGGCATGCCAAAGCCCCCACCCTACCCCCCAAAGCAAGACTTTCTGCCCTCCCCAGGAGGCATATGGGGCAATAGCCCCTGATCTGGCCCCCGGGGGGGCCAGAAAGCCCACTAGGCCCCAGGGATTTTTTTATATATACGTAGGGGTGGGGACTGCCCAGAATGGGCATTCAAATACCCCCACCCAAAAGAAAAAATGCTACAGTCTTTCTGCCCCTCCTGGAAGGCATATGGGGCAATAGCCCCTTATCTGCCCCCCGGGGGGGCAGAAAGCCCACTAGGCACCAGGGATTTTTATTTTTCCAAAGTTCGGGGCGGGGGCTGCCCAGAATGGGCATGCCAATGCCCCGACCCCCACACAAAATGCCACAGTCTTTCTGCCCCCCCCTCAGGAGGCAGATAGGGGCAGTAGCTTCTGATCTGTCCCCCCGGGGGGGGGCAGAGAGCCCAAGAGGTGGCAGCGATTATGCTGGCTTTTTTTATATGCAGGGGTGGGGGCTGCCCAGAATGGGCATCCCAATGTCCCCACCCACCCAAACAAAATAGCCAGTCTTTCTGGCAAACTTGAAGGGAATATCAGGGCAATAGCCCCCGATTTCCCCCCTCCCCTGGGCGGCAGAAAGCCCACTAGGCACAGACTTTTTTGCAGAATGTGCCTACTTCTGGATTTTGGGTCCTAGCGCAGCTAGCACTCAAGGAAACCTACCAAACCCACACATTTCTGAAAACTAGACACCCGGGGGATTCCAGGGAGGTATGGCTTGCGTGGATCCCCCAACGTTTTCTTACCCGGAATCCTCTGCAAACCTCAAATTTACCTGAAAACATCACTTTTTCCACACATTTTTGTGTGGGAAAGTTGTGGCATCACCGGGCTGACACAAATTTCCTACAACCCAGCGTTCCCCCAGGTCTCCCGATAAAAATGGTGCCTCACTCGTGCGGGAGGCCCAAGTACCCGCGACAGGCAAGGGCCAAAAACGTATTGAGGCGACATCAAAATTGCCTATCACAAAACGACCTGGTTTTGCAAGGGGGATCACCTGGGTTTTTGGCCCCGTGCTCGGCGGACAGCTAGGGAAACCTACCAAACCCACACATTTCTGAAAACTAGCCTCCCGGGGGATTCCAGGGAGGTATGGCTTGCGTGGATCCCCCAACGTTTTCTTACCCAGAATCCCCTGCAAACCTCAAATGTAGCTGAAAAAATCACTTTTTCCACACATTTTTGTGTGGGAAAGTTGTGGCATCACCAGGCTGACACAAATTTCCTACCACCCAGCGTTTCCCCAGGTCTCCCGATAAAAATGGTGCCTCACTCGTGCGGGAGGCCCAAGTACCCGCGACAGGCAAGGGCCCAAAACGTATTGAGGCGACATCAAAATTGACTATCACAAAACGACCTGGTTTTGCAAGGGGGGTCACCTGGGTTTTTGGCCCGTGCTCGGCGGCCAGCTAGGGAAACCTACCAAACTCACACATTTCTGAAAACTAGACACACGGGGGATTCCAGGGAGGTATGGCTTGCGTGGATCCCCCAACGTTTTCTTACCCAGAATCCCGGCAAACCTCAAATTTTGCTGAAAGAATCACTTTTTCCACACATTTTTGTGTGGGAAAGTTGTGGCATCACCGGGCTGACACAAATTTCCTACCACCCAGCGTTCCCCCAGGTCTCACGATAGAAATGGTGCCTCACTCGTGCGGGAGGCCCAAGTACCCGCGACAGGCAAGGGCCAAAAACGTATTGAGGCGACATCAAAATTGCCTATCACAAAACGACCTGGTTTCGCAAGGGGAACACCTGGGTTTTGGCCCCGTGCTCGGCGGACAGCTAGGGAAACCTACCAAACCCACACATTTCTGAAAACTAGCCTCCCGGGGGATTCCAGGGAGGTATGGCTTGCGTGGATCCCCCAACGTTTTCTTACCCAGAATCCCCTGCAAACCTCAAATGTAGCTGAAAAAAATCACTTTTTCCACACATTTTTATGTGGGAAAGTTGTGGCATCAGCAGGCTGACACAAATTTCCTACCACCCAGCATTCCCCCATGTCTCCCGATAAAAATGGTGCCGCACTCGTGCGGGAGGCCCAAGTACCCGTGACAGGCAAGGGCCCAAAACGTATTGAGGCGACATCAAAATTGCCCATCACAAAACGACCTGGTTTTGCAAGGGGGGTCACCTGGGTTTTTGGCCCGTGCTCGGCGGCCAGCTAGGGAAACCTACCAAACTCACACATTTCTGAAAACTAGACACACGGGGGATTCCAGGGAGGTATGGCTTGCGTGGATCCCCCAACGTTTTCTTACCCAGAATCCCGGCAAACCTCAAATTTTGCTGAAAGAATCACTTTTTCCACACATTTTTGTGTGGGAAAGTTGTGGCATCACCGGGCTGACACAAATTTCCTACCACCCAGCGTTCCCCCAGGTCTCACGATAGAAATGGTGCCTCACTCGTGCGGGAGGCCCAAGTACCCGCGACAGGCAAGGGCCAAAAACGTATTGAGGCGACATCAAAATTGCCTATCACAAAACGACCTGGTTTCGCAAGGGGGAACACCTGGGTTTTTGGCCCCGTGCTCGGCGGACAGCTAGGGAAACCTACCAAACCCACACATTTCTGAAAACTAGCCTCCCGGGGGATTCCAGGGAGGTATGGCTTGCGTGGATCCCCCAACGTTTTCTTACCCAGAATCCCCTGCAAACCTCAAATGTAGCTGAAAAAAATCACTTTTTCCACACATTTTTATGTGGGAAAGTTGTGGCATCAGCAGGCTGACACAAATTTCCTACCACCCAGCATTCCCCCATGTCTCCCGATAAAAATGGTGCCGCACTCGTGCGGGAGGCCCAAGTACCCGCGACAGGCAAGGGCCCAAAACGTATTGAGGCGACATCAAAATTGCCCATCACAAAACGACCTGGTTTTGCAAGGGGAGTCACCTGGGTTTTTGGCCCCGTGCTCGGCGGTCTGCTAGGGAAACCTACCAAACCCACACATTTCTGAAAACTAGACACCCGGGGGATTCCAGGGAGGTATGGCTTGCGTGGATCCCCCAACGTTTTATTACCCAGAATTCCCTGGAAACCTCACATTTAGCTGAAAAAAAATCACTTTTTCCACACATTTTTGTGTGGGAAAGTTGTGGCATCACCGGGCTGACACAAATTTCCTACCATCCAGCATTTCCCCAGGTCTCCCGATAAAAATGGTGCCTCACTCGTGCGGGAGGCCCAAGTACCCACGACAGGCAAGGGCCCAAAACGTATTGAGGCGACATCAAAATTGCCTATCACAAAACGACCTGGTTTTGCAAGGGGGGTCACCTGGGTTCTTGGCCCCGTGCTCGGCGGCCAGCTAGGGAAACCTACCAAACCCACACATTTCTGAAAACTAGACACCTGGGGAATTCCAGGGAGGTATGGCTTGCGTGGATCCCCCAATGTTTTCTTACCCAGAATCCCCTGCAAACCTCAAATTTAGCTGAAAAAATCACTTTTTCCACACATTTTTGTGTGGGAAAGTTATGGCATCACCGGGCTGACACAAATTTCCTACCACCCAGCGTTCCCCCAGGTCTCCCGATAAAAATGGTGCCTCACTCGTGTGGGAGGCCCAAGTACCCGCGACAGGCAAGGGCCAAAAACATATTGAGGCGACATCAAAATTGCCTAGCACAAAACAACCTGGTTTTGCAAGGGGATCACCTGGGTTTTTGGCCCCGTGCTCGGCGGCCAGCTAGGGAAATGTTGGAAACGGGGTTACCGAGTCCGGCACAGTAGCATGGCGCGAGGCGGGAAAGCACCCGAAGGCAATGTGTAAGGCAGTTGTGCAGCACACTCTTACTTTGACTCAGGAATGCGGATGCAATAACGTGACACCACAACAGGCTTGTGTATTTAAAAACAAGATCTTTTATATAAATCAGTGCAGCATCAGATGAGGCAGATTAATTCAGGTCAATATTTAAAATCATTGCATTACTCAACTGGTGCGTACTTTCATTAAAGCATCATAGCTCATCAACATTGTAGGCCCCTAAAAGGCCGCAGGAATCATCTCCTAAACGTAGCACCAATAATGTTCACAGGGTGCAATAATAAAACATGGGCCTAAAACATGCAGTTCACCTCATGAATATTCAATTACTTATAAATGGCATTTCACGTTACATTTCAAACAGGGCCTGCATTAATCTAGGCGCACCCACATTCAGTACAGTGGGCATCGCAACTCCGGTACACCTGCAACATAAAACACTTCAACTCTTGGCGGTGTACACTTCAGCTCAATTCAATTAAGCACCTTCACACTAGGCAAAGACTTTGCAAGTATAAGCATATGCATCAGGCCTAGACAGTAATTAAAGCGGGTGTAACAATGAGGCTAGTGAATAGCTGTAGGGAACCCCTCAACATGTCCAATTCTCTGGGGCTTCCCTGTCAATGCGGACTTCTGTGTCCTCAGGGGTTGCTTAGGGGTTAAATCAGGCTAGGCCCACTCCTCTCCGGGGCCTCGCCTCGTGTAAATGGTTAATGGGCGTTTCCCTCTTCTCTTCACAGGTTAATGCTGGCCCCCGGCCCCCAGTGGCGTCTCTGTGGGCCCTAGGGGCCTCCTGGGCTCACCTGTGGTGGTGTCCGTTGGTCGCTCTTCGACGCGACTGACTGTCTCCCGGGCCGGCCTGTGTTCTGCAGGGCGGGGCCTGGCCTGGGTTCCTCGGCCTTCCGGCCGGAATCGCGGGTCGTTGGGGGGCCGGTATCGCTCTCCTCCGGCCCCCGTGATCAGGTGGGGAGATTGCGGGGAGGGGAGCGGGAGCCGGCAGTCCTCTCCGGCCGGCTTCCCGTCTCCCTCTGCTGCTTCGGAGCTCTTCTCCGGCCTCCGTCGGCGCTGGGGGCGTGGCGGGAGCCGGCGCCCAATCGTTGCGCGGCCTTCCCGGGGGCGCGGCCGATGACGCGGTCGGCGTCCTGGCATCGGCGTCGGCGGGGCCTGGAGGCCTCGTTCTTCCCGCTAGGCCTCAGTTTCTTCCCGCGGGCCCCTGGGCCGCGGCGGTGATCTTTTTGGGCCACGACTTCGTCGGTGGGGCTCCCGGGCCCGGCGGTGACCTTTGGGGCTAATCTTTAGGCTTCGGTGAGGGCACGGACGGCGCACCTCACCACCACGACCTCGGAGAGGCCTCGCTCGCCTCCACAGTTCTCCACACGCGGCGGCGGCCGCGACGGCAGGTTCCAGCCACAAGGTCAGTGGCTTGGAGGGCAATTTCTCCTTCGTGGAGGTATAGCGCGGGGCGCGCTGGCAGCCGGTTGGCAGGGCTGACTGGAAAGGGTTTTTGGGGACAGCCCAGCAGCAGGCAGGATTAGGTAGGGGGTGAAGGTCTAGCGCTTCAGGGCACGGCGCTTTACCTGGTGATCCCCAGTTTGGCAGTTCAGGCTTCTGGCCTTGCTGGTCGGTCAGGCCTTACAAATTAAGGTTTCTTGCGGCTGTTCTTGGTTGGTTGCTTCTTGGGGGTTTCTTCTTAGGAGGGGGGAATGAGTTGGTGGTTCTGGGAGTGCTGGATGATACTTCCCAGCATGCTGAAGGTGGTTCCCTGGGTCCCCTCACGCTGGGCAAGGTCAGTGGGTGGTGGGCGTTCCTCAGCTAACTTACTACAGCAGTGCCTAAGCCTTGTCAGCAGCAGTAGTGTAGGTCTCCCCCTAGGCCCTACAGCCTGTACTCCGGCAGAG
The DNA here is from genome assembly GCA_963921515.1 of Calotriton arnoldi. Classification (NCBI taxonomy): domain Eukaryota; kingdom Metazoa; phylum Chordata; class Amphibia; order Caudata; family Salamandridae; genus Calotriton; species Calotriton arnoldi. Next base: position 1,707,600 of record CAWUFW010003629.1, read on the forward strand.
GTTCTCCCAGTATCAGTGGTGCCCCAACTGACTAAAAGATTTCCCTCCAAACCTCTTATACCCCTAGGTCAGGTGACCCTCCTAAAGGCGGCAAAACATAACTCCTCCCACAGCCCGGAAGGTTCTGGAACCTTCCACCATGTCTGGCTATGTGGCCCAGAGGCGGGGACGGAATGGATACTGTATCCCTATGTCCCAGCCTGACCCTGGCTACTAGTGTGTATGTGTGCAAGGCCCCTCTGCAGCAGCAGGGGCCTGTGGCAGCCATCTTGAGTGAGAGAGCACCTGCACCTCAGCACTGGTTAGCAGTGGTAAGGCGCCCGGAGACCTAGGTCCAGTAAAAATACGGTGGCAAAAATGAGGCGCAAAAGGGAAAAAAACAGGGCAAGACCACCCTAGGGCTGACAGGTCTAACCGGAAACCTACCAAACCCACACATTTCTGAAAACTAGACGCCTGGGGGATTCCAGGGAGGTATGGCTTGCATGGATCCCCCAATGTTTTCTTACCCAGAATCCCCTGCAAACCTCAAATTTAGCTGAAAAAATCACTTTTTCCACACATTTTTGTGTGGGAAAGTTGTGGCATCACCGGGCTGACACAAATTTCCTACCAACAGCATTCCCCCAGGTCTCCCGATAAAAATGGTGCCTCACTCGTGTGGGAGGCCCAAGTACTCGCGACAGGCAAGGGTCCAAAACGTTTTGAGGCGACATCAAAATTGCCTATCACAAAACGACCTGGTTTTGTAAGGGGGTCACCTGGGTTTTTGGCCCCGTGCTCGGCGGCCTGCTAGGGAAACCTTCCAAACCCACACATTTCTGAAAACTAGACACCCGGGGGATTTCAGGGAGGTATGGCTTGCGTGGATCCCCCAACGTTTTCTTACCCAGAATCCCCTGCAAACCTCAAATTTAGCTGAAACAATCCCTTTTTCCACACATTTTTGTGTGGGATAGTTGTGGCATCACCGGGCTGACACAAATTTCCTACCACCCAGCGTTCCCCCAGGTCTTCCGATAAAAATGGTGCCGCACTCGTGCGGGAGGCCCAAGTACCCGCGACAGGCAAGGGCCCAAAACGTATTGAGGCGACATCAAAATTGCCTATCACTCAACGACCTGGTTTTGCAAGGGGGGTCACCTGGGTTTTTAGCCCCGTGCTCGGTGGCCAGCTAGGGAAACCTTCCAAACCCACACATTTCTGAAAACTAGACACCCGGGGGATTCCAGGGAGGTATGGCTTGCGTGGATCCCCCAACGTTTTCTTACCCAGAATCCCCTGCAAATCTCAAATTTAGCTGAAAAAATCCCTTTTTCCACACATTTTTGTGTGGGAAAGTTGTGGCATCACCGGGCAGACACAAATTTCCTACCACCCAGTGTTCCCCCAGGTCTCCCGATAAAAATGGAGCCTCACTCGTGCGGGAGGCCCAAGTACCCGCGACAGGCAAGGGCCAAAAATGTATTGAGGCGACATCAAAATTGCCTATCACAAAACGACCTGGTTTTGCAAGGGGGATCACCTGGGTTTTTGGCCCCGTGCTCGGCGGACAGCTAGGGAAAACTACCAACCCACACATTTCTGAAAACTAGACACCAGGGGGATTCCAGGGAGATATGGCTTGCGTGGATCCCCCCACGTCTTCTTACCCAGAATCCCCTGCAAACCTCAAATTTAGCTGAAAAAAATCACTTTTTCCACACATTTTTGTGTGGGAAAGTTGTGGCATCACCAGGCTGACACAAATTTCCTACCACCCAGCGTTCACCCAGGTCTCCCGATAAAAATGGTGCCGCACTTGTGCGGGAGGCCCAAGTACCCGCGACAGGCAAGGGCCCAAAACGTATTGAGGCGACATCAAAATTGCCTATCACAAAACGACCTGGTTTTGCAAGGGGGGGTCACCTGGGTTCTTGGCCCCGTGCTCGGCGGCCAGATAGGGAAACCTACCAAACCCACACATTTCTGAAAACTAGACACGGGGGGATTCCAGGGAGGTATGGCTTGCATGGATCCCCCAATGTTTTCTTACCCAGAATCCCCTGCAAACCTCAAATTTAGCTGAAAAAAATCACTTTTTCCACACATTTTTGTGTGGGAAAGTTGTGGCATCACCGGGCTGACACAAATTTCCTACCACCCAGCGTTCCCCCAGGTCTCCCGATAAAAATGGTGCCTCACTCGTGTGGGAGGCCCAAGTACCCGTGACAGGCAAGGGCCTAAAACGTATTGAGGCGACATCAAAATTGCCCATCACAAAATGACCTAGTTTTGCAAGGGGGGTCACCTGTGTTTTTGGCCCCGTGTTTGGCGGCCAGCTAGGGAAACCTACCGAACCCACACATTTCTGAAAACTAGACACCCGGGGGACTATAGGTAGGTATGGCTTGCGTGGATACCCCACATTTTTCTTACCCAGAATCCCCTGCAAACCTCAAATTTAGCTGAAAAAATCACTTTTTCCACACATTTTTGTAAGGGAAAGTTGTGGCATCACCGGGCTGGCACCAATTTCCTACCACCCAGCGTTCCCCCAGGTCTACCGATAAAAATCGTGCCTCACTCGTGTGGGAGGCCCAAGTACCCGCGACAGGCAAGGGCCCAAAACGTATTGAGGCGACATCAAAATTGCCTATCACAAAACTACCTGGTTTTGCAAGGGTGGGTCCCCTGGGTTTTTGGCCTCGTGCTTGGCGGCCAGCTAGGGAAACCTACCAAACCCACACATTTCTGCAAACTAGACACCCGGGGATTATAGGGAGGTATGGCTTGCGTGCATCCCCCAACTTTTTCTTACCCAGAATCCCCTGCAAACCTCAAATTTAGCTGAAAAAATCACCTTTTCCACACATTTTTGTGTGGGAAAGTTGTGGCATCACCAGGCTGACACAAATTTCCTACCACCCAGCATTCCCCCGGTCTCCTGATAAAAATGGTGCCGCACTCGTGCGGGAGGCCCAAGTACCTGCGACAGGCAAGGGCCCAAAACGTATTGAGGCGACATCAAAATTGCCCATCACAAAACGACCTGGTTTTGCAAGGGGGGTCACCTGGGTTATTGGCCCCGTGCTCGGCGGCCTGCTAGGGAAACCTACCAAACCCACACATTTCTGAAAACTAGATACCCGGGGTATTCCAGGGAGGTATGGCTTGCGTGGATCCCCCAACGTTTTATTACCCAGAATACCCTGCAAACCTCACATTTAGCTGAAAAAATCACTTTTTCCACACCTTTTTGTGTGGGAAAGTTGTGGCATCACCGGGCTGACACAAATTTCCTACCATCCAGCGTTTCCCCAGGTCTCCTGATAAAAATGGTGCCTCCCTCGTGCGGGAGGCCCAAGTACCCGCGACAGGCAAGGGCCCAAAACGTATTGAGGCGACATCAAAATTGCCTATCACAAAACGACCTGGTTTTGCAAGGGGGTCACCTGGGTTCTTGGCCCCGTGCTCGGCGGCCAGCTAGGGAAACCTATCAAACCCACACATTTCTGGAAACTAGACACCTGGGGGATTCCAGGGAGGTATGGCTTGCGTGGATCCCCCAATGTTTTCTTACCCAGAATCCCCTGCAAACCTCAAATTTTGCTGAAAGTATCACTTTTTCCACACATTTTTGTGTGGGAAAGTTGTGGCATCACCGGGCTGACACACATTTCCTACCATCCAGCGTTCCCCAGGTCTCCTGATAAAAATGGTGCCTCACTCGTGCGGGAGGCCCAAGTACCCGCGACAGGCAAGGGCCCAAAACGTATTGAGGCGACATCAAAATTGCCCATCACAAAACGACCTGGTTTTGCAAGGGGGGTCACCTGGGTTATTGGCCCGTGCTCGGCGGCCTGCTAGGGAAACCTACCAAACCCACACATTTCTGAAAACTAGATACCCGGGGTATTCCAGGGAGGTATGGCTTGTGTGGATCCCCCAACGTTTTATTACCCAGAATACCCTGCAAACCTCACATTTAGCTGAAAAAATCACTTTTTCCACACCTTTTGTGTGGGAAAGTTGTGGCATCACCGGGCTGACACAAATTTCCTACCATCCAGCGTTTCCCCAGGTCTCCTGATAAAAATGGTGCCTCCTCGTGCGGGAGGCCCAAGTACCCGCGACAGGCAAGGGCCCAAAACGTATTGAGGCGACATCAAAATTGCCTATCACAAAACGACCTGGTTTTGCAAGGGGGTCACCTGGGTTCTTGGCCCCGTGCTCGGCGGCCAGCTAGGGAAACCTATCAAACCCACACATTTCTGGAAACTAGACACCTGGGGGATTCCAGGGAGGTATGGCTTGCGTGGATCCCCCAATGTTTTCTTACCCAGAATCCCCTGCAAACCTCAAATTTTGCTGAAAGTATCACTTTTTCCACACATTTTTGTGTGGGAAAGTTGTGGCATCACCGGGCTGACACACATTTCCTACCATCCAGCGTTCCCCCAGGTCTCCTGATAAAAATGGTGCCTCACTCGTGCGGGAGGCCCAAGTACCCGCGACAGGCAAGGGCCCAAAACGTATTGAGGCGACATCAAAATTGCCCATCACAAAACGACCTGGTTTTGCAAGGGGGTCACCTGGGTTATTGGCCCCGTGCTCGGCGGCCTGCTAGGGAAACCTACCAAACCCACACATTTCTGAAAACTAGATACCCGGGGTATTCCAGGGAGGTATGGCTTGCGTGGATCCCCCAACGTTTTATTACCCAGAATACCCTGCAAACCTCACATTAAGCTGAAAAAAATCACTTTTTCCAAATATTTTTGTGTGGGAAAGTTGTGGCATCGCCGGGCTGACACAAATTTCCTACCATCCAGCGTTCCCCGAGGTCTCCCGATAAAAATGGTGCCTCACTCGTGCGGGAGGCCCAAGTACCCGCGACAGGCAAGGGCCCAAAACGTATTGAGGCGACATCAAAATTGCCTATCACAAAACGACCTGGTTTTACAAGGGGGGTCACCTGGGTTCTTGGCCCTGTGCACGGCGGCCAGCTAGGGAAACCTACCAAACCCACACATTTCTGAAAACTAGACACCCGGGGGATTCCAGGGAGGTATGGCTTGGTTGGATCCCCCAACGTTTTCTTACCCAGAATCCCCTGCAAACCTCAAATTTAGCTGAAAAAATCCCTTTTTCCACACATTTTTGTGTGGGAAAGTTGTGGCATCACCGGGCTGACACAAATTTCCTACCACCCAGCGTTCCCCCAGGTCTCCCGATAAAAATGGTGCCTCACTCGTGTGGGAGGCCCAAGTACCCGTGACAGGCAAGGGCCTAAAACGTATTGAGGCGACATCAAAATTGCCTATCACAAAATGACCTAGTTTTGCAAGGGGGGTCACCTGTGTTTTTGGCCCCGTGTTTGGCGGCCAGCTAGGGAAACCTACCGAACCCACACATTTCTGAAAACTAGACACCCTGGGGACTATAGGTAGGTATGTTTTCTTACCCAGAATCCCCTGCAAACCTCAAATTTAGCTGAAAAAATCACTTTTCCCACACATTTTTGTAAGGGAAAGTTGTGGCATCACCGGGCTGGCACCAATTTCCTACCACCCAGCGTTCCCCCAGGTCTACCGATAAAAATCGTGCCTCACTCGTGTGGGAGGCCCAAGTACCCGCGACAGGCAAAGGCCCAAAACGTATTGAGGCGACATCAAAATTGCCTATCACAAAACTACCTGGTTTTGCAAGGGTGGGTCCCCTGGGTTTTTGGCCTCGTGCTTGGCGGCCAGCTAGGGAAACCTACCAAACCCACACATTTCTGCAAACTAGACACCCGGGGGATTATAGGGAGGTATGGCTTGCGTGGATCCCCCAACTTTTTCTTACCCAGAATCCCCTGCAAACCTCAAATTTAGCTGAAAAAATCACCTTTTCCACACATTTTTGTGTGGGAAAGTTGTGGCATCACCAGGCTGACACAAATTTCCTACCACCCAGCATTCCCCCGGTCTCCTGATAAAAATGGTGCCGCACTCGTGCGGGAGGCCCAAGTACCCGCGACAGGCAAGGGCCCAAAACGTATTGAGGCGACATCAAAATTGCCCATCACAAAACGACCTGGTTTTGCAAGGGGGTCACCTGGGTTATTGGCCCCGTGCTCGGCGGCCTGCTAGGGAAACCTACCAAACCCACACATTTCTGAAAACTAGATACCCGGGGTATTCCAGGGAGGTATGGCTTGCGTGGATCCCCCAACGTTTTATTACCCAGAATACCCTGCAAACCTCACATTTAGCTGAAAAAATCACCTTTTCCGCACTTTTTTGTGTGGGAAAGTTGTGGCATCACCGGGCTGACACAAATTTCCTACCATCCAGCGTTTCCCCAGGTCTCCTGATAAAAATGGTGCCTCCCTCGTGCGGGAGGCCCAAGTACCCGCGACAGGCAAGGGCCCAAAACGTATTGAGGCGACATCAAAATTGCCTATCACAAAACGACCTGGTTTTGCAAGGGGGGTCACCTGGGTTCTTGGCCCCGTGCTCGGCGGCCAGCTAGGGAAACCTACCAGACCCACACATTTCTGGAAACTAGACACCTGGGGGATTCCAGGGAGGTATGGCTTGCGTGGATCCCCCAATGTTTTCTTACCCAGAATCCCCTGCAAACCTCAAATTTGGCTGAAAGAATCACTTTTTCCACACATTTTTGTGTGGGAAAGTTGTGGCATCACCGGGCTGACACACATTTCCTACCATCCAGCGTTCCCCCAGGTCTCCTGATAAAAATGGTGCCTCACTCGTGCGGGAGCCCCAAGTACCCACGACAGGCAAGGGCCCAAAACGTATTGAGGCGACATCAAAATTGCCTATCACAAAACGACCTGGTTTTGCAAGGGGGTCACCCCGGTTTTGGCCCCGTGCTCGGCGGCCAGCTAGAGAAACCTACCAAACCCACACATTTCTGAAAACTAGACACCCAGGGATTCCAGGGAGGTATGGCTTGCGTGGATCCCCCATCGTTTTCTTACCCAGAATCCCCTGCAAACCTCAAATTTAGCTGAAAAAATCACTTTTTCCAAATATTTTTGTGTGGGAAAGTTGTGGCATCACCAGGCTGACACAAATTTCCTACCATCCAGCATTCCCCAGGTCTCCCGATAAAAATGGTGCTTCACTCGTGCGGGAGGCCCAAGTACCCGCGACAGGCAAGGGCCCAAAACGTATTGAGGCGACATCAAAATTGCCTATCACAAAACGACTTGGTTTTGCAACGGGGGTCACCTGGGTTCTTGGCCCTGTGCTCGGCGGCCAGCTAGGGAAACCTACCAAACCCACACATTTCTGAAAACTAGACACCCAGGGGATTCCAGGGAGGTATAGCTTGCGTGGATCCCCCAACGTTTTCTTACCCAGAATCCCCTGCAAACCTCAAATTTAGCTGAAAAAATCACTTTTTCCGCACATTTTTGTGTGGGAAAGTTGTGGCATCACCAGGGTGACACAAATTTCCTACCACCCAGCGTTCCCCCAGGTCTCCCGATAAAAATGGTGCCTCACTCGTGTGGGAGGCCCAAGTACCCGCGGCAGGCAAGGGCCCAAAACGTATTGAGGCGACATCAAAATTGCCTATTACAAAACGACCTGGTTTTGCAAGGTGGGTCACCTGGGTTTTTGGCCCCGTGCTCGGCGGCCTGCTAGGGAAACTTACCAAACCCACACATTTCTGAAAACTAGACACCCGGGGGTTTCCAGGAAGGTATGGCTTGCGTGGATCCCCCAACGTTTTCTTACCCAGAATCCCCTGCAAACCTCAAATTTTGCTGAAAAAATCCCTTTTTCCGCACATTTTTGTGTGGGAAGTTGTGGCATCACCGGGCTGACACAAATTTCCTACCATCCAGCATTGCCCCAGGTCTCCTGATAAAAATGGTGCCTCACTCGTGCGGGAGGCCCAAGTACCCCCAACAGGCAAGGGCCAAAAACGTATTGAGGCGACATCAAAATTGCCTAAAATGACCTGGTTTTGCAAGGGGATCACCTGGGTTTTTGGCCCCGTGCTCGGCGGCCAGCTAGGGAAACCTACCAAACTCACACATTTCTGATAACTAGACACACGGGGGAATCCAGGGAGGTATGGCTTGCGTGGATCCCCCAACGTTTTCTTACCCAGAATCCCCTGCAAACCTCAAATTTTGCTGAAAGAATCACTTTTTCCACACATTTTTGTGTGGGAAAGTTGTGGCATCACCGGGCTGACACACATTTCCTTCCATCCAGCGTTCCCCCAGGTCTCCTGATAAAAATGGTGCCTCACTCGTGCGGGAGGCCCAAGTACCCGCGACAGGCAAGGGCCCAAAACGTATTGAGGCGACATCAAAATTGCCTATCACAAAACGACCTGGTTTTGCAAAGGGGGTCACCCCGGTTTTTGGCCCCGTGCTCGGTGGCCAGCTAGGGAAACCTACCAAACCCACACATTTCTGAAAACTAGACACCCAGGGATTCCAGGGAGGTATGGCTTGCGTGGATCCCCCACCGTTTTCTTACCCAGAATCCCCTGCAAACCTCAATTTTAGCTTAAAAAATCACTTTTATCCAAATATTTTTGTGTGGAAAAGTTGTGGCATCACCGGGCTGACACAAATTTCCTACCATCCAGCGTTCCCCCAGGTCTCCCGATAAAAATGGTGCCTCACTCGTGCGGGAGACCCAAGTACCCGCGACAGGCAAGGGCCCAAAACGTATTGAGGCGACATCAAAATTGCCTATCACAAAACGACTTGTTTTTCCAAGGGGGGTCACCTGGGTTCTTGGCCCTGTGCTCGGCGGCCAGCTAGGGAAACCTACCAAATCCACACATTTCTGAAAACTAGACACCCAGGGGATTCCAGGGAGGTATAGCTTGCGTGGATCCCCCAACGTTTTCTTACCCAGAATCCCCTGCAAACCTCAAATTTAGCTGAATAAATCACTTTTTCCGCACATTTTTGTGTGGGAAAGTTGTGGCATCACCAGGCTGACACAAATTTCCTACCACCCAGCGTTCCCCCAGGTCTCCCGATAAAAATGGTGCCTCACTCGTGCGGGAGGCCCAAGTACCCACGACAGGCAAGGGCCCAAAACGTATTGAGGCGACATCAAAATTGCCTATCACAAAACTACCTGGTTTTGCAAGGGGGTCCCCTGGGTTTTTGGCCTCGTGCTTGGCGGCCAGCTACGGAAACCTACCAAACCCACACATTTCTGCAAACTAGACACCCAGGGGATTATAGGGAGGTATGGCTTGCGTGGATCCCCCAACTTTTTCTTACCCAGAATCCCCTGCAAACCTCAAATTTAGCTGAAAAAATCCCCTTTTCCACACATTTTTGTGTGGGAAAGTTGTGGCATCACCGGGCTGCCACAAATTTCCTACCACCCAGCGTTCCCCCAGGTCTCACGATAAAAATGGTGCCTCACTCGTGCGGGAGGCCCAAGTACCCGCGACAGGCAAGGGCCAAAAACGTATTGAGGCGACATCAAAATTGCCTATCACAAAACGACCTGGTTTCGCAAGGGGGATCACCTGGGTTTTTGGCCCCGTGCTCGGCGGACAGCTAGGGACACCTACCAAACCCACACATTTCTGAAAACTAGCCTCCCGGGGGATTCCAGGGAGGTATGGCTTGCGTGGATCCCCCAACGTTTTCTTACCCAGAATCCCCTGCAAACCTCAAATGTAGCTGAAAAAATCACTTTTTCCACACATTTTTGTGTGGGAAAGTTGTGGCATCACCAGGCTGACACAAATTTCCTACCACCCAGCATTCCCCCACGTCTCCCGATAAAAATGGTGCCGCACTCGTGCGGGAGGCCCAAGTACCCGCGACAGGCAAGGGCCCAAAACGTATTGAGGCGACTTCAAAATTGCCCATCACAAAACTACCTGGTTTTGCAAGGGCGGTCACCTGGGTTTTTGGCCCCGTGCTCGGCGGTCTGCTAGGGAAACCTACCAAACCCACACATTTCTGAAAACTAGACACCCGGGGTATTCCAGGGAGGTATGGCTTGCGTGGATCCCCCAACGTTTTATTACCCAGAATTCCCTGCAAACCTCACATTTAGCTGAAAAAATCACTTTTTCCACACATTTTTGTGTGGGAAAGTTGTGGCATCACCGGGCTGACACAAATTTCCTACCATCCAGCGTTTCCCCAGGTCTCCCGATAAAAATGGTGCCTCACTCGTGCGGGAGGCCCAAGTACCCACGACAGGCAAGGGCCCAAAACGTATTGAGGCGACATCAAAATTGCCTATCACAAAACGACCTGGTTTTGCAAGGGGGGTCACCTGGGTTCTTGGCCCCGTGCTCGGCGGCCAGCTAGGGAAACCTACCAAACCCACACATTTCTGAAAACTAGACACCTGGGGAATTCCAGGGAGGTATGGCTTGCGTGGATCCCCCAATGTTTTCTTACCCAGAATCCCCTGCAAACCTCAAATTTAGCTGAAAAAATCACTTTTTCCACACATTTTTGTGTGGAAAAGTTGTGGCATCACCGGGCTGACACAAATTTCCTACCACCCAGCATTCCCCCAGGTCTCCCGATAAAAATGGTGCCTCACTCGTGCGGGAGGCCCAAGTACTCGCAACAGGCAAGGGCCCAAAACGTATTGAGGCGACATCAAAATTGCCTATCACAAAACGACCTGGTTTTGCAAGGGGGTCACCTGGGTTTTTGGACCCGTGCTAGGCGGCCTGCTAGGGAAACCTTCCAAACCCACACATTTCTGAAAACTAGACACCCTGGGGATTCCAGGGAGGGATGGCTTGCGTGGATCCCCCAACGTTTTCTTACCCAGAATCCCCTGCAAACCTCAAGTTTAGCTGAAACAATCCCTTTTTCCACACATTTTTGTGTGGGATAGTTGTGGCATCACCGGGCTGACACAAATTTCCTACCACCCAGCGTTCCCCCGGGTCTCCCGATAAAAATGGTGCTGCACTCGTGCGGGAGGCCCAAGTACCCGCGACAGGCAAGGGCCCAAAACGTATTGAGGCGACATCAAAATTGCCTATCACAAAACGACCTGGTTTTGCAAGGGGGGTCACCTGGGTTTTTAGCCCCGTGCTCGGCAGCCTGCTAGGGAAACCTTCCAAACCCACACATTTCTGAACACTAGACACCCGGGGGATTCCAGGGAGGTATGGCTTGCGTGGATCCCCCAATGTTTTCTTACCCAGAATCCCCTGCAAACCTCAAATTTAGCTGAAAAAAATCACTTTTTCCACACATTTTTGTGTGGGAAAGTTGTGGCATCACCGGGATGACACAAATTTATTACCATCCAGCGTTCCCCCAGGTCTCCCGATAAAAACGGTGCCTCACTCATGCGGGAGGCTCAAGTACCCGCGACAGGCAAGGGCCCAAAACGTATTGAGGCGACATCAAAATTGCCTATCACAAAACGACCTGGTTTTGCAAGGGGGGTTACCTGGATTTTTGGCCCCGTGCTCGGTGGCCAGCTAGGGAAACCTACCAAACCCACACATTTCTGAAAACTAGACACCCGGGGATTCCAGGGAGGTATGGCTTGCGTGGATCCCCCATCGTTTTCTTACCCAGAATCCCCTGCAAACCTCAAATTTAGCTGAAAAAATCACTTTTTCCAAATATTTTTGTGTGGGAAAGTTGTGACATCGCCGGGCTGACACAAATTTCCTACCATCCAGCGTTCCCCGAGGTCTCCAGATAAAAATGGTGCCTCACTCGTGCGGGAGGCCTAAGTACCCGTGTCAGGCAAGGGCCCAAAACGTATTGAGGCGACATCAAAATTGCCTATCACAAAACGACCTGGTTGTGCAAGGGGGGTCACCTGGGTTCTTGGCCCTGTGCTCGGCGGCCAGCTAGGGAAACCTACCAAACCCACACATTTCTGAAAACTAGACACCTGGGGGATTCCAGGGAGGTATGGCTTGGTTGGATCCCCCAACGTTTTCTTACCCAGAATCCCCTGCAAACCTCAAATTTAGCTGAAAAAAATCACTTTTTCCACACATTTTTGTGTGGGAAAGTTGTGGCATCACCAGGCTGACACAAATTTCCTACCACCCAGCGTTCCCCCAGGTCTCCAGATAAAAATGGTGCCTCACTCGTGCGGGAGGCCTAAGTACCCGCGTCAGGCAAGGGCCCAAAACGTATTGAGGCGACATCAAAATTGCCTATCACAAAACGACCTGGTTTTGCAAGGGGGTCACCTGGGTTCTTGGCCCCGTGCTCGGCGGCCAGATAGGGAAACCTACCAAACCCACACATTTCTGAAAACTAGACACGGGGGATTCCAGGGAGGTATGGCTTGCATGGATCCCCTAATGTTTTCTTACCCAGAATCCCCTGCAAACCTCAAATTTAGCTGAAAAAATCTTTTTTTCCACACAGTTTTGTGTGGGAAAGTTGTGGCATCACCGGGCTGACACAAATTTCATACCACCCTGCGTTCCCCCAGGTCTCCCGATAAAAATGGAGCCTCACTCGTGCGGGAGGCCCAAGTACCCGCGACAGGCAAGGGCCCAAAACGTATTGAGGCGACATCAAAATTGCCTATAACAAAACGGCCTGGTTTTGCAAGGGGGGTCACCTTGGTTTTTGGCCCTGTGCTCGGCGGCCAGCCAGGGAAACCTACCAAACCCACACATTTCTGAAAACTAGACACCTGGGGAATTCCAGGGAGGTATGGCTTGCGTGGATCCCCCAACGTTTTCTTACCCAGAATCCCCTGCAAACCTCAAATTTAGCTGAAAAAATCACTTTTTCCACACATTTTTGTGTGGGAAAGTTGTGGCATCACCGGGCTGACACAAATTTCCTACCACCCAGCGTTCCCCCAGGTCTCCCGATAAAAATGGTGCCTCACTTGTGTGGGAGGCCCAAGTACCCGCGACAGGCAAGGGCCAAAAACGTACTGAGGCGACATCAAAATTGCCTATCACAAAACGACCTGGTTTTGCAAGGGGGATCATCTGGGTTTTTGGCCCCGTGCTCGGTGGACAGCTAGGGAAACCTACCAAACCCATGCATTTCTGAAAACTAGACACCCGGGGGATTCCAGGGAGGTATGGCTTGCGTGGATCCCACAACGTTTTCTTACCCAGAATCCCCTGCAAACCTCAAATTTAGCTGAAAAAATCACTTTTTCCACACATTTTTGTGTGCGAAAGTTGTGGCATCACCAGGCTGACACAAATTTCCTACTACCCAGCATTCCCCAGGTCTCCCGATAAAAATGGTGCCGCACTCATGCGGGAGGCCCAAGTACCCGCGACAGGCAAGGGCCCAAAAGGTATTGAGGCGACATCAAAATTGCCTATCACAAAATGACCTGGTTTTGCAAGGGGGGTCATCTGGGTTTTTGGCCCCGTGCTCGGCGGCCTGCTAGGGAAACCTACCAAACCCACACATTTCTGAAAACTAGACACCTGGGGGACTCCAGTGAGGTATGGCTTGCATGGATCCCCCAACGTTTTTTTACCCAGAATCCCCTGCAAACCTCAAATTTAGCTGAATAAAATCACTTTTTCCACACATTTTTGTGTGGGAAAGTTGTGGCATCACCGGGCTGACACAAATTTCCTACCATCCAGCGTCCCCCCAGGTCTCCCGATAAAAATGGTGCCTCACTCGTGCAGGAGGCCCAAGTACCCGTGACAGGCAAGGGCCCAAAACGTATTGAGGCGACATCAAAATTGCCTATCACAAAACGACCTGGTTTTGCAAGGGGGTCACCTGGGTTCTTGGCCCTGTGCTCGGCGGCCAGCTAGGGAAACCTACCAAACCCATGCATTTCTAAAAACTAGACACCCGGGGGATTCCAGGCAAGTATGGCTTGCGTGGATCCCCCAACGTTTTCTTACCCAGAATCCCCTGCAAACCTCAAATTTAGCTGAAAAAAATCACTTTTTCCACACATTTTTGTGTGGGAAAGTTGTGGCATCACCGGGCTGACACAAATTTCCTACCACCCAGCATTCCCCCAGGTCTCCCGATAAAAATGGTGCCTCACTCGTGCAGGAGGCCCAAGTGCCCGCGACAGGCAAGGGCCAAAAACATATTGAGGCGACATCAAAATTGCCTATCACAAAACGACCTGGTTTTGCAAGGGGGATCATCTGGGTTTTTGGCCCCGTGCTTGGTGGACAGCTAGGGAAACCTACCAAACCCACACATTTCTGAAAACTAGACACCTGGGGAATTCCAGGGAGGTATGGCTTGCGTGGATCCCCCAACGTTTTCTTACCCAGAATCCCCTGCAAACCTCAAATTTAGCTGAAAAAATCACCTTTTCCACACATTTTTGTGTGGGAAAGTTGTGGCATCACCAGGCTGACACAAATTTCCTACCACCCAGCATTCCCCCCGGTCTCCTGATAAAAATGGTGCCGCACTCGTGCGGGAGGCCCAAGTACCCGCGACAGGCAAGGGCCCAAAACGTATTGAGGCGACATCAAAATTGCCCATCACAAAACGACCTGGTTTTGCAAGGGGGGTCACCTGGGTTATTGGCCCCGTGCTCGGCGGCCTGCTAGGGAAACCTACCAAACCCACACATTTCTGAAAACTAGATACCCGGGGTATTCCAGGGAGGTATGGCTTGCGTGGATCCCCCAACGTTTTATTACCCAGAATACCCTGCAAACCTCACATTTAGCTGAAAAAATCACTTTTTCCACACCTTTTTGTGTGGGAAAGTTGTGGCATCACCGGGCTGACACAAATTTCCTACCATCCAGCGTTTCCCCAGGTCTCCTGATAAAAATGGTGCCTCCCTCGTGCGGGAGGCCCAAGTACCCGCGACAGGCAAGGGCCCAAAACGTATTGAGGCGACATCAAAATTGCCTATCACAAAACGACCTGGTTTTGCAAGGGGGTCACCTGGGTTCTTGGCCCCGTGCTCGGCGGCCAGCTAGGGAAACCTATCAAACCCACACATTTCTGGAAACTAGACACCTGGGGGATTACAGGGAGGTATGGCTTGCGTGGATCCCCCAATGTTTTCTTACCCAGAATCCCCTGCAAACCTCAAATTTTGCTGAAAGTATCACTTTTTCCACACATTTTTGTGTGGGAAAGTTGTGGCATCACCGGGCTGACACACATTTCCTACCATCCAGCGTTCCCCCAGGTCTCCTGATAAAAATGGTGCCTCACTCGTGCGGGAGGCCCAAGTACCCGCGACAGGCAAGGGCCCAAAACGTATTGAGGCGACATCAAAATTGCCCATCACAAAACGACCTGGTTTTGCAAGGGGGGTCACCTGGGTTATTGGCCCGTGCTCGGCGGCCTGCTAGGGAAACCTACCAAACCCACACATTTCTGAAAACTAGATACCCGGGGTATTCCAGGGAGGTATGGCTTGCGTGGATCCCCCAACGTTTTATTACCCAGAATACCCTGCAAACCTCACATTTAGCTGAAAAAATCACTTTTTCCACACTTTTTGTGTGGGAAAGTTGTGGCATCACCGGGCTGACACAAATTTCCTACCATCCAGCGTTTCCCCAGGTCTCCTGATAAAAATGGTGCCTCCCTCGTGCGGGAGGCCCAAGTACCCGCGACAGGCAAGGGCCCAAAACGTATTGAGGCGACATCAAAATTGCCTATCACAAAACGACCTGGTTTTGCAAGGGGGGTCACCTGGGTTCTTGGCCCCGTGCTCGGCGGCCAGCTAGGGAAACCTATCAAACCCACACATTTCTGGAAACTAGACACCTGGGGGATTCCAGGGAGGTATGGCTTGCGTGGATCCCCCAATGTTTTCTTACCCAGAATCCCCTGCAAACCTCAAATTTTGCTGAAAGTATCACTTTTTCCACACATTTTTGTGTGGGAAAGTTGTGGCATCACCGGGCTGACACACATTTCCTACCATCCAGCGTTCCCCCAGGTCTCCTGATAAAAATGGTGCCTCACTCGTGCGGGAGGCCCAAGTACCCGCGACAGGCAAGGGCCCAAAACGTATTGAGGCGACATCAAAATTGCCCATCACAAAACGACCTGGTTTTGCAAGGGGGGTCACCTGGGTTATTGGCCCCGTGCTCGGCGGCCTGCTAGGGAAACCTACCAAACCCACACATTTCTGAAAACTAGATACCCGGGGTATTCCAGGGAGGTATGGCTTGCGTGGATCCCCCAACGTTTTATTACCCAGAATACTCTGCAAACCTCACATTAAGCTGAAAAAATCACTTTTTCCAAATATTTTTGTGTGGGAAAGTTGTGGCATCGCCGGGTTGACACAAATTTCCTACCATCCAGCGTTCCCCGAGGTCTCCCGATAAAAATGGTGCCTCACTCGTGCGGGAGGCCCAAGTACCCGCGACAGGCAAGGGCCCAAAATGTATTGAGGCGACATCAAAATTGCCTATCACAAAACGACCTGGTTTTACAAGGGGGGTCACCTGGGTTCTTGGCCCTGTGCACGGTGGCCAGCTAGGGAAACCTACCAAACCCACACATTTCTGAAAACTAGACACCCGGGGGATTCCAGGGAGGTATGGCTTGGTTGGATCCCCCAACGTTTTCTTACCCAGAATCCCCTGCAAACCTCAAATTTAGCTGAAAAAATCCCTTTTTCCACACATTTTTGTGTGGGAAAGTTGTGGCATCACCGGGCAGACACAAATTTCCTACCACCCAGCGTTCCCCCAGGTCTCCCGATAAAAATGGAGCCTCACTCGTGCGGGAGGCCCAAGTACCCGCGACAGGCAAGGGCCAAAAATGTATTGAGGCGACATCAAAATTGCCTATCACAAAACGACCTGGTTTTGCAAGGGGGGGTCACCTGGGTTCTTGGCCCCGTGCTCGGCGGCCAGCTAGGGAAACCTACCAAACCCACATATTTCTGAAAACTAGACACGGGGGGATTCCAGGGAGGTATGGCTTGCATGGATCCCCCAATGTTTTCTTACCCAGAATCCCCTGCAAACCTCAAATTTAGCTGAAAAAATCACTTTTTCCACACATTTTTGTGTGGGAAAGTTGTGGCATCACCGGGCTGACACAAATTTCCTACCACCCAGCGTTCCCCCAGGTCTCCCGATAAAAATGGTGCCTCACTCGTGTGGGAGGCCCAAGTACCCGTGACAGGCAAGGGCCTAAAACGTATTGAGGCGACATCAAAATTGCCTATCACAAAATGACCTAGTTTTGCAAGGGGGTCACCTGTGTTTTTGGCCCCGTGTTTGGCGGCCAGCTAGGGAAACCTACCGAACCCACACATTTCTGAAAACTAGACACCCTGGGGACTATAGGTAGGTATGGCTTGCGTGGATACCCCACATTTTTCTTACCCAGAATCCCCTGCAAACCTCAAATTTAGCTGAAAAAATCACTTTTCCCACACATTTTTGTAAGGGAAAGTTGTGGCATCACCGGGCTGGCACCAATTTCCTACCACCCAGCGTTCCCCCAGGTCTACCGATAAAAATCGTGCCTCACTCGTGTGGGAGGCCCAAGTACCCGCGACAGGCAAAGGCCCAAAACGTATTGAGGCGACATCAAAATTGCCTATCACAAAACTACCTGGTTTTGCAAGGGTGGGTCCCCTGGGTTTTTGGC
Source organism: Calotriton arnoldi (assembly GCA_963921515.1). Taxonomy (NCBI): domain Eukaryota; kingdom Metazoa; phylum Chordata; class Amphibia; order Caudata; family Salamandridae; genus Calotriton; species Calotriton arnoldi. The sequence continues at coordinate 1,725,136 of CAWUFW010003629.1, forward strand.
CTCGTGCTTGGCGGCCAGCTAGGGAAACCTACCAAACCCACACATTTCTGCAAACTAGACACCCGGGGGATTATAGGGAGGTATGGCTTGCGTGGATCCCCCAACTTTTTCTTACCCAGAATCCCCTGCAAACCTCAAATTTAGCTGAAAAAATCACCTTTTCCACACATTTTTGTGTGGGAAAGTTGTGGCATCACCAGGCTGACACAAATTTCCTACCACCCAGCATTCCCCCGGTCTCCTGATAAAAATGGTGCCGCACTCGTGCGGGAGGCCCAAGTACCCGCGACAGGCAAGGGCCCAAAACGTATTGAGGCGACATCAAAATTGCCCATCACAAAACGACCTGGTTTTGCAAGGGGGTCACCTGGGTTATTGGCCCCGTGCTCGGCGGCCTGCTAGGGAAACCTACCAAACCCACACATTTCTGAAAACTAGATACCCGGGGTATTCCAGGGAGGTATGGCTTGCGTGGATCCCCCAACGTTTTATTACCCAGAATACCCTGCAAACCTCACATTTAGCTGAAAAAATCACCTTTTCCGCACTTTTTTGTGTGGGAAAGTTGTGGTATCACCGGGCTGACACAAATTTCCTACCATCCAGCGTTTCCCCAGGTCTCCTGATAAAAATGGTGCCTCCCTCGTGCGGGAGGCCCAAGTACCCGCGACAGGCAAGGGCCCAAAACGTATTGAGGCGACATCAAAATTGCCTATCACAAAACGACCTGGTTTTGCAAGGGGGGTCACCTGGGTTCTTGGCCCCGTGCTCGGCGGCCAGCTAGGGAAACCTACCAAACCCACACATTTCTGGAAACTAGACACCTGGGGGATTCCAGGGAGGTATGGCTTGCGTGGATCCCCCAATGTTTTCTTACCCAGAATCCCCTGCAAACCTCAAATTTTGCTGAAAGAATCACTTTTTCCACACATTTTTGTGTGGGAAAGTTGTGGCATCACCGGGCTGACACACATTTCCTACCATCCAGCGTTCCCCCAGGTCTCCTGATAAAAATGGTGCCTCACTCGTGCGGGAGCCCCAAGTACCCACGACAGGCAAGGGCCCAAAACGTATTGAGGCGACATCAAAATTGCCTATCACAAAACGACCTGGTTTTGCAAGGGGGGTCACCCCGGTTTTTGGCCCCGTGCTCGGCGGCCAGCTAGAGAAACCTACCAAACCCACACATTTCTGAAAACTAGACACCCAGGGATTCCAGGGAGGTATGGCTTGCGTGGATCCCCCATCGTTTTCTTACCCAGAATCCCCTGCAAACCTCAAATTTAGCTGAAAAAATCACTTTTTCCAAATATTTTTGTGTGGGAAAGTTGTGGCATCACCAGGCTGACACAAATTTCCTACCATCCAGCATTCCCCCAGGTCTCCCGATAAAAATGGTGCTTCACTCGTGCGGGAGGCCCAAGTACCCGCGACAGGCAAGGGCCCAAAACGTATTGAGGCGACATCAAAATTGCCTATCACAAAACGACTTGGTTTTGCAAGGGGGGTCACCTGGGTTCTTGGCCCTGTGCTCGGCGGCCAGCTAGGGAAACCTACCAAACCCACACATTTCTGAAAACTAGACACCCAGGGGATTCCAGGGAGGTATAGCTTGCGTGGATCCCCCAACGTTTTCTTACCCAGAATCCCCTGCAAACCTCAAATTTAGCTGAAAAAATCACTTTTTCCGCACATTTTTGTGTGGGAAAGTTGTGGCATCACCAGGCTGACACAAATTTCCTACCACCCAGCGTTCCCCCAGGTCTCCCGATAAAAATGGTGCCTCACTCGTGTGGGAGGCCCAAGTACCCGCGGCAGGCAAGGGCCCAAAACGTATTGAGGCGACATCAAAATTGCCTATTACAAAACGACCTGGTTTTGCAAGGTGGGTCACCTGGGTTTTTGGCCCCGTGCTCGGCGGCCTGCTAGGAAACTTACCAAACCCACACATTTCTGAAAACTAGACACCCGGGGGTTTCCAGGAAGGTATGGCTTGCGTGGATCCCCCAACGTTTTCTTACCCAGAATCCCCTGCAAACCTCAAATTTTGCTGAAAAATCCCTTTTTCCGCACATTTTTGTGTGGGGAAGTTGTGGCATCACCGGGCTGACACAAATTTCCTACCATCCAGCATTGCCCCAGGTCTCCTGATAAAAATGGTGCCTCACTCGTGCGGAGGCCCAAGTACCCGCGACAGGCAAGGGCCCAAAACGTATTGAGGCGACATCAAAATTGCCTATCACAAAACGACCTGGTTTTGCAAGGGGGGTCACCTGGGTTTTTGGCCCCGTGCTCGGCGGCCAGCTAGGGAAACCTACCAAACTCACACATTTCTGATAACTAGACACACGGGGGAATCCAGGGAGGTATGGCTTGCGTGGATCCCCCAACGTTTTCTTACCCAGAATCCCCTGCAAACCTCAAATTTTGCTGAAAGAATCACTTTTTTCACACATTTTTGTGTGGGAAAGTTGTGGCATCACCGGGCTGACACACATTTCCTACCATCCAGCGTTCCCCCAGGTCTCCTGATAAAAATGGTGCCTCACTCGTGCGGGAGGCCCAAGTACCCGCGACAGGCAAGGGCCCAAAACGTATTGAGGCGACATCAAAATTGCCTATCACAAAACGACCTGGTTTTGCAAGGGGGGGTCACCCCGGTTTTTGGCCCCGTGCTCGGTGGCCAGCTAGGGAAACCTACCAAACCCACACATTTCTGAAAACTAGACACCCAGGGATTCCAGGGAGGTATGGCTTGCGTGGATCCCCCACCGTTTTCTTACCCAGAATCCCCTGCAAACCTCAATTTTAGCTTAAAAAATCACTTTTATCCAAATATTTTTGTGTGGAAAAGTTGTGGCATCACCGGGCTGACACAAATTTCCTACCATCCAGCGTTCCCCCAGGTCTCCCGATAAAAATGGTGCCTCACTCGTGCGGGAGACCCAAGTACCCGCGACAGGCAAGGGCCCAAAACGTATTGAGGCGACATCAAAATTGCCTATCACAAAACGACTTGGTTTTCCAAGGGGGGTCACCTGGGTTCTTGGCCCTGTGCTCGGCGGCCAGCTAGGGAAACCTACCAAATCCACACATTTCTGAAAACTAGACACCCAGGGGATTCCAGGGAGGTATAGCTTGCGTGGATCCCCCAACGTTTTCTTACCCAGAATCCCCTGCAAACCTCAAATTTAGCTGAATAAATCACTTTTTCCGCACATTTTTGTGTGGGAAAGTTGTGGCATCACCAGGCTGACACAAATTTCCTACCACCCAGCGTTCCCCCAGGTCTCCCGATAAAAATGGTGCCTCACTCGTGCGGGAGGCCCAAGTACCCACGACAGGCAAGGGCCCAAAACGTATTGAGGCGACATCAAAATTGCCTATCACAAAACTACCTGGTTTTGCAAGGGGGGGTCCCCTGGGTTTTTGGCCTCGTGCTTGGCGGCCAGCTACGGAAACCTACCAAACCCACACATTTCTGCAAACTAGACACCCAGGGGATTATAGGGAGGTATGGCTTGCGTGGATCCCCCAACTTTTTCTTACCCAGAATCCCCTGCAAACCTCAAATTTAGCTGAAAAAATCACCTTTTCCACACATTTTTGTGTGGGAAAGTTGTGGCATCACCGGGCTGCCACAAATTTCCTACCACCCAGCGTTCCCCCAGGTCTCACGATAAAAATGGTGCCTCACTCGTGCGGGAGGCCCAAGTACCCGCGACAGGCAAGGGCCAAAACGTATTGAGGCGACATCAAAATTGCCTATCACAAAACGACCTGGTTTCGCAAGGGGGATCACCTGGGTTTTGGCCCCGTGCTCGGCGGACAGCTAGGGACACCTACCAAACCCACACATTTCTGAAAACTAGCCTCCCGGGGGATTCCAGGGAGGTATGGCTTGCGTGGATCCCCCAACGTTTTCTTACCCAGAATCCCCTGCAAACCTCAAATGTAGCTGAAAAAATCACTTTTTCCACACATTTTTGTGTGGGAAAGTTGTGGCATCACCAGGCTGACACAAATTTCCTACCACCCAGCATTCCCCCACGTCTCCCGATAAAAATGGTGCCGCACTCGTGCGGGAGGCCCAAGTACCCGCGACAGGCAAGGGCCCAAAACGTATTGAGGCGACTTCAAAATTGCCCATCACAAAACTACCTGGTTTTGCAAGGGCGGTCACCTGGGTTTTGGCCCCGTGCTCGGCGGTCTGCTAGGAAACCTACCAAACCCACACATTTCTGAAAACTAGACACCCGGGGTATTCCAGGGAGGTATGGCTTGCGTGGATCCCCCAACGTTTTATTACCCAGAATTCCCTGCAAACCTCACATTTAGCTGAAAAAATCACTTTTTCCACACATTTTTGTGTGGGAAAGTTGTGGCATCACCGGGCTGACACAAATTTCCTACCATCCAGCGTTTCCCCAGGTCTCCCGATAAAAATGGTGCCTCACTCGTGCGGGAGGCCCAAGTACCCACGACAGGCAAGGGCCCAAAACGTATTGAGGCGACATCAAAATTGCCTATCACAAAACGACCTGGTTTTGCAAGGGGGTCACCTGGGTTCTTGGCCCCGTGCTCGGCGGCCAGCTAGGGAAACCTACCAAACCCACACATTTCTGAAAACTAGACACCTGGGGAATTCCAGGGAGGTATGGCTTGCGTGGATCCCCCAACGTTTTCTTACCCAGAATCCCCTGCAAACCTCAAGTTTAGCTGAAACAATCCCTTTTTCCACACATTTTTGTGTGGGATAGTTGTGGCATCACCGGGCTGACACAAATTTCCTACCACCCAGCGTTCCCCGGGTCTCCCGATAAAAATGGTGCCGCACTCGTGCGGGAGGCCCAAGTACCCGCGACAGGCAAGGGCCCAAAACGTATTGAGGCGACATCAAAATTGCCTATCACAAAACGACCTGGTTTTGCAAGGGGGTCACCTGGGTTTTAGCCCCGTGCTCGGCAGCCTGCTAGGGAAACCTTCCAAACCCACACATTTCTGAACACTAGACACCCGGGGGATTCCAGGGAGGTATGGCTTGCGTGGATCCCCCAATGTTTTCTTACCCAGAATCCCCTGCAAACCTCAAATTTAGCTGAAAAAAATCACTTTTTCCACACATTTTTGTGTGGGAAAGTTGTGGCATCACCGGGATGACACAAATTTATTACCATCCAGCGTTCCCCCAGGTCTCCCGATAAAAACGGTGCCTCACTCGTGCGGGAGGCCTAAGTACCCGCGTCAGGCAAGGGCCCAAAACGTATTGAGGCGACATCAAAATTGCCTATCACAAAACGACCTGGTTTTGCAAGGGGGGTCACCTGGGTTCTTGGCCCTGTGCTCGGCGGCCAGCTAGGGAAACCTACCAAACCCACACATTTCTGAAAACTAGACACCCGGGGGATTCCAGGGAGGTATGGCTTGCGTGGATCCCCCAACGTTTTCTTACCCAGAATCCCCTGCAAACCTCAAATTTAGCTGAAAAAATCACTTTTTCCACACATTTTTGTGTGGGAAAGTTGTGGCATCACCAGGCTGACACAAATTTCCTACCACCCAGCGTTCCCCCAGGTCTCCAGATAAAAATGGTGCCTCACTCGTGCGGGAGGCCTAAGTACCCGCGTCAGGCAAGGGCCCAAAACGTATTGAGGCGACATCAAAATTGCCTATCACAAAACGACCTGGTTTTGCAAGGGGGGGTCACCTGGGTTCTTGGCCCCGTGCTCGGCGGCCAGATAGGGAAACCTACCAAACCCACACATTTCTGAAAACTAGACACGGGGGGATTCCAGGGAGGTATGGCTTGCATGGATCCCCTAATGTTTTCTTACCCAGAATCCCCTGCAAACCTCAAATTTAGCTGAAAAAATCTTTTTTTCCACACAGTTTTGTGTGGGAAAGTTGTGGCATCACCGGGCTGACACAAATTTCATACCACTCTGCGTTCCCCCAGGTCTCCCGATAAAAATGGAGCCTCACTCGTGCGGGAGGCCCAAGTACCCGCGACAGGCAAGGGCCCAAAACGTATTGAGGCGACATCAAAATTGCCTATAACAAAACGGCCTGGTTTTGCAAGGATGGTCACCTTTGTTTTTGGCCTTGTGCTCGGCGGCCAGCCATGGAAACCTACCAAACCCACACATTTCTGAAAACTAGACACCTGGAGAATTCCAGGGAGGTATGGCTTGCGTGGATCCCCCAACGTTTTCTTACCCAGAATCCCCTGCAAACCTCAAATTTAGCTGAAAAAATCACTTTTTCCACACATTTTTGTGTGGGAAAGTTGTGGCATCACCGGGCTGACACAAATTTCCTACCATCCAGCGTCCCCCCAGGTCTCCCGATAAAAATGGTGCCTCACTCGTGCAGGAGGCCCAAGTACCCGCGACAGGCAAGGGCCCAAAACGTATTGAGGCGACATCAAAATTGCCTATCACAAAACGACCTGGTTTTGCAAGGGGGTCACCTGGGATCTTGGCCCTGTGCTCGGCGGCCAGCTAGGGAAACCTACCAAACCCATGCATTTCTAAAAACTAGACACCCGGGGGATTCCAGGCAAGTATGGCTTGCGTGGATCCCCCAACGTTTTCTTACCCAGAATCCCCTGCAAACCTCAAATTTAGCTGAAAAAATCACTTTTTCAACACATTTTTGTGTGGGAAAGTTGTGGCATCACCGGGCTGACACAAATTTCCTACCACCCAGCATTCCCCCAGGTCTCCCGATAAAAATGGTGCCTCACTCGTGCAGGAGGCCCAAGTACCCGCGACAGGCAAGGGCCAAAAACGTATTGAGGCGACATCAAAATTGCCTATCACAAAACGACCTGGTTTTGCAAGGGGGATCATCTGGGTTTTTGGCCCCGTGCTTGGTGGACAGCTAGGGAAACCTACCAAACCCACACATTTCTGAAAACTAGACACCTGGGGAATTCCAGGGAGGTATGGCTTGCGTGGATCCCCCAACGTTTTCTTACCCAGAATCCCCTGCAAACCTCAAATTAAGCTGAAAAAATCACTTTTTCCACTCATTTTTGTGTGGGAAAGTTGTGGCATCACCGGGCTGACACAAATTTTCTACCACCCAGCGTTCCCCCAGGTCTCCCAATAAAAATGGTGCCTCACTCGTGTGGGAGGCCCAAGTACCCGCGACAGGCAATGGCCCAAAACGTATTGAGGCGACATCAAAATTGCCTATCACAAAACGACCTGGTTTTGCAAGGGGGGTCAACTGGGTTTTTGGCCCCGTGCTCGGCGGCCTGCTAGGGAAAACTTCCAAACCCACACATTTCTGAAAACTAGACACCCGGGGGATTCCAGGGAGGTATGGCTTGTGTGGATCCCCCAATGTTTTCTTACCCAGAATCCCCTGCAAACCTCAAATTTAGCTGAAACAATCCCTTTTTCCACACATTTTTGTGTGGGAAAGTTGTGGCATCACCGGGCTGACACAAATTTCCTTCCATCCAGCGTTCCCCCAGGTCTCCCGATAAAAATGGTGCCTCACTCGTGTGGGAGGCCCAAGTACCCGCGACAGGCAAGGGCCAAAAACGTATTGAGGCGACATCAAAATTGCCTATCACAAAACAACCTGGTTTTGCAAGGGGGGGCTCACCTGGGTTTTTGGCCTCGTGCTCGGCGGCCTGCTAGGGAAACCTACCAAACCCACACATTTCTGAAAACTAGACACCCAGGGATTCCAGGGAGGTATGGCTTGCGTGGATCCCCCATCGTTTTCTTACCCAGAATCCCATGCAAAGCTCACATTTAGCTGAAAAAATCACTTTTTCTAAATATTTTTTTGTGGGAAAGTTGTGGCATCACCAGGCTGACCCAAATTTCCTACCACCCAGCGTTCCCCCAGGTCTCCCGATAAAAATGGTGCCGCACTCGTGCGGGAGGCCCAAGTACCCGCGATAGGCAAGGGCCCAAAACGTATTGAGGCGACATCAAAATTGCCTATCACAAAACGACCTGGTTTTGCAATGGGGGTCACCTGGGTTTTTGGCCCCGTGCTCGGCGGCCTGCTAGGGAAACCTTCCAAACACACACATTTATGAAAACTAGACACCCGGGGGATTCCAGGTAGGTATGGCTTGCGTGGATCCCCCAACGGTTTCTTACCCAGAATCCCCTGCAAACCTCAAATTTAGCTGAAAAAAATCACTTTTTCCACACATTTTTGTGTGGGAAAGTTGTGGCATCACCGGGCTGACACAAATTTTCTACCACCCAGCGTTCCCCCAGGTCTCCCAATAAAAATGGTGCCTCACTCGTGTGGGAGGCCCAAGTACCCGCGACAGGCAAGGGCCAAAAACATATTGAGGCAACATCAAAATTGCCTATCACTCAACGACCTGGTTTTGCAAGGGGGTCACCTGGGTTTTTGGCCCCGTGCTCGGCGGCCAGCTAGGGAAACCTACCAAACCCACACATTACTGAAAACTAGACACCCGGGGATTCCAGAGAGGTATGGCTTGCGTGCATCCCCCATCGTTTTCTTACCCAGACTCCCCTGCAAACCTCAAATTTAGCTGAAAAAATCACTTTTTCCAAATATTTTTGTGTGGGAAAGTTGTGGCATCACCGGGCTGACACACATTTCCTACCATCCAGCGTTTCCCCAGGTCTCCTGATAAAAATGGTGCCTCAGTCGTCCCGGAGGCCCTAGTACCCGTGACAGGCAATGGCCCAAAACGTATTGAGGCGACATCAAAATTGCCTATCACAAAACGACCTGGTTTTGCATGGGGGGTCAACTGGGTTTTTGGCCCCGTGCTCGGCGGCCTGCTAGGGAAAACTTCCAAACCCACACATTTCTGAAAACTAGACACCCGGGGATTCCAGGGAGGTATGGCTTGCGTGGATCCCCCAATGTTTTCTTACCCAGAATCCCCTGCAAACCTCAAATTTAGCTGAAACAATCCCTTTTTCCACACATTTTTGTGTGGGAAAGTTGTGGCATCACCGGGCTGACACAAATTTCCTACCACCCAGCGTTCCCCCAGGTCTCCCAATAAAAATGGTGCCTCACTCGTGTGGGAGGCCCAAGTACCCGCGACAGGCAAGGGCCAAAAACGTATTGAGGCGACATTAAAATTGCCTATCACAAAACGACCTGGTTTTGCAAGGGGGATCACCTGGGTTTTTGGCCCCGTGCTCGGCGGACAGCTAGGGAAACCTACCAAACCCACACATTTCTGAAAACTAGACACCCGGGGGATTCCAGGGAGATATGGCTTGCGTGGATCCCCCAAAGTTTTCTTACCCAAAATCCCCTGCAAACCTCAAATTTAGCTGAAAAAATCACTTTTTCCACACATTTTTGTGTGGGAAAGTTGTGGCATCACCAGGCTGACACAAATTTCCTACCACCCAGCGTTCCCCCAGGTCTCCCGATAAAAATGGTGCCACACTCGTGTGGGAGGCCCAAGTACCCGCGACAGGCAAGGGCCAAAAACGTATTGAGGCGACATCAAAATTGCCTATCACAAAACGACCTGGTTTTGCAAGGGGATCACCTGGGTTTTCCTCCCCGTGCTCGGCGGCCAGCTAGGGAAACATACCAAACCCACACATTTCTAAAAACTAGACACCCGGGGGATTCCAGGGCGGTATGGCTTGCGTGGATCCCACAATGTTTTCTTACCCAGAATCCCCTGCAAACCTCAAATTTAGCTGAAAAAATCACTTTTTCCACACATTTTTGTGTGGGAAAGTTGTGGCATCACTGGGCTGACACAAATTTCCTACCACCCAGCGTTCCCCCAGGTCTCCCGATAAAAATGGTGCCTCACTCGTGTGGGAGGCCCAAGTACCCGTGACAGGCAAGGGCCCAAAATGTATTGAGGCGACATCAAAATTGCCTATCACAAAACGACCTGGTTTTGCAAGGGGGTCACCTGGGTTTTTGGCCCCGTGCTCGGCGGCCAGCTAGGGAAACCTACCAAACCCACACATTTCTGAAAACTAGACACCCGGGGATTCCAGGGAGGTATGGCTTGCGTGCATCCCTATCGTTTTCTTACCCAGAATCCCCTGCAAACCTCAAATTTAGCTGAAAAAATCACTTTTTCCAAATATTTTTGTGTGGGAAAGTTGTGGCATCACCGGGCTGACACAAATTTCCTACCATCCAGCGTTTCCCCAGGTCTCCCGATAAAAATGGTGCCTCAGTCGTGCGGGAGGACCAAGTACCCGCGACAGGCAATGGCCCAAAACGTATTGAGGCGACATCAAAATTGCCTATCACAAAACGACCTGGTTTTGCAAGGGGGTCACCTGGGTTTTTGGCCCCGTGCTCGGCGGTCTGCTAGGGAAACCTTCCAAACCCACACATTTCTGAAAACTAGACACCCGAGGGATTCCAGGGAGGTATGGCTTGCATGGATCCCCCAATGTTTTCTTACCCAGAATCCCCTGCAAACCTCAAATTTAGCTGAAACAATCCCTTTTTCCACACATTTTTGTGTGGGAAAGTTGTGGCATCACCGGGCTGACACAAATTTCCTACCACCCAGCGTTCCCCCAGGTCTCCCGATAAAAATGGTGCCTCACTCGTGCGGGAGGCCCAAGTACCCGCAACAGGCAAGGGCCAAAAACGTATTGAGGCGACATCAAAATTGCCTATCACAAAACGACCTGGTTTTGCAAGGGGATCACCTGGGTTTTTGGCCCAGTGCTCGGCGGCCTGCTAGGGAAACCTACCAAACCCACACATTTCTGAAAACTAGACACCCGGGGGATTCCAGGGAGGTATGGCTTGCGTGGATACCCCAACGTTTTCTTACCCAGAATCCCCTGCAAACCTCAAATTTAGCTGAATAAATCACTTTTTCCACACATTTTTGTGTGGAAAAGTTGTGGCATCACTGGGCTGACACAAATTTCCTACCACCCAGCGTTCCCCCAGGTCTCCCGATAAAAATGGTGCCTCACTCGTGTGGGAGGCCCAAGTACCCGTGACAGGCAAGGGCCCAAAATGTATTGAGGCGACATCAAAATTGCCTATCACAAAACGACCTGGTTTTGCAAGGGGTCACCTGGGTTTTGGCCCCGTGCTCGGCGGCCAGCTAGGGAAACCTACCAAACCCACACATTTCTGAAAACTAGACACCCGGGGATTCCAGGGAGGTATGGCTTGCGTGCATCCCTATCGTTTTCTTACCCAGAATCCCCTGCAAACCTCAAATTTAGCTGAAAAAATCACTTTTTCCAAATATTTTTGTGTGGGAAAGTTGTGGCATCACCGGGCTGACACAAATTTCCTACCATCCAGCGTTTCCCCAGGTCTCCCGATAAAAATGGTGCCTCAGTCGTGCGGGAGGACCAAGTACCCGCGACAGGCAATGGCCCAAAACGTATTGAGGCGACATCAAAATTGCCTATCACAAAACGACCTGGTTTTGCAAGGGGGTCACCTGGGTTTTGGCCCCGTGCTCGGCGGTCTGCTAGGGAAACCTTCCAAACCCACACATTTCTGAAAACTAGACACCCGAGGGATTCCAGGGAGGTATGGCTTGCATGGATCCCCCAATGTTTTCTTACCCAGAATCCCCTGCAAACCTCAAATTTAGCTGAAACAATCCCTTTTTCCACACATTTTTGTGTGGGAAAGTTGTGGCATCACCGGGCTGACACAAATTTCCTACCACCCAGCGTTCCCCCAGGTCTCCCGATAAAAATGGTGCCTCACTCGTGCGGGAGGCCCAAGTACCCGCGACAGGCAAGGGCCAAAAACGTATTGAGGCGACATCAAAATTGCCTATCACAAAACGACCTGGTTTTGCAAGGGGGGTCACCTGGGTTTTTGGCCCAGTGCTCGGCGGCCTGCTAGGGAAACCTACCAAACCCACACATTTCTGAAAACTAGACACCCGGGGGATTCCAGGGAGGTATGGCTTGCGTGGATACCCCAACGTTTTCTTACCCAGAATCCCCTGCAAACCTCAAATTTAGCTGAATAAATCACTTTTTCCACACATTTTTGTGTGGGAAAGTTGTGGCATCACTGGGCTGACACAAATTTCCTACCACCCAGCGTTCCCCCAGGTCTCTCGATAAAAATGGTGCCTCACTCGTGTGGGAGGCACAAGTACCCGTGACAGGCAAGGGCCCAAAACGTATTGAGGCGACATCAAAATTGCCTATCACAAAACGACCTGGTTTTGCAAGGGGGGGTCACCTGGGTTTTTGGCCTCGTGCTCGGCGGCCAGCTAGGGAAACCTACCAAACCCACACATTTCTGAAAACTAGACACCCGGGGATTCTAGGGAGGTATGGCTTGCGTGGATCCTCCATCGTTTTCTTACCCAGAATCCCATGCAAAGCTCACATTTAGCTGAAAAAATCACTTTTTCCAAATATTTTTTTGTGGGAAAGTTGTGGCATCACCGGGCTGACACAAATTTCCTACCATCCAGCGTTTCCCCAGGTCTCCCGATAAAAATGGTGCCTCACTCGTGCGGGAGGCCCAAGTACCCGCGACAGGCAATGGCCCAAAACGTATTGAGGCAACATCAAAATTGCCTATCACAAAATGACCTGGTTTTGCAAGGGGATCACCTGGGTTTTTGGCCCCGTGCTCGGTGGCCAGCTAGGGAAACCTACCAAACCCACACATTTCTGAAAACTAGACACCCGGGGATTCCAGGGAGGTATGGCTTGCGTGGATCCCCCATCGTTTTCTTACCCAGAATCCCATGCAAAGCTCACATTTAGCTGAAAAAATCACTTTTTCCAAATATTTTTTTGTGGGAAAGTTGTGGCATCACCGGGCTGACACAAATTTCCTACCACCCAGCGTTCCCCCAGGTCTCCTGATAAAAATGGTGCCTCACTCGTGCGGGAGGCCCAAGTACCCGTGACAGGCAAGGGCCCAAAACGTACTGAGGCGACATCAAAATTGCCTATCACAAAACAACCTGGTTTTGCAAGGGGGGTCACCTGGGTTTTTGGCCCCGTGCTCGGCGGCCAGCTAGGGAAACCTACCAAACCCACACATTTCTGAAAACTAGACACCCGGGGATTCCAGGGAGGTATGGCTTGCGTGGATCCCCCATCGTTTTCTTACCCAGAATCCCCTGCAAACCTCAAATTTAGCTGAAAAAATCACTTTTTGCAAATATTTTTGTGTGGGAAAGTTATGGCATCGCCGGGCTGACACAAATTTCCTACCATCCAGCGTTCCCCGAGGTCTCCCGATAAAAATGGTGCCTCACTCGTGCGGGAGGCCCAAGTACCCGCGACAGGCAAGGGCCCAAAACGTATTGAGGCGACATCAAAATTGCCTATCACAAAACAACCTGGTTTTGCAAGGGGGGTCACCTGGGTTCTTGGCCCTGTGCTCGGCGGCCAGCTAGGGAAACCTACCAAACCCACACATTTCTGAAAACTAGACACCCGGGGGATTCCAGGGAGGTATGGCTTGGTTGGATCCCCCAACGTTTTCTTACCCAGAATCCCCTGCAAACCTCAAATTTAGCTGAAAAAATCCCTTTTTACACACATTTTTGTGTGGGAAAGTTGTGGCATCACCGGGCTGACACAAATTTCCTACCACCCAGCGTTCCCCCAGGTCTCCCGATAAAAATGGTGCCTCACTCGTGCGGGAGGCCCAAGTACCCGCGACAGGCAAGGGCCAAAAACGTATTGAGGCGACATTAAAATTGCCTATCACAAAACGACCTGGTTTTGCAAGGGGGATCACCTGGGTTTTTGGCCCCGTGCTCGGCGGCTAGCTAGGGAAATGTTGGAAACGGGGTTACCGAGTCCGTCACGGTAGCATGGCGCGAGGCGGGAAAGCAAGCGAAGGCAATGTGTAAGGCAGTTGTGCAGCACACTCTTACTTTGACTCAGGAATGCGGACGCAATAACAGGACACCACACCAGGCTTGTGTATTTAAAATCAAGATCTTTTATATAAATCAAGGTAGCATCAGATGAGGCAGATTAATTCAGATCTACATTTAAAATCATTGCATTACTCAACTGGTGCACATTCTTATTAAAGCATCATAGCTCATCAACATTGTAGGCCTCTAAAAGACCGCAGGAATCATCTCCTAAACGTAGCACCAATAATGATCACAAGGTGCATTAATAAAACATGGGCCTAAACATGCAGTTCACTTCAGGAATATTCAATTACTTAAAAGGGGGCATTTCACGTTACATTTCAAACAGGGCCTGCATTAATCTAGGCGCACCCACATTCAGTACAGTGGGCGTCGCAACTCCAGTACACCTGTAACATAAAACACTTCAACTCTTGGCGGTGTACACTTCAGCTCAATTCAATTAATCACCTTCCCCTAGGTAAGACTTTGCAGGTATAAGCATAGGCCTAGGCAGTAATTACAGTAGGCGTCATCATTAAATTAACGAACAATGTGGGGAACCCTCAACATGTCCTGTATTCTGGGGCTTCTGTGTCCCTCAGGGGTTAATTCAGGCCAGGCCCACTCCTCTCCGGGGCATGGCCTCATAGGGATAATCTCAAGGGTTAATGGTGGCCCCCGGCCCCCAGTGGCGTCTCTGCGGGCCCTAGCGGCCTCCTGGGCTCACCTGATGTGTTGGTCGTTGGTCGCGCTTCCTTGCGACTGGCGATCTCCCGGGCCGGCCCGTGTTCTGAAGGGCGGGGCCCGGTCGGGGTGCCTCGGCCTTCTGGCCGGAATTGCGGGTCATTGCGGGGGCCGGTATCACCCTCCTCCGGCCCCCGGGAGCAAGTAAGTGGATTGCGGGATTGAGGGAGGGGAGCGGGAGGCGGCAGTCCTCTCCGGCCGGCTCCCCGTCTCCCTCTGCACGTCCGGAGCTCTTCCTCGGCCTCCGTCGGCGCTGGGGGCGTGGCGGGAGCCGGCACCCAATCGCTGCGCGGCCTTCCCGGGGGCACGGCCGGCGTCCCCGGTTGCCCGGCGTCGGCGGGGCCTGGAGGCCTCGCTGGTCCCGCTAGGCCGCAGCGTCTTCACGCGGCCCCCTTGGGCTGCGGCGGCAATTCCTTTGGCCGCGACTTCGGCGGTGGGGCCCCAGGCCCGGCGGTGATCTCTTGGGGGCAATTTGGAGGCTTCCGTGAGGGCGCTGATGGCGCACCTCACCACACTCACTCGAGGGGCCTCCCTCACCACAGCACTTCCTTCGGTGAGGGCGCGGACGGCGCACCTCACCACACGCCCTCGAGGGGGGCCTCCCTCACCACTGCACTTCTCTTCACGCGGCGGCGGCGGTGGCGGCGGTGATTCAGTCACGAGGTCAGTGACTTGGGGGGGCAGTTTCTCCCTCGTGGAGACATAGCGCGGGGCGCACCAGCAGCCTGTGGGCAGGGCTGACTGGAAAGGTTCTTGTGGGCAGCCCAGCAGCAGGCAGGAATAGATAGGGGGTGAAGGTCTAGCGCTTCAGGGCACGGCGCTTTACCTGGTGATCCCCAGTTTGGCAGTTTAGGTTTCAGGCCTTGCTGGTCGGTCGGGCCTCCCTGAATTAAGGTTTCTTGCGGCTGTTCTAGATTGGTTGCTTCTTAGGAGTTTCTTGTCAGGAGTTTCTTGTCAGAAGTTTCTTGTCATGAGTTTCTTGTCAAGAGTTTCTTGTCAAGAGTTTCTTGTCAGAAGTTTCTTCTTATGAGGGTGGGAATGAGTTGGTGGTTCTGGGAGTGCTTGATGTTACTTCCCAGCACGCTGAAGGTGGTTCCCTGGGTCCCCTCACGCTGGGCAAGGTCAGTGGGTGGTGGGCGTTCCTCAGCTAACTTACTACAGCAGGGCCTAAGCCTTGTCAGCAGCAGTAGTGTAGGTCTCCCCCCTAGGCCCTAAAGCCTGTACTCCGGCAGAGGTTCTCCCAGGATCAGTGGTGCCCCAACTGACTAAAAGATTTCCCTCTGTTAGACCTGTCAGCCCTAGGCTGGTCTTACCCTGTTTTTTTCCCTTTCTGCGCCTCATTTTGGCCACCATATTTTTACTGGACCTAGGTCTCCGGGCGCCTTGCCACTGCTGGTCAGTGCTGAGGTGCAGGTGCTCTCTCACCAAAGATGGCTGCCATAGGCCCCTGCTACTGCAGAGGGCCTTCCACACATACACGCTAGTAGCCAGAGTCAGGCTGGGACGAGGGATACAGTAGCCATCCCGTCCCCGCCTCTGGGCCCCATAGCTAGGTAGGTGGAAGGTTCCAGAACCTTCCGGGCTGTGGGAGGAGTTACACTTTGCCGCCTTTGGGAGGGTCACCTGACCTAGGGGTATAAGAGGCTTGGAGGGAAAACCTGGAGTTAGTTAGGTTGAGGCACCGCTGAACCTGGGAGAACCTGCGCTGGAGTACAGACTTTAGGGCCTAGGGGGAGACCTACACTACTGCCGCTGACAGGGTCAAGGCCCTGCTGCCGTAAGATAGATGAGGAACGCCCACCACCCACTGATCTTGCCCAGTGTGAGGGGACCCAGGGAACCATCTCCAGCGTGCCAGGAGGCACATCAACCCCTCCAAGAATCACCAACTCACAACCCCCCCTGTTCATAAAGAGACTTTACTGCATCCAAGAATTTCAGGACTACAAGTGAAAACCATCGAGAGGGGATCATGAGGCGAAGCGCTGCGTCCTAAGCGCTAGACCTTCACCCCCTATCTACCTATACAGACAGCTGGACTGTCCTCCAAGAACCATCCTTACACAGCCTGAGCATAAGGCTGTCAGCGCGCCTGCGCTGCAACCCCCAAGTGTGGAGAGAACTTGACCCCCCTTGGTCACTGACCTGATGACCGGATCACCGCCGCGGCCGCCGCCGCTGAAGAAGGGAACTGAGGCCGGGAGATCTCTCCCCTATTCATAGTTGTGGTGAGGGGCGCCGTCCGCGCCCTCACCGAAATCCCCAAAAGTCACCGCCGGGCCCGAGACCCCTGCCGCTGCCAGCGCGGCCAAGTATACCGCCGCCGCAGCCCCGTGGGCCGCGTGGAAGTGAACTGAGGCCTGCTGCGGCCTCCCGGCCCGTGGACGCTGTCGCCGAGGGCCGGGGACGCTGACCGCGCCACAGGTCGCGCCCCGAAAAGGCCGCGACGGGATTGGCCCGCCAAAACCAATCGCTGAAGCAGAGGGCGTCGCCTAGCAACCACCAAAGGCCGCGACGCGATTGGCCCAGCAGAGCGAGCTCGGACGACGCCAGAGGGGCTCCACTGCCAACGGGAGCCCCCGGAAGAAGAGAAGGCCGCGACGCGATTGGCTCAGCCAGAGCCAATCGGGAGGACGTCCCCGGGGCTCCACTGCCAACGGGAGCCCCGCGAAGAATCGCCGCCGCGCCCGGATTGGGCGCCGTGAAAAGAGCCCGCCTCCGCCCAGCACGTCCGGAGGGGAGGAAGAACCTCCTCACCTCGCGGGAAGCCGGAGCCGTCTGGCAGGACCGCCGGCTCCCGCACCAAGCCCTCACTCTCTCCCTGGACTCCACGGGGGCCGGAGGAGGGGCATACCGGCCCCCCAACGAAGGGGAAAACCACGCGAGAGGCTCCACAGCCTCGAGAAGGCAAATCAGCACCGGCCGGAGGGCCGCACGACTCGCGCCGGGCCCCGCCCCCACCACAGAGGGCCGGGCCAGAGAGGAGGCCGCCGTAAGGCCCCACAGTCAGCCACAACACCGCAGGTGAGCCCAGGAGGCCCCTAGGGCTCTAGGTTAAGCCCCTGGGGGCCGGGGGCCACCCTTGAGGAGGGATTACGGAGGGAGGGGGCCTTTAATGACTTTGGATTATAGGCCAGGCACATCCTATAACAGTAGCCTCCCCGGGGAGATAAAGGAGTCCCCCCTTATAGGAAGCC
Organism: Calotriton arnoldi; assembly: GCA_963921515.1. NCBI lineage: Eukaryota > Metazoa > Chordata > Amphibia > Caudata > Salamandridae > Calotriton > Calotriton arnoldi. The sequence continues at coordinate 1,742,917 of CAWUFW010003629.1, forward strand.
CCCAGCTGCTGGACATGTTGAGGGGTTCCCTGTAGGATTCCCTCCCGCCTAGTGTACCATAGGCTGTACAGAGTACCTAGGCCTAATGTATATATGTTGATGCATAAACCGTGTTGCGCATGTTCTAGGCCCTAGTTGGTAAAGAGCACCCGAATGAGCAGTGGTGCTGTGATTTTAATGCGGCCGTTTAGTGGCCAGAATTGTGAAGGGTCTTTTTAAATGAGCGCGCACTAGTTACCAGAATGTATAATTTGCATAATTGAATGCCATCTTGATTAAGATAAAGGAACCTGATTTTTACTTATCTAAGCCTGGTGTGGTGTCCGGTTATTGCTTCGCATTTCTGAGTTAAAGTGAGAGTGTGCTGCACAACTGCCTTACACATTGCCTTCGCGTGCCTTTCCCCGCTTTGCGCCATGCTACCGTAAAGGTCTCGGTAACCCCGTTTCCAACACCCTCCAAGCCTCTTATACCCCTAGGTCAGGTGACCCTCCTAAAGGCGGCAAAACATAACTCCTCCCACAGCCCGGAAGGTTCTGGAACCTTCTACATGTCTGGCTATGTGGCCCAGAGGCGGGGACGGAATGGATACTGTATCCCTATGTCCCAGCCTGACCCTGGCTACTAGTGTGTATGTGTGCAAGGCCCCTCTGCAGTAGCAGGGGCCTGTGGCAGCCATCTTGAGTGAGAGAGCACCTGATCCTCAGCACTGGTTAGCAGTGGCAAGGCGCCCGGAGACCTAGGTCCAGTAAAAATACGGTGGCAAAAATGAGGCGCAAAAGGGAAAAAAACAGGGCAAGACCACCCTAGGGCTGACAGGTCTAACACGCGTCCCCCCCAGCCGAAAGAGGGGAGAGCTTCCCAACCTCTAGGGAGTTCTCGTCGCTAAGGCGGAAAAACCGGGAGAGACCGTCAGCGTTGGCGTGGTCTACACCGGGTCGATGTTCCACCCGAAAGTCCATCCCCTGGAGGGAAATGGACCACCTCAACAATTTGGGGTTTTCTCCTCTCATCTGCATGAGCCAGCGAAGGGGTCTGTGGTCGGTCTGGATCAGAAAGTGACAACCAAAAAGGTATGGCCTCAACTTCTTTACAGCCCAAACCACGGCAAAGGCTTCTCGTTCGATGGTACTCCTCCGCTGTTCCCGGGGGAGTAGTCTTCGGGAAATGAAGGCCACTGGCTGGTCTTGGCCATCATCATTCAGCTGCGAGAGCACAGCTCCTATGCCATGCTCAGAAGCGTCTGTCTGCACGATAAATTCCCGTCCAAAGTCTGGAGTCCTGAGCACCGGTGCGGTGCACATTGCACGTTTGAGGGTCTCAAAGGCTTCCTGGCAGGCAGCCGTCCAGATGACTCTGCGTGGCTGCTTCTTTGAAGTCAATTCCGTCAATGGGCCCACGATGGTTCCATATCCCTTGACGAACCGGCGGTAGTATCCCGTGAGGCCGAGAAAAACTCGGACCTCGGTTTGGGTCCTGGGGGGCTCCCAGGCCAAGATGGTCTCGATCTTGGCTTGGAGGGGTTGCACATTACCTCCGCCCACCAGATGTCCCAGGTACACGACAGATCCCTGTCCAATCTGGCACTTGCTGGCCTTGATGGTTAGACCAGCCCGTTGCAGAGCCTGTAGCACCTTCTGGAGATGCTCCAGATGGTCCTCCCAGCTGCTACTGAAGACAGCTATGTCATCCAGGTAGGCAGCAGAGAAGGCCTCTAGGCCAGACAGCACCTGGTTCACCAACCGCTGGAAAGTGGCTGGAGCATTTTTCAACCCGAAGGGCATCACCCGAAATTGAAAGTGGCCCTCGGGGGTGGAGAACGCAGTCTTCTCCCTTGCTCCTTCCGCCATGGCGATCTGCCAATAGCCTGACGTCAAATCAATGGTACTCAGATACCGGGCTGCTCCCAGCCGGTCAATGAGCTCATCCGCCCGAGGGATCGGGTGAGCGTCGGTCTTAGTGACTGAGTTGAGTCCACGGTAATCCACACAGAACCGAAGTTCTGGTGTGGTGCCCGGTGGGGCCGCTTTCGACACCAACACCACCGGACTAGCCCAAGGGCTACTGGAAGGCTCAATCACCCCCAGTTCTAGCATCTTGGTAACCTCAACCTGGATATTAGCCTTGACTTTATCGGACAGCCGGTAAGACTTGGTTTTCACTGGTGGACTGTCCCCTGTGTCCACATCATGGGTACACAGGTGCGTGATCCCAGGCGTGAGGGAGAACAACGAGGCGTACTGCCCCAAGACCTGGCGGCAGTCCCTCTGTTGCTCTGGGGTCAAGGATGGGGCGAGGATCACTCCCTCCACCGAACCATCCTTCTCATGGGCCGCCAGAAGGTCTGGAAGAGGCTCACTCTCCTCCTCCTCACTTCCATCTGTTATCATCAGGAGAGTGAGCTCTGAACGCTCCTGGTGTGGCTTCAGGCGGTTGACGTGGAACACCCTGTGGGGTTGACGGGGGGTCTTCACATCGACGACATAAGTGGTCTGGCCTCTCCTTTCCAAGATCTCAAACGGTCCAGTCCACCGGTCCTGGAGGGCGCTAAGCTCTGCTGGCTCCATGACCCACACCTTCTGTCCAGCGTCCAACTCTACCGTCCGAGCGTTCCGGTCATACCATTTCTTCATGACGGCCTGACTAGCCTCTAGGTTGTCCGAGGCTTCCTTCCACAGCTTGGCCACTTGGCTGCGGAATGCCAGCATATAGCTGACCACATCACGGGGAAGCTTCGAGGAAGACTTCTCCCACCCCTCCTTGACAAGACTGAGGGGTAGCCATAGAGCAGCTCAAAGGGGCTGAAACCGACCCCCTTCTCCGTCACCTCTCGGTAGGAGAAGAGCAGACAGGGTAAGAGGACGTCCCACTTCCTTCTCAAGACCTCGGGTAGGCTCCTGATCATCCCCTTCAAGGTCTTGTTAAAGCGCTCCACGAGCCCGTTCATCTGGGGGTGGTAAGGAGTGGAGAACCGGTAGGTCACTCCACACTCCTTCCACATGGCCTGCATGTAGGCCGACATGAAATTCGTGCCCCTATCTGACACCACGACCTTGGGGAATCCCACTCGGGTAAAAATCCCCATCAGGGCCCGCGCCACCACCGGTGCAGTGATTGTCCTCAGAGGGATTGCCTCTGGGTACCGGCTGGCGTGGTCTACCAGCACCAAAATGAACCTATGTCCCGCAGAAGTCGGCGGGTCCAATGGCCCGACAATGTCAATCCCTACCCGCTCAAAAGGGGTATCGACAACTGGGAGAGGTTCTAGAGGGACCTTCACTTTAGTCCCTGTCTTGCCGCTCGCCTGGCAAGTGGTGCAAGTCTTGCAAAAAGTGTCAGCAGTGACGCGCATCCTGGGCCAGTAAAAATGTGGGACCAAACGCGCAAACGTCTTGTCCTGGCCCAGGTGTCCTGCTAGTGGTATTTCGTGTGCCAACTCTAGCAGAAAGGCTCGGTAGCATTGGGGGACCACTACGGCCCTTGATGACCCATGCACCGGAGCCTTAGGCTCACTGTAGAGGAGACCATCCTCCCAGTAGACATGGTAGTTACCAGTCTCTGTTCCAGTTGCTTGGGCTTCGGCCTGTTGCCGCATGCCTTCAAGCGTAGGGCACTCCTTCTGCGCCCGGCAAAATTCCTCCCGGGTAGGCCCTCCTTCCACCTGCCACTCTGCAGGGGTCGGCAGGTCCCCCACAGGAACACCAACCACCTCAGCGGACTCCGGGGTCACCTCCGCGGGCTCCCCATCCATCTCACCGGGTATCTCCTCCTGGACATCTCCTCGTCCAGCAGTGGGCTGGGCCATTATTTCAGGCTCCAACCCGGGCTGAGTTCCTTGTCGGGCAGCCATGGACCGCGTAACGACGCAAGTCCATCCTGGTAATCCCAACATCTCAGCATGGGCATTGAACTCTACCTCCCTCCAGGCAGTATGTTCCAAGTCATTACCCAGCAGACAGTCAACTGGCATGGCAGGGCTCACCGCAACCTTCAACAGACCTGATACTCCTCCCCACTCAAAGGGAACTTGGGCCACAGGGTAATGACCCAGGCTATTATCAGCCATAACAACCGGGTGGAATACCTCAGGAATCACCTGCTCTGGGGACACCAGCTGACGTCTCACCATCGTCATGCTGGCACCTGTGTCCCTCAGAGCCTCCACCTCCTCCCCGTTCACCAGGACCCTCTGCCGATACTTGGCAGTGTTTGAGGGTACCTGAACCCGTGGGATGATCTCTCTATCCCCCAGGGAAACTAAGGTCAAGCCTGTCCACTCACCTCCCCTACCTAGGGACAACTCCTCCCCAAGCGCTACACTGGCCACCCCGGGGCTCTTACCTCCTGTGGGGGCTGGGGTTCTCTTGCGACACTGGGGATCCCCTTGTAGTGTCCAACCTCCCCGCACTCGTAGCACCGGACAGTTCTGGGCTGCTGACTCCTGTCAGGGTAAGTGGGTTTCTGGAATCCAGATTGGGATGGGGAACCTACCCCTCTCCCAGGCGGTCTATTTTGGGGGCCTTTAAAGAACTCCCTCTTTTTATCTCCCCCCTCTTTCTTCTGGGGGAACCCCTGTCCACCTTTTGGGGGGTCCGCCCCGGCTCCCTTGTGGGACACACGAGTGCTGACCCACTTGTCTGCCTCCTCTGCAAGCTCCCTAGGATTGGTCAGCTTGCGGTCCACCAAGTACTGGCGCAGCTCCGGAAAACATTTCTCTAGGAGGTGCTCTCTCAAGAACAGGTCGTACAGCCCTTTGTAATTATCAACGTTGCTGCCACGCACCCAACCCTCCAATGCCTTCCGGGCATAATCAAAAAAATCCACCCAGTTTTGTGTGTGAAGCTTGTGGTTGTTGCGGAACTTTTGGCGGTACTTCTCTGGGGTGAGGCCAAACTTCTTAAGCAGGGCCTCCTTCATGATAGGGTAGTTGGTCTGATCCCCCTTATCCAAGGTTAAAAGTGTGTCCCTTACTGGTGGAGGTATGTACCTGTAAAGACCTCCCCCCCAGTAGCTCTCAGGAACTCTATGGGCCACCAAAGCCACCTCGTACGCCGCCAACCACTTATCGATGTCATCTCCTACACTAAAACTGGCTATCACCTCTCTTGGTAGATAAAATTTGGGCTCCTGTGGAACCCCAGCAGGTATGCTGCCACCATTCACTTTGCCCTGCATCTCCATCTGCAAGGCTCGGAGCTCTAATTCCTTCAGGCTAAGCTCATGCGCAAGCTTCCTTTCTTCCATGGCTAGCCTTGCCTGTTCTCCTTCTTTTCCATCCTAGCAAGTTCTAATGTTAATCGCCTCTCCTCCCTCCTGTCCTCAAATTCCTCTGCCGACAAACTCCCCCTGACGCACTACTGCCTGCCCTGGAACGTCTTCCTGGCAACACATTCTCGCTAACATCAATGTGCAGTAGGTCCAGTTCTCCTGGGTTGTCTGCCTCCCCCTGCTCCTCGTCCCCTCTTCCCTCCGGGTGGGCCATTACCCATGCCCTCAAAGCTTTCTGAAGCACCTCCTTTCTGGCGCCTCGCTTGACGGCCACCCCCCTCTCTAGGCAGAACTCCTTGAGCTGTGTCACCGTATACCTTTCTAGGTTGGCCAACTCAAACTCCATCCTCCTAGGTGGGGCCCCAGATAATTTAGGAAAAGGGTTCTAGACTGTAGGTCGCAGGTCTAACGCAGGAATGTACACAATCGGCAATCATAAAAGAATTCCTAGCACTTGCATTTCAATAGGTGTCCAATTGCGGCGCACACTGAGTCACTGTAGGGTGCTGCACAAACACCAGTCCTTATCCCACCGCTGAACACCAATGTTGGAAACGGGGTTACCGAGTCCATCACGGTAGCATGGCGCGAGGCGGGAAAGCACGCAAAGGCAATGTGTATGGCAGTTGTGCAGCACACTCTTACTTTGACTCAGGAATGCGGACGCAATAACATGACACCACACCAGGCTTGTGTATTTAAAATCAAGATCTTTTATATAAATCAAGGTAGCATCAGATGAGGCAGATTAATTCAGATCTACATTTAAAATCATTGCATTACTCAACTGGTGCACATTCTTATTAAAGCATCATAGCTCATCAACATTGTAGGCCACTAAAAGACCACAGGAATCATCTCCTAAACGTAGCACCAATAATGATCACAAGGTGCATTAATAAAACATGGGCCTAAACATGCAGTTCACTTCAGGAATATTCAATTACTTAAAAGGGGGCATTTCACGTTACATTTCAAACAGGGCCTGCATTAATCTAGGCGCACCCACATTCAGTACAGTGGGCGTCGCAACTCCAGTACACCTGTAACATAAAACACTTCAACTCTTGGCGGTGTACACTTCAGCTCAATTCAATTAATCACCTTCCCCCTAGGTGAAGACTTTGCAGGTATAAGCATAGGCCTAGGCAGTAATTACAGTAGGCGTCATCATTAAATTAACGAACAATGTGGGGAACCCCTCAACATGTCCTGTATTCTGGGGCTTCTGTGTCCCTCAGGGGTTAATTCAGGCCAGGCCCACTCCTCTCCGGGGCCTGGCCTCATAGGGATAATCTCAAGGGGTTAATGGTGGCCCCCGGCCCCCAGTGGCGTCTCTGCGGGCCCTAGAGGCCTCCTGGGCTCACCTGATGTGTTGGTCGTTGGTCGCGCTTCCTTGCGACTGGCGATCTCCCGGGCCGGCCAGTGTTCTGAAGGGCGGGGCCCGGTCGGGGTGCCTCGGTCTTCTGGCCGGAATTGCGGGTCGTTGCGGGGGCCGGTATCACCCTCCTCCGGCCCCCGGGAGCAAGTAAGTGGATTGCGGGATTGTGGGAAGGGGAGCGGGAGCCGGCAGTCCTCTCCGGCCGCCTCCCCGTCTCCCTCTGCACGTCCGGAGCTCTTCCTCGGCCTCCGTCGGCGCTGGGGGCGTGGCGGGAGCCGGCTCCCAATCGCTGCGCGGCCTTCCCGGGGGCGCGGCCGGCGTCCCCGGTTGCCCAGCAATGGCGTCGGCGGGGCCTGGAGGCCTCGCTGGTCCCGCTAGGCTGCGGCGTCTTCACGCGGCCCCCTTGGGCTGCGGCGGCGATTCCTTTGGCTGCGACTTCGGCGGTGGGGCCCCGGGCCCGGCGGTGATCTCTTGGGGGCAATTTGGAGGCTTCGGTGAGGGCGCGGATGGCGCACCTCACCACACTCACTCGAGGGGCCTCCCTCACCACAGCACTTCCTTCGGTGAGGGCGCGGACGGCGCACCTCACCACACGCCCCCGAGGGGGCCTCCCTCACCACTGCACTTCTCTTCACGCGGCGGCGGCCGCGGCGGTGATTCAGTCACGAGGTCAGTGACTTGGGGGGGGTAGTTTCTCCCTCGTGGAGACATAGCGCGGGGCGCACCAGCAGCCTGTGGGCAGGGCTGACTGGAAAGGTTCTTGGGGGGCAGCCCAGCAGCAGGCAGGAATAGATAGGGGGTGAAGGTCTAGCGCTTCAGGGCACGGCGCTTTACCTGGTGATCCCCAGTTTGGCAGTTTAGGTTTCAGGCCTTGATGGTCGGTCGGGCCTCCCTGAATTAAGGTTTCTTGCGGCTGTTCTAGATTGGTTGCTTCTTAGGAGTTTCTTGTCAGGAGTTTCTTGTCAGAAGTTTCTTGTTATGAGTTTCTTGTCAAGAGTTTCTTGTCAGAAGTTTCTTCTTATGAGGGGGGGAATGAGTTGGTGGTTCTGGGAGTGCTTGATGTTACTTCCCAGCACGCTGAAGGTGGTTCCCTGGGTCCCCTCACGCTGGGCAAGGTCAGTGGGTGGTGGGCGTTCCTCAGCTAACTTACTACAGCAGGGCCTAAGCCTTGTCAGCAGCAGTAGTGTAGGTCTCCCCCTAGGCCGTAAAGCCTGTACTCCGGCAGAGGTTCTCCCAGGATCAGTGGTGCCCCAACTGACTAAAAGATTTCCCTCCAAGCCTCTTATACCCCTAGGTCAGGTGACCCTCCTAAAGGCGGCAAAACATAACTCCTCCCACAGCCCGGAAGGTTCTGGAACCTTCTACATGTCTGGCTATGTGGCCCAGAGGCGGGGACGGAATGGATACTGTATCCCTATGTCCCAGCCTGACCCTGGCTACTAGTGTGTATGTGTGCAAGGCCCCTCTGCAGTAGCAGGGGCCTGTGGCAGCCATCTTGAGTGAGAGAGCACCTGCACCTCAGCACTGGTTAGCAGTGGCAAGGCGCCCGGAGACCTAGGTCCAGTAAAAATACGGTGGCAAAAATGAGGCGCAAAAGGGAAAAAAACAGGGCAAGACCACCCTAGGGCTGACAGGTCTAACAGGAAACCTACCAAACCCACACATTTCTGAAAACTAGACACCCAGGGGATTCCAGGGAGGTATGGCTTGCGAGGATCCCACAACGTTTTCTTACCCAGAATCCCCTGCAAACCTCAAATTTAGCTGAAAAAATCACTTTTTCCACACATTTTTGTGTGGGAAAGTTGTGGCATCACCAGGCTGACACAAATTTCCTACCACCCAGTGTTCCCCCAGGTCTCCCGATAAAAATGGTGCCGCACTCGTGTGGGAGGCCCAAGTACCCGCGACAGGCAAGGGCCAAAAACGTATTGAGGCGACATCAAAATTGCCTATCACAAAACGACCTGGTTTTGCAAGGGGATCACCTGGGTTTTCGGCCCCGTGCTCGGCGGCCAGCTAGGGAAACGTACCAAACCCACACATTTCTAAAAACTAGACACCCGGGGGATTCCAGGGAGGTATGGCTTGTGTGGATCCCACAACGTTTTCTTACACAGAATCCCCTGCAAACCTCAAATTTAGCTGAAAAAAATCACTTTTTCCACACATTTTTGTGTGGGAAAGTTGTGGCATCACCAGGCTGACACAAATTTCCTACCACCCAGTGTTCCCCCAGGTCTCCCGATAAAAATGGTGCTGCACTCGTGCGGGAGGCCCAAGTACCCGCGACAGGCAAGGGCCCAAAAGGTATTGAGGCGACATCAAAATTGCCTATCACAAAATGACCTGGTTTTGCAAGGGGTGTCACCTGGGTTTTTGGCCCCGTGCTCGGCGGCCTGCTAGGGAAACCTACCAAACCCACACATTTCTGAAAACTAGACACCTGGGGGATTCCAGGGAGGTATGGCCTTCATGGATCCCCCAACGTTTTTTTACCCAGAATCCCCTGCAAACCTCAAATTTAGCTGAAAAAATCACTTTTTACACACATTTTTGTGTGGGAAAGTTGTGGCATCACCGGGGTGACACAAATTTCCTACCATCCAGCGTTCCCCCTGGTCTCCTGATAAAAATGGTACCTCACTCGTGTGGGAGGCCCAAGTACCCCTGACAGGCAAGGGCCCAAAACGTATTGAGGCGACATCAAAATTGCCTATCACAAAACGACCTGGTTTTGCAAGGGGGGTCACCTGGGTTTTTGGCCCCGTGCTCGGCGGACAGCTAGGGAAACCTACCAAACCCACACATTTCTGAAAACTAGCCTCCCGGGGGATTCCAGGGAGGTATGGCTTGCGTGGATCCCCAATGTTTTCTTACCCAGAATCCCCTGCAAACCTCAAATTTAGCTGAAAAAATCATTTTTTCCACTCATTTTTGTGTGGGAAAGTTGTGGCATCACCGGGCTGACACAAATTTCCTACCACCCAGCGTTCCCCCAGGTCTCCCAATAAAAATGGTGCCTCACTCGTGTGGGAGGCCCAAGTACCCGCGACAGGCAAGGGCCCAAAACGTATTGAGGCGACATCAAAATTGCTGATCACAAAACCACCTGATTTTGCAAGGGGGGTCACCTGGGTTTTCCGCCCCGTGCTCGGCGGCCAGCTAGGGAAACCTACCAAACCCACACATTTCTGAAAACTAGACACCCATGGGATTCCAGGGAGGTATGGCTTGCGTGGATCCCCCAACATTTTCTTACCCAGAATCCCCTGCAAACAGCAGATTTAGCTGAAAAAATCACTTTTTCCACACATTTTTGTATGGGAAAGTTGTGGCATCACCGGGCTGACACAAATTTCCTACCACCCAGCGTTCCCCCAGGTCTCCTGATAAAAATGGTGCCACACTGGTGCGGGAGGACCAAGTACCCGCGACAGGCAAGGGCCCAAAACGTATTGAGGCGACATCAGAATTGCCTAATACAAAACGACCTGGTTTTGCAAGGGGGGTCACCTGGGTTTTTGGCCCCGTGCTCGGCAGCCAGCTAGGGAAACCTACCAAACCCACACATTTCTGAAAACTAGACACCCGGGGATTCCAGGGAGGTATGGCTTGCGTGGATCCCCCATCGTTTTCTTACCCAGAATCCCATGCAAAGCTCACATTTAGCTGAAAAAATCACTTTTTCTTAATATTTTTTTGGGGGAAAGTTGTGGCATCACCGGGCTGACACAAATTTCCTACCACCCAGCGTTCCCCCAGGTCTTCCAATAAAAATGGTGCCGCACTCGTGCGGGAGGCCCAAGTACCCGCGACAGGCAAGGGCCCAAAACGTATTGAGGCGACTTCAAAATTGCCTATCACAAAACGACCTGGTTTTGCAAGGGGGGTCACCTGGGTTTTTGGCCCTGTGCTCGGCGGCCTGCTAGGGAAACCTTCCAAACCCACACATTTCTGAAAACTAGACACCCAGGGGATTCCAGGGAGGTATGGCTTGCATGGATCCCCCAACATTTTCTTACCCAGAATCCCCTGCAAACCTCAAATTTAGCTGAAACAATCCCTTTTTTCACACATTTTTGTGTGGGAAAGTTGTGGCATCACCGGGCTGACACAAATTTCCTACCACCCAGCGTTCCCCCAGGTCTCCCGATAAAAATAGTGCCTCACTCGTGCAGGAGGCCCAAGTACCTGCGACAGGCAAGGGCCAAAAACTTATTGAGGCGACATCAAAATTGCCTATCACAAAACGACCTGGTTTTGCAAGGGGGATCACCTGGGTTTTTGGCCCCGTGCTCGGCGGACAGCTAGGGAAACCTACCAAACCCACACATTTCTGAAAACTAGACACCCGGGGGATTCCAGGGAGGTATGGCTTGCATGGATCCCCCAATGTTTTCTTTCCCAGAATCCCCTGCAAACCTCAAATTTAGCTGAAAAAATCACTTTTTCCACACATTTTTGTGTGGGAAAGTTGTGGCATCATCGGGCTGACACAAATTTCCTACCACCCAGCGTTTCCCCAGGTCTCCCGATAAAAATGGTGCCTCACTCGTGCGGGAGGCCCAAGTACCCGCGGCAGGCAATGGCCCAAAACGTATTGAGGTGACATCAAAATTGCCTATCACAAAACGACCTGGTTTTGCAAGGGGGGTCACCTGGGTTCCTGGCCCCGTGCTCGGCGGCCAGCTAGGGAAACCTACCAAACCCACACATTTCTGAAAACTAGACACCCGGGGAATTCCAGGGAGGTATGGCTTGCGTGGATCCCCTAACGTTTTCTTACCCAGAATCCCCTGCAAACCTCAAATTTAGCTGAAAAAATCACTTTTTCCACACATTTTTGTGTGGGAAAGTTGTGGCATCACCGGGCTGACACAAATTTCCTATCACCCAGCGTTCCCCCACGTCTCCTGATAAAAATGGTGCCTCACTCGTGTGGGAGGCCCAAGTACCTGCGACAGGTAAGGGCCCAAAACGTATTGAGGCGACATCAAAATTGCTGATCACAAAACGACCTGGTTTTGCAAGGGGGATCACCTGGGTTTTTGGCCCCGTGCTCGGCGGCCAGCTAGGGAAACCTACCAAACCCACATATTTCTGAAAACTAGACATGGGGGTATTCCAGGGAGGTATGGCTTGCATGGATCCCCCAATGTTTTCTTACCCAGAATCCCCTGCAAACCTCAAATTTAGCTGAAAAAATCTTTTTTTCCACACATTTTTGTGTGGGAAAGTTGTGGCATCACCGGGCTGACACAAATTTCCTACCACCCAGCGTTCCCCCAGGTCTCCTGATAAAAATGGTGCCTAACTCGTGTGGGAGGCCAAAGTACCCGCGACAGGCAAGGGCCCAAAACGTATTGAGGCGACATCAAAATTGCTGATCACAAAACGACCTGGTTTTGCAAGGGGGGTCACCTGGGTTTTTGGCCCTGTGCTCGGCGGCCAGCTAGGGAAACCTACCAAACCCACACATTTCTGAAAACTAGACACCCGGGGAATTCCAGGGAGGTATGGCTTGCGGGATACCCCAACGTTTTCTTACCCAGAATCCCCTGCAAACCTCAAATTTAGCTGACAAAAATCACTTTTTCCACACATTTTTGTGTGGGAAGGTTGTGGTATCACTGGGCTGACACAAATTTCCTACCACCCAGCGTTCCCCCAGGTCTCCCGATAAAAATGGTGCCTCACTCGTGCGGGAGGCCCAAGTACCCGTGACAGGCAAGGGCCCAAAACGTATTGAGGCGACATCAAAATTGCCTATCACAAAACGACCTGGTTTGGCAAGGGGGGTCACTTGGGTTTTTGGCCCCGTGCTCGGTGGCCTGCTAGGGAAACCTACCAAACCCACACATTTCTGAAAACTAGACACCTGGGGGATTCCAGGGAGGTATGGCTTGCGTGGATCCCCCAACGTTTTCTTACCCAGATTCCCCTGCAAACCTCAAATTTAGCTGAAAAAATCACTTTTTCCACACATTTTTGTGTGGGAAAGTTGTGGCATCACCAGGCTGACACAAATTTCCTACCACCCAGTGTTCCCCCAGGTCTCCTGATAAAAATGGTGCCACACTGGTGCGGGAGGCCCAAGTACCCGTGACAGGCAAGGGCCCAAAACGTATTGAGGCGACATCAGAATTGCCTATTACAAAACGACCTGGTTTTGCAAGGGGGGTCACCTGGGTTTTTGGCCCCGTGCTCGGCGGCCTGCTAGGGAAACCTTCCAAACCCACACATTTCTGAAAACTAGACACCCGGGGGATTCCAGGGAGGTATGGCTTGCGTGGATCCCCCAATGTTTTCTTACCCAGAATCCCCTGCAAACCTCAAATTTAGCTGAAAAAATCACTTTTTCCACACATTTTTGTGTGGGAAAGTTGTGGCATCACCGGGCTGACACAAATTTCCTACCACCCAGCGTTCCCCCAGGTCTTCCAATAAAAATGGTGCCGCACTCGTGCGGGAGGCCCAAGTACCCGCGACAGGCAAGGGCCCAAAACGTATTGAGGCGACATCAAAATTGCCTATCACAAAACGACCTGGTTTTGCAAGGGGGGTCACCTGGGTTTTTGGCCCTGTGCTCGGCGGCCAGCTAGGGAAACCTTCCAAACCCACACATTTCTGAAAACTAGACACCCAGGGGATTCCAGGGAGGTATGTCTTGCATGGATCCCCCAACGTTTTCTTACCCAGAATCCCCTGCAAACCTCAAATTTAGCTGTTCACTTTTTTCACACATTTTTGTGTGGGAAAGTTGTGGCATCACAGGGCTGACACAAATTTCCTACCACCCAGCGTTCCCCCAGGTCTCCCGATAAAAATGGTGCCTCACTCGTGCGGGAGGCCCAAGTACCTGCGACAGGCAAGGGCCAAAAACGTATTGAGGCGACATCAAAATTGCCTATCACAAAACGACCTGGTTTTGCAAGGGGGATCACCTGGGTTTTTGGCCCCGTGCTCGGCGGCCAGCTAGGGAAACCTACCAAACCCACACATTTCTGAAAACTAGACACCCGGGGGATTCCAGGGAGGTATGGCTTGCATGGATCCCCCAACGTTTTCTTTCCCAGAATCCCCTACAAACCTCAAATTTAGCTGAAAAAATCACTTTTTCCACACATTTTTGTGTGGGAAAGTTGTGGCATCACCGGGCTGACACAAATTTCCTACCACCCAGCGTTCCCCCAGGTCTTCCAATAAAAATGGTGCCGCACTCGTGCGGGAGGCCCAAGTACCCGCGACAGGCAAGGGCCCAAAACGTATTGAGGCGACATCAAAATTGCCTATCACAAAACGACCTGGTTTTGCAAGGGGGTCACCTGGGTTTTGGCCCTGTGCTCGGCGGCCTGCTAGGGAAACCTTCCAAACCTACACATTTCTGAAAACTAGACACCCAGGGGATTCCAGGGAGGTATGGCTTGCATGGATCCCCCAACATTTTCTTACCCAGAATCCCCTGCAAACCTCAAATTTAGCTGAAACAATCCCTTTTTTCACACATTTTTGTGTGGGAAAGTTGTGGCATCACCGGGCTGACACAAATTTCCTACCACCCAGCGTTCCCCCAGGTCTCCCGATAAAATTGGTGCCTCACTCGTGCGGGAGGCCCAAGTACCTGCGACATGCAAGGGCCAAAAACTTATTGAGGCGACATTAAAATTGCCTATCACAAAACGACCTGGTTTTGCAAGGGGGATCACCTGGGTTTTTGGCCCCGTGCTCGGCGGACAGCTAGGGAAACCTACCAAACCCACACATTTCTGAAAACTAGACACCCGGGGGATTCCAGGGAGGTATGGCTTGCATGGATCCCCCAACGTTTTCTTTCCCAGAATCCCCTACAAACCTCAAATTTAGCTGAAAAAATCACTTTTTCCACACATTTTTGTGTGGGAAAGTTGTGGCATCACCGGGCTGACACAAATTTCCTACCACCCAGCGTTCCCCCAGGTCTCCTGATAAAAATGGTGCCTCACTCGTGTGGGAGGCCCAAGTACCCGCGACAGGCAAGGGCCCAAAACGTATTGAGGCGACATCAAAATTGCCTGATCACAAAACGACCTGGTTTTGCAAGGGGGTCACCTGGGTTTTTGGCCCCGTGCTCGGCGGCCTGCTAGGGAAACCTACCAAACCCACACATTTCTGAAAACTAGACACCCGGGGATTCCAGGGAGGTATGGCTTGCGTGGATCCCCCAACGTTTTCTTACCCAGAATCCCCTGCAAACCTCAAATTTAGCTGAAAAAATCACTTTTTCCACACATTTTTGTGTGGGAAAGTTGTGGCATCACCGGGCTGACACAAATTTCCTACCACCCAGCGTTCCCCCATGTCTCCCGATAAAAATGGTGCCTCACTCGTGTGAGAGGCCCAAGTACCCGCGACAGGCAAGGGCCCAAAACGTATTGAGGCGACATCAAAATTGCCTATCACAAAACGACCTGGTTTTGCAAGGGGGTCACCTGGGTTTTTGGCCCCGTGCTCGGCGGCCAGCTAGGGAAACCTACCGAACCCACACATTTCTGAAAACTAGACACCCGGGGATTCCAGGGAGGTATGGCTTGCGTGGATCCCCCAACGTTTTCTTACCCAGAATCCCCTGCAAACCTCAAATTTAGCTGAAAAAATCACTTTTTCCACACATTTTTGTGTGGGAAAGTTGTGGCATCACCGGGCTGACACAAATTTCCTACCACCCATCGTTCCCCCAGGTCTCCCGATAAAAATGGTGCCGCACTCGTGCGGGAGGCCCAAGTACCCGCGACAGGCAAGGGCCCAAAACGTATTGAGGCGACATCAAAATTGCCTATCACAAAACGACCTGGTTTTGCAAGGGGGGTCACCTGGGTTTTTGGCCCCGTGCTCGGCGGCCTGCTAGGGAAACCTTTGAAACCCACACATTTCTGAAAACTAGACACGGGGGGATTCCAGGGAGGTATGGCTTGCATGGATCCCCCAATGTTTTCTTACCCAGAATCCCCTGCAAACCTCAAATTTAGCTGAAAAAATCTTTTTTTCCACACATTTTTGTGTGGGAAAGTTGTGGCATCACCGGGCTGACACAAATTTCCTACCACCCAGCGTTCCCCCAGGTCTCCTGATAAAAATGGTGCCTCACTCGTGTGGGAGGCCCAAGTACCCGCGACAGGCAAGGGCCCAAAACGTATTGAGGCGACATCAAAATTGCTGATCACAAAATGACCTGTTTTTGCAAGGGGGGTCACCTGGGTTTTTGGCCCCGTGCTCGGCGGCCTGCTAGGGAAACCTACCAAACCCACACATTTCTGAAAACTAGACACCCGGGGGATTCCAGGGAGGTGTGGCTTGCGTGGATCCCCCAACGTTTTCTTACCCAGAATCCCCTGCAAACCTCAAATTTAGCTGAAAAAATCACTTTTTCCACACATTTTTGTGTGGGAAAGTTGTGGCATCACTGGGCTGACACAAATTTCCTACCACCCAGTGTTCCCCCAGGTCTCCCGATAAAAATGGTGCCTCACTCGTGTGGGAGGCCCAAGTACCCGTGACAGGCAAGGGCCCAAAACGTATTGAGGCGACATCAAAATTGCCTATCACAAAACGACCTGGTTTTGCAAGGGGGGTCACCTGGGTTTTTGGCCCCTTGCTCGGCGGCCAGCTAGGGAAACCTACCAAACCCACACATTTCTGAAAACTAGACACCCGGGGATTCCAGGGAGGTATGGCTTGCGTGGATCCCCCATCGTTTTCTTACCCAGAATCCCATGCAAAGCTCACATTTAGCTGAAAAAATCACTTTTTCCAAATATTTTTTTGGGGGAAAGTGGTGGCATCACCGGGCTGACACAAATTTCCTACCACCCAGCGTTCCCCCAGGTCTCCCGATAAAAATGGTGCCTAACTCGTGCGGGAGGCCTAAGTACCCGCGACAGGCAAGGGCCAAAAACGTATTGAGGTGACATCAAAATTGCCTATCACAAAACGACCTGGTTTTGCAAGGGGGATCACCTGGGTTTTTGGCCCCGTGCTCGGCGGCCATCTAGGGAAACCTACCAAACCCACACATTTCTGAAAACTAGACACGGGGGGATTCCAGGGAGGTATGGCTTGCATGGATCCCCCAATGTTTTCTTACCCAGAATTCCCTGCAAACCTCAAATTTAGCTGAAAAAATCTTTTTTTCCACACATTTTTGTGTGTGAAAGTTGTGGCATCACCGGGCTGACACAAATTTCCTACCACCCAGCGTTCCCCCAGGTCTCCTGATAAAAATGGTGCCTCACTCGTGTGGGAGGCCCAAGTACCTGTGACAGGCAAGGGCCCAAAACGTATTGAGGCGACATCAAAATTGCTGATCACAAAACGACCTGGTTTTGCAAGGGGGGTCACCTGGATTTTTGGCCCCGTGCTCGGCGGCCAGCTAGGGAAACCTACCAAACCCACACATTTCTGAAAACTAGACACCTGGGGAATTCCAGGGAGGTATGGCTTGCGTGGATCCCCCAACGTTTTCTTACCCAGAATTCCCTGCAAACCTCAAATTTAGCTGAAAAAATCCCTTTTTCCACACATTTTTGTGTTGGAAAGTTGTGGCATTACCGGGCTGACACAAATTTCCTACCACCCAGCGTTCCCCCAGGTCTCCCGATAAAAATGGTGCCTCACTCGTGCGGGAGGCCCAAGTACCCGCGACAGGCAAGGGCCAAAAACTTATTGAGGCGACATCAAAATTGCCTATCACAAAACGACCTGGTTTTGCAAGGGGGATCACCTGGGTTTTTGGCCCCGTGCTCGGCGGACAGCTAGGGAAACCTACCAAACCCACACATTTCTGAAAACTAGACACCCGGGGGATTCCAGGGAGGTATGGCTTGCATGGATCCCCCAACGTTTTCTTTCCCAGAATCCCCTGCAAACCTCAAATTTAGCTGAAAAAAATCACTTTTTCCACACATTTTTGTGTGGGAAAGTTGTGGCATCACCAGGCTGACACAAATTTCCTACCACCCAGCGTTCCCCCAGGTCTCCCGATAAAAATGGTGCTGCACTCGTGCGGGAGGCCCAAGTACCCGCGATAGGCAATGGCCCAAAACGTATTGAGGCGACATCAAAATTGCCTATCACAAAACGACCTGGTTTTGCAAGGGGGGTCACCTGGGTATTTGGCCCCGTGCTCGGCTGCCTGCTAGGGAATTCTTCCAAACCCACACATTTCTGAAAACTAGACACGGGGGGATTCCAGGGAGGTATGGCTTGCATGGATCCCCCAATGTTTTCTTACCCAGAATCCCCTGCAAACCTCAAATTTAGCTGAAAAAATCTTTTTTTCCACACATTTTTGTGTGGGAAAGTTGTGGCATCACCGGGCTGACACAAATTTCCTACCACCCAGCGTTCCCCCAGGTCTCCTGATAAAAATGGTGCCTCACTCGTGTGGGAGGCCCAAGTACCCGCAACAGGCAAGGGCCCAAAACGTATTGAGGCGACATCAAAATTGCTGATCACAAAATGACCTGGTTTTGCAAGGGGGGTCACCTGGGTTTTTGGCCCCGTGCTCGGCGGCCTGCTAGGGAAATGTTAGACCTGTCAGCCCTAGGGTGGTCTTTCCCTATTTTTTTTCCTTTTTCGCCTCCTTTTTGCCACCATATTTTTACTGGACCTAGGTCTCTGGGCACCTTGCCACTGCTAGCCAGTGCTGAGGTGCAGGTGCTCTCTCTCACTCAAGATGGCTGCCACAGGCCCCTGCTACTGCAGAGGGGCCTGACACGCATACACACTAGTAGCCAGGGTCAGGCTGGGGTATAGGGATACAGTATCCATTCCATCCCCGCCTCTGGCCACATAGCCAGGCATGTAGAAGGTTCCAGAACCTTCCGGGCTGTGGGAGGAGTTATTTTTTGCCGACTTTGGGAGAGTCACCTGACCTAGGAGTATAAAAGGCTTGGAGGGAAAACTTTCTAGTCAGTTGATGAGGCACCACTGAACCTGGGAGAACCTCCGCCGGAGTATAGGCTTTAGGGCCTAGGGGGAGACCTACACTACTGCTGCTGACAGGGCTGAGGTCCTGCTGTAGTAAGATAGCTGAGGAACGCCCACCACCCACTGACCTTGCCCAGTGTGAGGGGACCCAGGGAACCACCTTCAGCGTGCGGGGAGGAACACCAAGCACTCCCAGACCACCAACTCATCCCCCCTCATAAGAAGAAACTTCTGACAGGAAACTTTGACAAGGAACCTATAACAAGGAACTTCTGACAAGAAACTTACAACTAGAAGCGCCTAAGAAGCAACCAAGCTGAAGCAGTCGCAAGACCCCTTAACTTGAGGAGGCCTGACCATCCAGCAAGGCCTAAAGCCTAGAACTGCCCAACTGGGGATCACCAGGTAAAGCGCCGTACCCTGAAGCGCTAAACCTTCACCCCCTATTCACTTTTGCCTGTTGCTGGGCTGCCCCCAAGTACTTTGCCAGTCAGCCCTGCCCACAGGCTGCTGGTGCACCCTGCTTTCTGTTGCCCCTCAGGTCACTGACCTTATGATGGAGATCACTGCCGCGCCCGCCGCTGCCTGAGAAGAGGCATTGTGTGGTGAGGTGCGCCGTCGCGCCCTCATCGGGGGAAGCGCTGAGGTAAAGGAAGCCCCTCAGGTGTGTGAGGTGAGGAGCGCCGTCCGCGCCCTCACCGAAGCCTCCAGAGACTGGGCCCTGGGCCCTCATCGCCACCGTCGCGGCCAAAGAGTCGTACCCGCCGCCGTCGCGGCCAAAGAATTGCCCCCGCCGCCGTCGCGGCCCAAGAATCGTCTCCGCCGCCGAAGTGGCCCAAGAATTGCACCCGCCGCGGCCAAAGAATTGCCACCGCCGCCGAAGCGGCCCAAGAAATCGCTAGCGCGATCTTCAGCGAGGCCTCCAGGCCCCGCAGACGCCGTTGCCGAGCAACCAGGGGTCGCTCGGGGTGACCCGGGAAGGCCGCGCACCGATTGGGCGCCGGCCCCCAGTCACGCCCCAGCGCCAAAGGAAGCCCGGGAAGAGCCCCGGCAGTGCAAAGGGAGACGGGGAGCCGGCCGGAAAGGACTGCCGGCTCCCGCTCACTTCCCCAGCAACCCTGAGCCCCCACCTGCACTTACCCTGAGCCCGGGGGCTGGAGGAGGGTGATCCCGGCACCCGCAACGAGCCGCATACTTACTCCCTAATCCCGGGGGCCGGAGGAAGGCAATACCGGCCCCCGCAACGACCTGCAACACCGGCCAGAAGGCCGAGGCACCCCCGACCGGGCCCCGCCCGACAGAACACGGGCCGGCCCGGAAGATCGCCAGTCGCCCTGAAGCGCGACCAACGACCACACCGCAGGTGAGCCCTGGAGGCCCCTAGGGCCCATAAGACGCCACTGGGGGCCGGGGGCCACTATTAACCCTTAAGATTTTAGTCCTACGAGGCGAGGCCCCAGAGAGGAGTGGGCCTGGCCTGAATTAACCCCTAAGGGACCTAGAAGCCCCAGAATACAGGACATGTTGAGGGATTCGCCTAGGCCATGGTTTTAACTGTTAAGTCTTTACCACAAGGGGAAAGTGTTTAATGGAGTTGAGCTGAAGTGTACACCGCCAAGAGTTGAAGTATTTTATGTTACAGGTGTACTGGAGTTGCGACGCCCACTGTATTGAATGTGGGTGCGCCTAGATTAATGCAGGCCTATTTAAATGTAACGTGAAAAGCCTTCTTTTAAATAATTGAATATGCTAAAGTGAACTGTATGTTTAGGCCTATGTTTTATTAACGTACCTTGAGATCATTATTAAGTGCTACGTGTAGGAGATAATTCCTGCGGCCTCTTAGTGGCCTACAATGTTGAAGAGCTATGCAGCTTTATTTAAAATGTGCACCAGTTGAGTAATATAATGAATTTGAATGTAGATCTGAATTAACCTGCCTTATCTGATGCCAACTTAATTTATTTATAAAAGATCTTGATTTTAAATACAAAAGCCTGGTGTAGTGTCATATTATTGCATTCGCATTTGTGAGTCAAAGTGAGAGTGTGCTGCACAACTGCCTTACACATTGCCTTCGCGTGTCGTGCCCGCTCCACGCCATGCTACCGTGTCGGACTCGGTAACCCCGGTTCCAACAGGAAACCTACCAAACCCACACATTTCTGAAAACTAGACACCCGGGGGATTCCAGGGAGGTATGGCTTGCGTGGATCCCCCAACGTTTTCTTACCCAGAATCCCCTGCAAACCTCAAATTTAGCTGAAAAAATCACTTTTTCCACACATTTTTGTGTGGGAAAGTTGTGGCATCACTGGGCTGACACAAATTTCCTACCACCCAGCGTTCCCCCAGGTCTCCCGATAAAAATGGTGCCTCACTCGTGTGGGAGGCCCAAGTACCCGTGACAGGCAAAGGCCCAAAACGTATTGAGGCGACATCAAAATTGCCTATCACAAAACGACCTGGTTTTGCAAGGGGGGTCACCTGGGTTTTTGGCCCCTTGCTCGGCGGCCAGCTAGGGAAACCTACCAAACCCACACATTTCTGAAAACTAGACACCCGGGGATTCCAGGGAGGTATGGCTTGCGTGGATCCCCCATCGTTTTCTTACCCAGAATCCCATGCAAAGCTCACATTTAGCTGAAAAAATCACTTTTTCCAAATATTTTTGGGGGGGAAAGTGGTGGCATCACCGGGCTGACACAAATTTCCTACCACCCATCGTTCCCCCAGGTCTTCCAATAAAAATGGAGCCGCACTCGTGCGGGAGGCCCAAGTACCCGCGACAGGCAAGGGCCCAAAACATATTGAGGCGACATCAAAATTGCCTATCACAAAACGACCTGGTTTGGCAAGGGGGGTCACTTGGGTTTTTGGCCCCGTGCTCGGCGGCCAGCTAGGGAAACCTACCAAACCCACACATTTCTGAATCTAGACACCCGGGGAATTCCAGGGAGGTATGGCTTGCGGGATACCCCAACGTTTTCTTACCCAGAATCCCCTGCAAACCTCAAATTTAGCTGACAAAAATCACTTTTTCCACACATTTTTGTGTGGGAAGGTTGTGGCATCACTGGGCTGACACAAATTTCCTGCCACCCAGCGTTCCCCCAGGTCTCCCGATAAAAATGGTGCCTCACTCGTGCGGGAGGCCCAAGTACCCGCGACAGGCAAGGGCCCAAAACGTATTGAGGCGACATCAAAATTGCCTATCACAAAACGACCTGGTTTGGCAAGGGGGGTCACTTGGGTTTTTGGCCCCGTGCTCGGCGGCCTGCTAGGGAAACCTACCAAACCCACACATTTCTGAAAACTAGACACCCGGGGGATTCCAGGGAGGTATGGCTTGC